>PVLD010001150.1:0-123639 GCA_004027595.1 Dinomys branickii
TTGCATGTCTGTATATGGGTCCATACATCTACAATTCGAAGATATCAATGGATAAAGCAACAACTACTGTTGAGACCATATCACCTTGTCTATAGATTAGTTGTGATTGTACTATTTTCTATGATAATGGGTGTCTGTTTGTCAATATGTTTTTGTACTTTTATGTTTCTAAAATAAAAAAAAAAAAAAAATAAATAAACTGATTATACTCTGCAACTGTGGGTAAACAAAATTATAATAGTTTTAGCATCAATCATTCTTCTCTGTATTTAACTGAAATCGTAGCCAGTAAAGAAAATAACCCTTAGGAAGCTATGCTGTATCTTCTTGGGAATTAGGAATTAAATAATGTCAAGTAATTAACACAATTTTTAAAAATTATATAATTATATAATGTTATAATAACTATTGGTCACATAATTTAAAAGGATAATATTTTTATTTATTTTTTCACTTTTTTGGAGCACATAATTTTCAACACGTATTATGCTTATTTACATTTTCTTTTTGCTGTCATAAATTACTGATAGTCTTTATCTTATTTTAGCATAATATAGAGGATGTTTATAGAGAATGGGGGATTTTCTTCCTATAATTGAATATTTTATCAATTATTTTAAATACAAAAATAAAAAGCATATATAAAATAGTGTACTAAGCCCTGATGTATTAACACTGTCAGTTTCTCATTCTGTTATAAACTCCTTTATTTCTCATTCAGTTAATGAAATGCTCTCTGAATCCCCATGGGCCAGTCATGCTTCCTTTTTGCTGATATCAGTACAAAGTAGTCAGAACTTTCAGTCATGACACAGATTCTTACATCTTATTTGTCCATTTGTCATGATGTCATGGAAGGAACGTTCTGGAAGATCAATTAGCTTATATGTTATAATATCTAAATGTAATTTGAATTTGACACCAAAAGTCTATAAAACTGAAAATAAAAGATGACTTTTCTGCCTTTCAGAAAACCTTCAGCTCAAAGGACTGGTCATGTATCTTTTTGTTAATATAGAATGGGAATTATTGTGTCTTAAGCCTGTTATATAACTACATATTTTTCTCCTTCTACCAGTTGATTCATAAAAATGATGATCATGGAAAAAGCGAATACGAATATGAGTGTGTGAAGAGCTAATGTTGTTAATAAATATTATTTATTGAGTACTTTCTACAGTTAAAACACCACGTTATACATCTCATCTAATTCATAGGAAGTCTGGGTATTATTATTATTATTATTATTATTATTATTATACATATTTTTCTAATGCGAAAATTGAGGCTCAAAAAGGCTAATTTTTTTTCAGTATCATAATGGTGTTTAGGGACACATAAAGTGAGAACACACATCTGAGACTACATCCAAGGGGTGCTTCTTACATAAAATGTAATAAAACATGTTTAAAGTATTGGCCATGGTATAAGTAGACATGTCTTAAATAGAAATTTCAAAAACATGTCATTAAGTTTTAAGTGTCAAGCTTTAAGAAAAACAGCTATCTGCATACAGTGTCCTGATTACATAGTACTGAAACCCACGTGCAGTATTTATAACATTGAAAACATATTAATTTACTATTTAAAACAACATTTGCCTAGATATTGACATTACTCTTACCTATAAGGTTCCATAAGTATATACAGTGTCACACTAAATAGCTTATGTATATAAGAAAAAAAAACAGTTGTTCATTAGGAAAGCCAATAAATTTAGTATGAAGGCCAAAATACTAATGATATAAGAGTGATTGCTTTCTTTGCTGAGAGCTTACAATGACCATGGGACTTGCTAGGAGGCTATATTTATACATTAAAGCCAAAAATAACCTTTATGAAGTAATATCATCCCCATTTATAAACAGGGTAAATAAGCCCCAGGGATGTTAATTGCTTGATCATATTGGAGCTGGCACTTGAACTCAAAACACCAGGGATTTAGCTACTACAGTGTATTTTCTCAGCAAAATCTATCCCATTACCAGAAATAACAACACGAAGCCATGCTCTACTGGTGGGACACTGACAGCTGTTTATAGATGAAAAACTGGGGAAGACTGCATCTAGTTTGAAATGGAAAGTCAGATAATACTAAGCTATTTGGGTCACTTTAGTAAACACAGAAACATTTTTCCAGCTGGTAGCTTTACCACAACAGGGAGCAACAAAGACTTGGGTTACTTTCATAGTTCTTGGAAGAAATAATAGAAATAAAATTTATCTGTAGTATTCCAAGTGGGTATTTAAGTAATTAGGATACTAGGGACACTTCCACTCCAGTTGATCCATTTACTTTCCTTCCTTTCACTCCTTCTTTTGCTCTGTTTCCTCCTTATAGTTCATTAAGAGCGCAGAACTATAAGACAGGAGGACCCTGTTCTTAGCACTAGCAGATTTGTGAACCCATCCCTATGTGCACCAAGTCCTCTCTTTTCAAAGGTTGTCTTCTCTCTGTGAAGCCAGCCCTGGGACTTGTGCTGTTTTTAATCAAATCCTTTCTGCCTTATTAGGACTTCAACACTACAGATATTCCTGTATCTACTTTTGAAATTTTTTGATTTCTTAAAACAATTTTTTTATGCTATGAAAGAAAGGTAAAACAAAATTTCATAACAAAACAATAGGAGAAGAACAATAGTTAATACATTACATGTTATTTTTAAAGTAGTTGCACAGGGTACAAGATATGGGCATAAAAATTTCACAAACTTTCCTCTTCTTTTTTTTTTTTTTTTCTCTTTTTGTCTTTTTGAGACAGGTTCTCGCTATGCAGTTCAGGATGGCCTTGCGCTCACACTGTAGCCCAGGCTGGTCTTGAATTTGCAACAATCCTCTTGCCTCAGCCACCTGAGTGGCGTGTGCCAATGCCCAGCAACCTTCCTCTTTACTGAACTTAGAGATATGAATAGTATAACTGACTTGCACTTTTCTCTTTTCCCTACTGTCCTGTCCCCTTTCATCCATCCTAGTTCCTTTTTCCTTTTGAACAATTTCTCCCCGTTTTACAAAGCTATTGCATATTTTAGAACTTATTTACTCTTTCAGTTTCTCACACCAGGGAGACAATACGATGTTTACAAATGTGAGTCTAATTTATTTCACTTATCAGTATAATTTCAAGTTGCTTCCATTTGTCTATAAAAGGCTCAAGTTTATCCTTCTTTATGGCTGAGCAGTACTCCTATGTATAAAAATGTCACATTTTTTTTAATCCATTCCTCAGTTGATAAGCATTTGGGTTGTTTCCAAGATTTAGCTAAGACAAATTGTGCTGCTTTAAGCATATATATTGCTACGGTGTGACGTTTTCAATTCTTCTAGGAGTGTACTCAGAAGAGGAGTAGCTGGGTCAAATGGGAACTCTAATCTTAGCTTTTTGAGGAATCTCCACATCAATTTCCACAGTGGTGGTACAGCTCTGTATTTCCACCAACAGTGGAAAAAGGTTTCTTTTTCCCCATAGCCCTTCAAGAATATGTTACTGGCTGATTTCTTTACTACAGGCATTCTTTCTGGGGTGAAATGCTGGTTTAATTTGCATCCATGAATGACCAGTGATGCTGACCGTTTTTCACACACACAGCAGACTCACTGAGGGAAAAGTCAGGGTTACCACCCCTTCACAACAGCATCAAAAATATGAAATACTTAGGGATCAACCTAACAAATGAGGTAAATGATCTATATATTGAAAATTAAACGTTTGAAAAAGAAGATTGAAGAGGACATCAAAAATAGAAAGATATCCCTTGTTCATGGATAGGAATAAACAACATAGGGAAAATGACCATATTCCCAAAATTGTTATACAGATTTAATGCAATCCTGATCAAAATACCCTTAGCATACCTCATGGACATAGAGAAAATATTCCTAAAATTCATCTGGAACCAGAAGAGATCTAGAATAGCAAAGGGAATCCTGGGCAACAAAAGCAAGACAAGAGGCATCACAATCCCTAACTTGAAATTATACTACAAAGCTACTGTGATAAAGTCAGCATGGTACTGACAAATAAATAAATACACACACCTGAGGACCAGTGGAACAGATTAGAAATTGTAGACACAACTACAAACACACTCAGACACCTTATCTTTAACATAGAGGCCAAAGAAAGATAGATTCACTGGAAGAAAGACAGATTCTTTAATAAATGATACTGGAAAAACTGGCTCTTCCACGTACTGAAGACTAAAATTAGACTGATTTCTATAAATATTCATTAAACTAAAGTAAAAATGACTTAAAGATATAAATATTAAAACAGAAGCACTAAATGTACTGAAAGAGAAAGTGGGAAGAAATCTTGAAGACATAGGTGTAGGCACATAGCTCATGAACAAAAACCAAACTGCATAGGAAATATTTCAAAGAGTCAAGAACTGGGATCTCATCTTACTAAAATTGTTTGCACAGCAAAAGAAATCACCAATAAAGTGAAAAGATAACCTGTAGAATGAGAAAAATAAATTTGGCTAGTTGTCCCTCAGACAAAGGACTTCTATCTAGAACATATAAAGAACTGAAAAAAAAAAATCAAATCCCCAAATTCAAAGGCCCAATCAATACATGGGCATCTAAGATGAATACATACTTCATAGGTGAAGAAATATCCTATGTCTTCTGAATCGTTTTCCTGCCTGACATGAAAAATGAGTTTTTACTGTATGTTTCAACAGTGTGTTTTATCTGTTATGGTAGCATGTAGTTCTAACAAAATGAGGTTTACTATCTGGTTATTAAAATACATTAGAAAAGAATAACCATGACAAGAGTTCTACTTTCTTAAGGAACAGTGTTCATTCCATTTGTTATGGTTGATACCTTGTGTCAACTTGGGGATCCTAGAGGTTTAACTAAGTAACTCAGCAGTTGAAAATCTTGGGGTAAACAGGATATGCCCTTACCCTTGTGGGATGTTGTTTATGTTTATTTGGAAAGCTTTAAAGGTTAACTATGTGATTCAGGAGGAAGCCAGGGTGCTTGCTTTGTAAACATCCTGAGACCGTGGAAGAGGAGGGCATGGAGATTATGTGAGAGGTACACGCCCCCTGGGTGGGGGTAGGCTGTTTACAATGTAGGAGAGAAAAGGAGGCTGCTTGCAGCCATTCCACCCTTTTGCTTGAGGTTTTTGCTGTGTTCTGCTGCCGTGAACAGTTTGCCCTCCGCCATGTGCCATTCTGCCTCAGAACCAGCCAAGTAAGGACTGAAACCTCCACAAACTGTAAGCTAAATAAACCTTTCCTTCCTTCATTTTGGGTGTTGGGTATTTTGTCTCAGCAATGAGAGAAAAGTAACCAAGACACCATTAAAAACAAATAACTCTAGGCTGAGGATACAGCTCAATGATAAATCACTTAGCAAGTATGCTTTAAGCTCTGTATTCCCTTTCCACAAAATATCTCATACCCACAGTAGTTTTTCACTTGCAATTCTCCTTATGGAGAATGTGAAAAGTCATGTAAACTAATGTGTTTTCATGTGTTTTCTGTTGTACACCATAGAAACAATTTTTTCAGGAAAGGCTATTTTTTGCTAATTATCTATAAGTGCATCTCTTTCCATGCATTTAATTTATTTGTAAAAGAAAGCTTATATATTACTTAAGAAATTCTTTCTACAATATCCCGTCTTTATCAGTGAACTAAGCCTACTGAACAAGTAAATGACACTTGTTAAGCACATGAGACCTTATCAAATCAGGCTTTGTTAGACCATAAGAAGAAATAAATTGTCTTTCAAAGTAACAATTAAAAAAGAAATCTTCTACGATAGTTTAAAAGTAATTGATCACATAAATCTTTGTAGAACGAATTAATAAAATATTGTAGTTAATCACTTCTGTATTTGGCAAAGGTTTGTTTTATAACATGCTGTTTGTGAACTGGGAAAAATTTAGTCCAAGTATGTAATAGCAACATTTATCCTAGGCTTTAATTTATTTTAGTCCATTCTGAATACTTGGGGATGTGATCAGAAGAAACACTAACACGCGGATGAGTTTTCATTCTTACAGCTATTTTGTGTTCTATATCTCTGACCTTTTATTTTGTGCCTCCTTTCATCTAATTGAGAGTGTAATTTTGTTAGAAATATGCATTCCACTTAATACAGATTTCGTGATCGCAGTGGTACATTTCCACATTTCAGCTAAAATATGTATGATTACTTGACCTTTTAAATCACAGATATTGTCCAAGTCATTCTCTCTCTGTCTCTATCTCTCTGTCTCTGTCTCTGTCCTTCTGGCCTCTCTGTCTCTCTTTCGCTCTCCTCCCTGTTTCTCTCTCTCTCTGTCTCTCTTTCTCTCTTTCTCTGGAGAATTAGACTCAGGGACATTGAACTACATTCCCAACCCTTTTTATTACTATTTTTTGAGACAGGGTTTCAGTAAGTGGCCCAAGCAGGACATGAACTTGTGATCTCTCTGCCCCTGCCTTAGCCTCCTCAGATGGCTAGAATTACATGTATGCACCACTGCGCTAGGCAAATGCTGCAGTTTTCTTGTTGCAATGCTTAGAATAACAGAGAAAATAAACTAACATCACTCATAAACCCTTGTGCATCCTTTCTGTTTAGAAAGCTGACTTTTGGGCTATAAACTTGTTTATGTGAAGAATTTTCAAAAAAGAAAAACTGCACATTTCCTGCACTTAAATAGTGTTACTATAACCAGGAGACTTAGATTTTAGTCTCCATTGTATTTATAAAAAGATATTGACCAGGTGTATTAGTTCTATGAGTTTTACCTGTCTTATCTGTAAGCCAGCATAATATTTTACCTTCCTGAGAAAATCTTAAAGTCTTATTCCAATAGTTATAAGCCTATGAAATATCATTTCTGAAATGAACCATTTTTCCTGAAATTAATCTTTAAAGAGCAGTTCATTTTAATATTCACTGTGTAGTTTGTCCAAGAAATAGTTTTATACATTGCTGCAATTTGTCTGGAGACTTTAAGAAGGTCATAATCCAAATTTGCAATTCACAAGACCTTACATTTCTTTTCTAGTTTGATTGCTGTATATTTTTGTATTGACTTAAAAATGTCACACTGTTCTTCACTTTACTATGTATAAGGAAATCAAGTTGGATAATGGGAACATTTAACCGGGAAGAAAAACTCCATCTAAAGTCAAATCAATCAGAAAATATTTGAAATGCAGATGGTAACCTAGAGCTTTGTTTCACTCTGAAGAATTGTGCCCTTGATTGAGCCCTTTCTTTATATACAATCCATACATTTTATAAAGAATGTTCAACATCATTATTAGGCGTCTACCTTGCCAGGTACCCCGATCTGTGGCTATCTTTAGAAATCCATTATGTTACTAAGGATACCGCTAATGACACGACAGTCGCATTGAAGCGGATGGCGGCAAAAGACAGAGTTCCTTCAATTCAAGAGGGAAACAAACCTGCGTAACTACTGTATGGAAAAACTGCTCTTAAGTCCTATTGTGCCCTGTTCTTCCAAGTAGAGACAAATCTCTTTTCAAAAAGCATTTATTTATTCTACCAATTAACTGTAGAACCAGGTCATATGCTTGATGTTGGATATCTTATAGGATACAACACTTCCCTGCCTTCACTGATTTTAGTGTTCCAACATTATGGCAAAAGTGGCAATACCATTAATGATATAATTCTTGTTGAAAAGTTCTAGCTATCTGTACAAGAAACTGATATTATATCCAAATATTATAGAATATTATGTGAGTCAAATGTGAATTGCTAGAATTAATTAAAAATTATATGGTTTCATATTTTTTCTCACTGATAATATTTTGTACTGCTATGCTTTGACTTTCACATTCTTAGGAGCTTTTCCCAGTCAATCAGAATCATTTATCACATGTTAAGCACCAAGCACCAGGTGCTGTGCCAAGTTCTGCAGGAACAGCAGGCGAGCATCCTGCCTCTTCAAAGAGATATGGTAAAAAGGGGCAGAACATGTGTGCATAGATTCCAAATAATATTAGTGATGTTAAAACCTGGTATCTTTGTCTTCAAGGTGAAAAATTCCTAAGCTCAAACCTGGAAATTAAAAGCAATTACAATTATATAATTAAAAATAGGCGTTGAGTAAATAAACCTGGTCTTATGCTGATGAATGTCTTATGGTACAGTGTACATCTCCACTAAAACTGTTCCTAAGGTAAAATACTTTCCTCAGCTAGATGGAAAACCTATGCACAACAAATATCTCCATGTCCATTATCTGAGTATCAGAAATAATTGATGCACAATCATCATTTGTTCTATATATACTCATTCTTTAGGTGGTTTCTTAGCTGTGGCCAGTGTTTTTGAAACTCTAATTCTTGTTGGTACGTGTTGTGTTATATAACGATTATACTCACTGTGGGCAGTTAGTACATGTACATAACATATCTTCATTATTTTTACATTTCTTTGCCACCATCTCTGTTTTATTTTTTTTGAGACAGGGTCTTGGTATGTAGTTCAGGTTCGCCTTGCCTCATTCAAACTTGAAGCAGCCCTCCTGCCTCAGCTTCTTGAGGGCTGGGATTACAGGTGTGCACCACCACACCTGGGTTTTCCTCCACCTCCTGATCTCTTTCCTGTTTGCAAAAGACCTATCTTCCCTTTTCTTATTCTCTATCTTTTATTTTACGCTTTGATTTATTTATAGTTTAAAACATTTCTTGTCATTTTTAAATACATTTGCATTTTTATTCATATTGTAAAAAGTATTTTGAATTGTTGAAATATTCAGTTGACGTTGTAGGTCCCGATAGTGTGTGCTTTCGTGTGTACGTGTGTATGTGTCTCTGTGTGAAGCTGGGGTCAGAGCCAGGACTTCACGCCTGCTGACGAATGGTCTACGGCCCGCTAGTCCTTCACAACTTGTGTTTATACATTTTTATGTTTAAATTCTGGTAAAAATAACATTTACATGAATCAATTTAATAAAAACACCATTCAGGATTTAAAAGCTCAAACACCTAAGAATGGAAGGATAATTCTGCAGACTAAAGGCGGTCTGCATTTCCACGGTTCACATTATTCTCCATTGCAAGAAACGGCCGTTAGTCCCCAAACCGGGAACGACACAGGTAGCCCGTGCTGGCAGGTTGTGTTCTAGTCCGGGAATTCTGACGAACAGCATCAAAAGAAAACCAAGCCAAAGACATCTACTTTAGAAATAAAAATTTCCTTATTTGTAGACAGTATAATCTTATGTGTAGAAATTCCCAAATAAGTTATAAATTACAATACTTCAGCAGCGCTGCAGGATACAAAACCAACACACAAAATCATTTGTATTTCTACATAGTAGTACTAATCTGAAGACATACTAGGAAAACTTCCACTGGAAATAACATCAAAAATAGTTAAGATATTTAGGAATAAATTACATTTCTTTCTTGATTTGTTTGGTATCTGGAATGGAACTCAGGACCTTGTACTTGCCAGGCAGATGCTTATGCTGCTGAGCTATATCCGCAGGCATAAACTACAATTAGAAGTTAAAATTTTTATACAAAAAATTATAAAACATTGATGAAAGAAATTTAAAAAGATACAAACAAATGAATATAGGGCTGTCTTTATGATTATTAAAATGTCTATAACAACCAAAGTTATCTACAGACTTAATCTCTATCAAAATCTCAATGACATTTTTAAATGAAAATTAAAAAAAAAAATGATTCTGCAATTCATCTGAAGCCACAAAGTGTCTCAGTAACAAAGTCATTCTTTTGAAAAAACAAAGCAGGAGGAACCAAAATTTCTGATTTAAAAAATATATATATATAGATTTGAAAAAATATGAATATATGTTCAAATATATACTCTAATATATGCAAATATATTTAAACATATATATGTGTGTATATGTACATATATATAGTAAATTATAATGAACTGCAAGTTGTTGTATAAAGGTAGACATCTAGAACAACAGAACAAATTAGAGAAACCAGAAATAATTTATATACTCTTAATACTCTTTTTTTGGGGGGGTACCTGGAATAGAACTGAGGACCTTGTGCTTGCCAGGCAGTCACTTGTGTTGCTGAGCTATGTCCTTGGCTGTATTCCTGGCCCAATAAATACTGTTGACCGTTTGCTTTGCTTTGCTTTCTTTGCTTTGCTTTGCGTTTGGCTTCACTTTTTGCTTTGCTATGCTTTGCTTTGCTTTCTGCTGTTTTGAGAGGGTCTTACTCTGTAGTGCAGGCTGGCCTTGAACTTATGGTGTAGCTCAGGCTGGTTCTAACTCACAGCAATATTCCTGCCTCAGTCTTCACAGTATTTGCATTATAGGCATGCACCACTATGCCTGCCTTTGTTAACCAATTTATTGATAAGTATCAGGAATGAACAGAGGAAAGGATAATATCTTCAGCAAACTGTGTTTGGAAAACTGGGTGTCCACTTGCAAATGAATGAAATTGAACTCTTACATGATCCAGGAAGACTACTCAAAATGGAGTACAGACTTTAATGTAAGACCTGAAGCTAAAACACCTGTAAGAAAACAGGAGGAAAAGCTGCATGACATTGATGTTGGCAGTGACATGGATATGACACCAAATGCACAGACAACAAACACAGAAATAAACACAAGAGCTACATCCAAATCAAAGCTTTTGTGCAGCAAAAGAAACAGCAGAATGAAACAGAACTTTGTGAGAAGGGAGAAAGTATTTTCCATGCATAGAAGCTGGATCAGAGAGTACCATCAAAGCACACAAGGATCCCTACAAATCAATAGCACAAGGCAAATTAACACAATTAAAAATGGACTAAGGACTTGAATAGACTTTTCTCCAAAGAAGGCATAGAAATGATCCACAGGCATATGAAAAGGTGGTTCACATCACTAAGCACCAAGGACACCCAAGTCAAAATAAAATGCTATATCACCTTATAACTTTGAGGATAACATCATCCAGAACAACAAAACCACCAGACAAGCATTAGCCAGGCATGGTGGCACAGGTCACATCGTGGTTTATATCTAGATGTCCTCTCAAGGCCTCACGAGCTCATAGCTGGGGTTTGAGGGAGTGGTTGGATCATAGGGCCATGACCCTCATCAGTGGGTGAGTCCAGTGAGGACTTCCAAGCTTATGCTGATGTACAGAGGTGAAGCATGGTCAGAGGAGATGGGTCCCTATATTTCCCTCGATCTCTCTTTACTTCCTGTCTACCGTGACATGATCAAACCTCCTCTGCCACTTGCCACCCTGCCCTGGAGCTGACCAACTATTACAAACTCTGAGCCAAAATGCAGCTTCCCTCCTTTAAATTGTGTACTTCAGGTATTTTTTTCTAGCAATGAGTAGTAACTAAGACACACCTATAGTTCTGGTGATCTGAAAGGCTGATGCAGGAGGATCTCAAGCTCCAGCCCACCCTAGGAAACCTAAGGATTTAAAGAGATTTTGTGTCAAAATAAGAAATAAAATTAAAGAAAGGCTGGAGATCTAGCTGTTGGGAAGGCTCTGAGTTTTATTCCTAGTAGTGCAAAAATACACAAAAACAAAAATTAATTGGCAGAATGTATACAAGTTAGAATCCCTTGCACAGCCTGGAAAGAAAATGCTATGAAGTTATCATAAGAAACAGAATGGGAGTGCTTCAAAAAACTGAAAAAGAAAATACTACATTAAAGTAGTTAACATTCAATTTACTCCCTAGATTTTATCCAAAAACAATGAAGTGAGTATGTGCTAAAGATATTAACACTCCTGCATGTATTACAGAACTATCCTCAGTAGTTAACTCACAGAAGCAGCCTTGGTGTTTATAAACAAAGAGATATGGTCTGTAGACAGAAGAGAATACTTAGAATGGAATATTTCAGTCTTAAAAAAAATAAGTGATGACATGGGTCAATCTTTAAAATATTACATCTGATCAGATAAACCAATCACTGAAAGATAAATACTACATGTTTCAACTTATGTGAAGTTCACAAAAGAGTCAGATTCAGGAACTGCTGGAACCTGGGGCCGAGGGCAGGGGGAGGGCAGGAATAAGCAATGGTCATAATGTTTCAGTTGAGCAGGATGGATGACCTTTAGATATCTACTGCACAACACTGTATTTACAGTTAAGAATAATGTATTCAACGCATAAAACATCACTACAAAGGCAGACCTCATGTTAGCTTTCATGTCAGTACTGGGTGAATCTGTTGAGGGCCAGTCTACATCCCCAGCACTGCTGCTGCTGTTGTTCTTACTGTTGGTTTGGAAAAAGACTGACTTAGTTACCTATGCTGGCCTATAACGTTCGATCTCCCTGCCTCAGCCTCCCCAGTAGCTGGGATGACAGATGTGTGCACATGTTAATTGTTCTTATCATAAAGAAAACAAATGAGGAAAACAGCTGTTGCAGACAGGTACTTTACAATGATCTGGACATACTGTAACTATCAGGTACTTGGAAATGCTGGAGATGTACTTAATACCTTTTCCTGGCTTACAATTATCATTTCAGTATGTTTTGCCTTTTAGCGTGTATACCTGCCCTACTCACTAGCTCATAAGATGGTAAATCAAAACACAAAGCAATAATATCTCATTTAATTCAATATCCCATTAATTTCTGGTCATGAAGGAAAACAATCAGTATGATTAGCCCCTCACAAAAGAGTTTATCTCTGATTTAAATGTTTTATTTAAATCACAGCCATATTTAAATCACCACAGCCATAAACCAGGACTAGGCCCTAACCAGGGCACACATTAGCTCTAATACAGTGTGCTCATAGGGACAGTGTCATGTAAGCATAGAAGTGAAATGAAGTTATGTGAAAGTGTATTTATGACCAACAAAAACACCTAGATTTATAAATAGCAATAAAAATGTTATTCTCTATTCTTCCCTGCTGTCTCTGAGAGCTTCGTTTCAGCTTTTGCAAAGATGTATGATGTTCTCAGGGATCTCTGCTTGGAGTTTTCTTCACAGCAACATCAGCTGAACTGGCTTTCCTTCTAAGTATCCCTGAGAACATGAGCTTTCTTAAGAAATGAATATTCAATACAGACTTTTCCATTACACCTGTGCTTTAAAAGACCTCATTGCTCTTACAGAAGTGTTTAACAAAGTCAAGAGCAATGTTCTGATAAAATACTTGGTTTTGAACTTACACTGTGTAACAAACAGCAAGTACCTCATACAAAGAACATTTGGATTATATTTTATGGGTTTATAACTCACCTGTTTATAACTCACCTCTGTTTCTACACATAGTACAAGAACACGTTATTTCTCAGGAATCCTGACTATACACAACATGGCAGTTTTGCATAACTGTTAAACTACAGCAAATATTGTGGCATATCTGGCTGTTATACTAAAGCAGCTGTCAAAGCAATAGTGTCGATGTTTCTTCTAGTACCGTCCAGGATAAGAAAGGTTTATGGATTCAAATCTGAGGAAGTTTTATTTTATCTGTAAGTGTCTTACATGTTATCCTTGAAAGGAAGGTGGGAATTACCTGGCATCTGGAAGAGGCTGAGAGATAGATCGAATTGTGAGTATTTGTCATGCATTTCTAACAATTTGTTATGTCTCTGAGCACTAGAAATGTACATCATATACAACCAGAGATGACCAAATGCGAAAGAGCTATCTAATATATAGTCTGTGGCTTATTTTAACTGAAACTTTTTTTTTTTTTTTTTTTTTTTGCGGTACTGGGGATCGAACTCAGGTCCCTGCGCTTGCTAGGCAAGCGCTTATTCCACTGAGCTAGATCCCCAGCCCTAACTGAAACATTAATACCGGTAATTTGTCAAAAATGGGAAAACACCATCCAGATGTCAAACAAATCGGGACACTAGGACCACAGTCATAAACCAGGACTATGCGCTAGTGTGCACATAGGGACGGTGTTGTGTAGGCACAGAAGTGATCTGCCTCGGATGTCACTGACACTAGAAGTATCCTGTGATGGGAGCTGTGGAGAACGACTAAGAATATACAGATTTTGAATATGGGCATCAGTGTTCCATGAATATGGAAGACAGTTTGTGCAGGAAACAGAACTGTGAGAGAACAGTATTGTTCTGGGATAGTGTGGCTAACTGCATGCATCTAAACAGTGAAGTGGGGAGGATGGCAAGCAGGTCTCAACACATCGTGGAGATTTTAAACATAATGCCAAAGCTCTGAGTTTAGAACCACAGGTTATTGAGTAATTGGTACTGAGGATTGCGGGGCAATTTGGGTTGCAGAAGCTCAGCCGGGCAGAAATGGGGAGAAAAGCTTGGCTGAAGGGAGGAGGAAGTGGCTTGTTGACTGTTACGGCCATGTGGTGGACAGTAATGAGGATGTGAACAAAGCAGGGGCAATGCCATCCTGTAAGACTGGGCACTTCAGTCTCTCCTGGGTAAAGGATCCATTTCCTTGAGAATTTTCAATGCTCTGAGCTACCAGCCTTTGTATTTTGTATTATCCAGCAGGGACAGATTCTTAACAGAGAGGTCAAAGAGTGACAAGCACAGAAAATGCTCCGTCCAAATAAGCTATTCTGTGGGCAAATGACAGCATGATACCAGTGATGTCTTCCCCATGGAACTGAGGAGAACAAGGCAGGCAGATTACAAATGTAAGCAGGGGATACAGAAGCTGACTGCAGAGAGCCAAGGACAGCACATAGGACCGCATGAGGTGCCAGTGTCAGGCTTAAGTAGCTCTGATTAAGTAAAAGTGCTCTGCGGACTCTATCAGCAAGAAGCAAAGTGCCAGATTCTGCAAAGGATGAGTGCAAAGTGAAGTGGAAGTCATAAGGCTGCGGACAGGGGCTTGATGAGGATTACCAAGTTGGTATGTGACCTACGTTCAGTTCAATGTCCTTTTCACCAAGTTCGGTGAAATACATTTCATTGATTGCATTTCATTCTGCTACCATTGCCTGGTTAATTCTCCGTATTTTTAATTATTTTTTCTTCCAAACAGCTGTTTGCTCAAAGGAGGAATGGGTATAGGGTGCTAGATCATAAAGGACTGATGAATAAAAATCTGACAATTGAAATAACAAAATGTCTGGATTATAGGACTGCCCAGACTCAGGCCTATTTCTAGGTACACTGTTTAATACTGCCCTCTTTTACTCTAAAAATTTGTTAGATTTGGTCATTAGATTGTATAATTGCCCCAACAAAATCTTTTTATGGTATCTGGGGAAACAAAGGAACTTACCATATATTTAGAGGAACAAAGATCACATAATGAACAGCCTCAGAAAAACAAATTGGTAAATCATACATTTGTATCTTTATTCGGAAAAGAAATTAGAATTAATGCCAGGTGCCTGAGATAGAACAATCAGAAGAAAATCTTTTCCAAAGAAAGAGTCTTGGTTGTGTGTTTGGTAGCATGAGGAGCATTTAAGTATAAGGGAGTAGAAATCACATTCAAGGTGAGATGTTAGTAATAGAAAACAGCAGTGTGTGTGTGTGTGTGTGTGTGTGTGTGTGTGTAATTACGAGTTGCCTGAATCATATTCAGGAAGAGGTATTTGAGAATACATTGATGATAAATTGGAGATAATTATATTTAATGTCTGGCCCTTGGCCTCTCCTTGAATAAATGAATGATGAACGAATGAATGAATGAATGAATGAATAGGATACAATGGATTATCTAGAGAAGAGGAATTAGGCGGGCATTGAAGTAGCCATTGATAACCTGAAAGCCAAATTTGGTCCAGAAGCATGGATAATTAGTCAATGTATGGTGCATTTATTTGCCTTTAGTATTATTTGTTTCTTTGAAAATTATATAACTTTTTATAAAGTTTCTTACTTCAAATTCTAACTTAGAATTAGTCTGCTGCTATGGGCAAATTCGCTAGAACCAAAAGTAACAACTGTCTGCATTAAATGCACACGCATGATCTCTAGTTCTTCTTTCTTTATCAATGGTTATTTGTATACAAAACTTGCTTTTTAATGGTGACTTTTAATGGAGTCCTTGGTATCATAATTAGGAGTGAAGTGATTAAGATAAAGAACTTTACTGCAGCTAATAGTGTCCGACTGGAAGCTTTTTATTTTCCATAGCAAATTAACACGTGTATCCTGCATAATGACTGAATAATAGTATTAACTACTAAGCATTTACTATGTACAAAAACATGTATTTATCTCCTTTTAGACACATGTGGGTATGAGTCACATCTCCAGGTATCTGCTAGAAATATGACAAATTAATTAACTTTCTGAACTTCAGTGTACATATTTGGGAATTGGAAATGATACACCATATTTTACATAGCTTTTCTAAAGATTAATTGAGATTATGTATATAAAGCACTTAAGGTCGTTCTTGGTGCCAATGAAGACCTCATATGTGATAAAATATTTTCACTTAAAATCCTAACACTTAGAAATCTATGTAAATCTGTATTATAAAAGACATTTTAATAGGATAATTTGCTCTGATTAATGCTATTAACAACTAACATCAATAATGGAGTGTTAAGGTAAATTTCTACTGATCTTTAAACAATTATATGAAGGCAACTTTATTAAAATTGTACAGTAATATATACAGTTTCTATAATATGTGCTATAAACACAGTAAGTGCAAAAATGCCCTACTAAATCTATAGGTAAACCTTCAGTAAAAATTCCTATGAATGCATTGAAAATAGTCTATATAAACCAAATAGGTGTCTTCACTACACCCGAAACACTTTTCCACATTACTGTACACAGACTTTTAATCACAATACAGTAACTATTTAAAATGGAAACATTACTACTAATTGAGGGTTAAAAAAGGGAGAAGAGTTGCTATTTGCTGAATTTAGAAAGAACCAATATAAAAGAGTTTCCTAACAGATTTTGACTCTTGGGCTTCTTTCACTCATATGAGCTTTGTTTATGTAATATAAAGCAATTCATCAATGTTACTCAATTATTTCAAACAACTGCATTGACCTACTAGTTTGATAACTACTTTTTATCCATTCCCCAGATCATTTTGCAAATTCCAATAGATTAATAGAAATTTTTAAGATTAGACAAATACAAGATCCATTAGACCATTGTCTCAAAGAAATAATATGCTGTCAATAAAAGTTAAGTTTATTATTTAGAAATTTTAAATTTTCATGCACTTTCTCTAACCACTACACTAAAATTCCTTTTTTAGAACAATGTATATGTAGTCACTTAGTGCCGAACCAAACAAAGAACATTTAAAGATTATTTTACTAAGAGTTGTTTCACTGATATAGGAAATTTTAATTTAAAAAGTCTAAACTATTTTGTTAAATAGATTTGTGGATATATTATTCATATCTTTAACAGAAAAAAATAAAATTAATATAAATACAGATTTATTTGTAATTGTAACTATTCATTTATTTCATTATCTGCAGAACACTACATTTTAAAATACTATACTACTATGGTATGTCCAGTTCACAGTTTGAGCATTTCTTAATTTGTGAACATGAAATGCCCCAAATGTGAAAAATTCCATATTTGACTTTCTGTGATTGGCTAGAGTTAAAATACAGCTATGCTAAAACTCTCACATAAATTTATGATCTGGAGCTCTGCATAACATCTATATAAAAGAGAGGTGAATTTTGTGTTTGAGCTTCACCTGATGTCTCCCAAGATATATGTCAATACTGCAAAACTTGAAAAATTCTGGAATCTGAAATGCCTCTGGCCCCAAGTACTTTGTATGGAAAATGTTGAACTTGCAGGAGCCTTTGTCATAGAATTACTTCCTTAGCTGAGCTACTTGAGCACTGATTTTACTTTAAGAATAATTAGTTCAACATTTGGAAAGAAATTACAAATACTAAATATTCAAAATTAATTGAAGTTCTTTATTCCAACTACATTTGACCATAAATGTAGAGGAAAAGGAACAGTAGAAATGAGAATATTTAAGATGGTTCACATTTTAAAACCATAATTTGGAACAATCAGTTTTACAGGACTCTTAAGTAGCATTTCCCCTTTTTGTTTTTAAGAAATAGAAAAGGAAACACTCACTTGAGAATTGAATGGCAAATCCAGATTTACTTATGTAAAAATCTGTGTCGAACTGGATGGTCACTATGTTGAGGGTGCTGTGGATTCCTTCAGGGATAAGAGACCCACTGATTTCCTTTAGAAGCATCTCATTTTCTGGCGGGCCATCCCAAACTCGGAGTATATCATGTGATGCTTCAGTGTCAAAAGCAAGAAACTGTAGGCTGGGGAGAAACATATATACCCGGTTATTACAAACAAAGATTCGATTTTTAAAAAGGAATAGAATACACATGTCTGTGGCTTTTACTAGAACATATATATCCTGCTTAACAAACTTTTGGGACAGTGTAGTTTATTTCTTTATAGTATGATCAAAAAACTATTTTGTCACTTTTATAAATCACAGAAACTTCTGGTTTACATTCTTTACATGGTTTCTATATTAGTGGTGTTTAAAAGAGATATTTGTAGAGGAATTTAAATGTAGCAGGAACAAAGTAAAATTCACTACCATATTTTCTCAGTTTGATTGATAGAAAATGGCAACATTTTTATTTTTATTTAGTAAATGTAGCAACTGAAGTTTAACTAAATAATTGCTTGACGGATGAGTCATGAATTAAACTTGAGTTGATGTCCCAGTACTTATTCTACCACTGTTTCATGTTAAATCTGTTCTATGTCTAATTGAGGCAAAATTAGTATCTGATAGTTTTTGTGCAAAAAAAAATAGCTATTCAGTTATATCAACATGCTTCACTTTATGTACATGTCCACATTTGATGTATTAATGGTAACGATTTTAAGTCTGGATGTAATGTTAATAGCAACTATTTATATTTAATATTTCCTTAGAAGGAAGGAAAAACTGCAAAACAGTACACAAAGCTACTCAATCCAGACTTAAAACCATTATCATGAATAAATCTGTCTTGGGTACTTTTCTCTCGTGGCTGAGACAAAATACCCAACGCCCAAAATGAAGGAAGGAAAGGTTTATTTAGCTTACAGTTTGTGGAGGTTTCAGTCCGTATTTGGCTGGTTCTGAGGCAGAGTGGCACATCCCAGAGGGCAAACTGTTCAGGGCAGCAGAGCACAGCAAAACCAACCAGCCAAAAGGAGGAATGGCTGAAAACAGCCTCCTTTTCTCCCCTACATTGTAAACAGCCTACCCCCACCCAGGGGTCGTGAACCTCTCACACAATCTCCATGCCCTCCTCTTCCACAGGCTCAGGATGTTTACAAAGTAAGCACCCCAGCTTCCTTCTGAGTCACTCAGCTAAACCTCTAGATTCCCCAAGGTGACACAATGTATCAACCATAACAATCACCAACTTGGCTAGTGACTAAGTCACTTAAGAAATTTATTAGGAAGAAAAAAAAAACAATCACTCAGTACCTCCTCTCCAGTCTTCTCCACTTTAGACATTGGTATTTTGGGAGGCAGACATCAGTATCCCTATTTTGTAGATGAGGTAACTTGCCCCAGAGAAGTTAAACACTTAATTTAAAATTCTGCAGCTAGTTGGAAGTCACACTGCAGATTTGAACCCAGATTTGCTGACCTCACTATCCTACAGCATCAGTTGAATTATTGCTCTAAACACTCTCTGCTTCAAGATCTCATTGGAATTCAACCAATAGTTCCGCATCATCAAGTAGAAATCTGTAGTGGCAACTGAAATTGTTCAACCTAGGAATTATTTTTAAATGAGATAAAGCGCTACAATGCAGATGGCCCAATAATCCCACCTGGAAAAGGTCCAGCCTGACCTATCCCTGTGTCAGCCATAAGAAGCATGGTTTCTTGACCGTTTTGGTTGTGGTATTTGCTGTGCTCTGCTGCCCTGAACAGTTTGCCCTCTGCCATGTGCCACTCTGCTTCAGAAGCAGCCAAGTATGGACTGAAACCTTCACAAACTGTAAGCTAAATAAACCTTTCCTTCCTTCATTTTGGGTGTTGGGTTTTTTGTCTCAGCAATGAAAGAAAAGTAACCAAGACAAAATTTGGTACCAGGAGTGGGGTCGTTGCTGTTACTACCTGACCATGTGGTTCAGGAGTCTTTGGAAATGGCTTGTGGGAAGAGTTCGGAAAGGTTCAGAGATGTCTCCTGAAAGAGATGCACTGGAACGACTTCGGCTATTCTGTATGGGAGATTGTGGTCAGAGTTCAGAAGACCAGACGGCCAATAGAAATCCTACTGGTAAAGACCAGGTTCAGAAGGTTTCTGTTGGAAAGGACTGCATTGGTTGTTGGACTCCAGATGATGTATGTTATAGCTTGGCAGAAAGTTTGTCTGCATTTTGCTCGTGTCCAGAGACTTTGCCTAAGACTGAGATTAAAGGCGGCAGAGGACTGATTAATCTGGCAAAAGAAATTTCAAGGCAGTCGAATATTGGGGCAGTGGCATGGCTATTGTTGGCACCTTTTAGCCAGATTTATATTGACAATCAAGAGCAAAGAGCCCAGCAGGATGATTTAAAATGTTGTGCGTTTGGCTAGAAAGAAAACTCCAGCAAAGCTGTGGATTGCAAAGATAAGGCTTAGGTGATCTCTATTACTGGGAAGGAACAAGAGAATGGAAAAGATGGCCTGAGGGCATCACAAGCAGCAAGTCTCCACCCTTTGCAGCCTCAAAACTGTAAAGGTGAGAGACCTTGCCTTGAGAAGGAAGCCAAAGAGCATGATGTTCCAGAATGGCGGCGGCAGCAGCTGCACCAGGTTCCAGAATGGAAGTGGCATAGAGAATTTGCTCCTCCGAATTGCATTCATGTGTGCCCAGCAATCCAGGCACTTGACCTCTATGGCCAGGAGAGAGAAAAGTTTGGCTACTGCTCCAGATGGCCGCAGACCTTGGCATCATCCACGTGACCCTGGCTTTAGGTGCAAGGAAAATGTAAGAGTTCTGAGGTTAAAGAGGCTTCCACCCAGATTTCAGAAGGCCTGGGAGGCCAGGCAGTGTGCCCCAGAGAGGGCAATATGTGAGGCTGTGAATGTGAAGCAAAAGGTGCCCTGGAGACCTCAAAAGTTTAGAAAAGACAGGAGCATGGATCATCTGAGAAAAGCTGCAACTGGGGAGCAAAGCAGACCTAAGAGAGAAGCTGTGGAGGCTGTAACCACCAGAAGTGCCATAGGGGTGGACTCATGCAAGCCGTTTGGAGCTCACCATGTGCCACAAGTTGCTTCAGATGCTGGATGTGAAATTACTGGACACAGTGTCAGCCCTGCTGGATTTTGGACTTACTTTGGTCCCAATGCTCTATATCCCCCTGTTTGTACCTTTTGGAATGGTAATGCTTATTTTTAGCCTTTAAATGTTGGAAGTGTTTGATTTTCGTTTGTATGGGGGAAAAATGTTACGGTTCTAATATAAGCATGTCCTTGTATCTGAAAACTGGTTTAAAGAAATGTGTCTGGTTGCCAAGTTGACAAGGGGTGGAATGTTATGGTTGATACATTGTGTCAACGTGGGGAGTCTAGAGGTTTAACTAAGTACCTCAGCAGTTAAAAATCTTGGGGCGAACAGGATATGCCCTTACCCTTGTGGGATGTTGTTTATGCTTATTTGGGAAGCTTTAAAGGTTAACTGTGTGATTCAGGAGGTGGCCAGGGTGCTTACTTTGTAAACATCCTGAGCCTGTGGAAGAGGAGGGCATGGAGGTTATGTGAGAGGTACACGCCCCCTGGGTGGGGGTAAGCTGTTTACAATGTAGGAGAGAAAAGGAGGCTGCTTGCAGCCATTCCGCCCTTTTTGCTTATGGTATTTGCTGTGCGCTGCTCCCCTGAACAGTTTGCCCTCTGGCATGTGCCACTCTGCCTCAGAACCAGCCAAGTATGGACTGAAACCTCCACAAACTGTAAGCTAAATAAACCTTTCCTTCCTTCATTTTGGGTGTTGGGTATTTTGTCTCAGCAACGAAAGAAAAGTAACCAAGACAACATCAATACTCAGCTTAATACCAAATGTAATATTCTCGAGTTTAACAATTCTAATACTTAAATAAAGCATGCAAGGCCTGCACTAAAGCAAAGTGAGCTGGAAATTGATCCAGGGTAGCCTGATGTGAGTCCTGTGCATTGTACTGCAGAGCAAGGTGTCGGGCTCTGCTGCATCCAGCCAGCCACGAGCAGGAGTGTACCACCTCGCGGGCTGCCTGCAACATCATTTATATTAAGCAGCACTTCTTAAAATTTCAAGTCATTATATATGAACAGTAACATACTGCCCAGTTTATATGCCATTTATTAACCCATTCGCAGCCAAAGCCACAGCCTTAAACTGGGACTGAAAGGGTGTGATGGCCTTGGAAACCTGGCTATGGTGATCTGGAAGGCGATGGTTCTGCACTCTTCTGAGGGACTTCCGTGTGTAGAACTGTGAGCCCCCACCTGAGCTCAGCGGCAAAGGGGATCCACCATGATGAAAGGAGCAAAGGGCGGATGCTGAAGCAATGGGCCCGAGGAGAGGAAAGAAAGGCAGTACTTTCGACTCCTCTAGTCTTCTCTCTTCTGAGTGCTACAGTTGCACTTAGTGAATTGAATAGCTTTGTGTACTCTTTTGCAGAGTTAAGGATTGAGCCCCGAGCCTTTGTACTGAACCACATCACCAACTCTTAATATTATTTTATTTTGAGACAGTGTCTTACTAAATCAAGCGTTGAAAAAGTAGTCCACTGTTATGGTTGATACATTGTGTCAACCTGGGGAGTGTAGAGGTTTGGCTGAGTGATTCAGCAAGAAGGCAGGGTGCTTACTTTGCACATATCCTGAGCCTGTGGAAGAGGAGAGCATGGAGATTATGGGAGTGCTACATGCCCCCTGGGTGGGGGTCAGCTGTTTACAATGTAAGGGAAGGAAAGAGGCCGCTTGCTGCCATTCCTCCCTCTTGCTCTTGGTTTGTGCTGTGTTCTGCCATTATGAACATTTGCCCTCTGCCATCTGCCTCTGAGCCAGCCAAGTATGGACTGAAATCCGCACAAACTGTAATCTAAATAAACCTCTCCTTCCTTCATTTTCGGTGTTGGGTATTTTGTTTCAGCAACAAGAAAAATGTACCAAGACATCCACAAAAACCAGGAAAATTCTCAAGTTCGGTACTCTCTTAGAATTAGAAAGAGCTTCCTCCTAAGGAGTTATGTGATTTATTGCTGCGGCCTAAATATCAATAATCCAAGAAAATGAACAATTTTTTCATATTTCCAAAAATGAAAACTAGGTTTTCCCTAACCATCTTTAACAGTCTTGGAAAATGTTGATAATAATAAATGTTGATAGTAATTGTTCATAATAATTGAGTGTATATAGGTACTGATTGGGAAAAGCAGATTCCTTTTAAATAGAGAAACAAAATCTGTTTACCTGACAATGTTTCCTGGATCCACTTCAATCATCCACATGCAGCGCAGATTATTGTCATATGGAAAGGGATAACCAGGAGATAAGATTCTTCCTGATGATTCTCCTTTAAAACGACCTCCACACTCAGCTAGTAAAATAGAAAATGAAGTCTCAAGTTGATGGCAGTCTTCAAAAAACAATCTACAGATATCTGGAGAGTGCATATTTTTTCAGGAAAATAAAGATTGCTATCCCTTTCTGAAAGTAACCATTTACCATAAACCTTCTCAGATTAAGCTCTTAATTGAAGCAAGCATATATTGTACAGTAAAATAAGATCGCTTCTAGTTAGACTGTATAAAAGGCAATGAAACAAACCTAGCTAAAGAATAAAAAGAGGTCAGACTCAAAGTCCCTAAGTCTTCGAAACATTTAACTATATATTTTTAAGTAACAATTGTAAAAGGCAAAACAGATGGTAAGCTGCTCAGTGCTAGTGAATCGCCGTCTGAATAATTCATCATCACGCTGCCCCACCTCTGAGAAAAACTAATCTTTACTGTGCTCCCGGAGGCATTCTAAACTTCATTGTCCTTTTATTCTCCTTTAAATCACTCCAATCTCTTTCCTTTTCAACCTCCCAAGAGTCGAAGTGGCATTTTTATTGAATTTTTTAAAATTCAGGTAAGGCTGGGTTGGTTTTGACTTAACGTTATCTCTAATTTTTGTAAAACATCAAATTAAAAATGTATTTTCACACTATATAATTAAAATTTTATCTGTTGAGAGATTTCCTCTCCATGTGAATACTCTTAAATATTCTGGCAATGTCTGAAGTGATTTTATCGTGCTAGATAGTCTACAAAGAAATCTGTACTGGAGAAGAGAGACGAGAGTATTTTAGTCGGTGCACTGATCTCGGATCTGGGATCCGAGAAGTACGGAAAGTGATCTGGGACCCATTATATGTTTCAAGAAACTCCCGAGTATCCAGCAGCCATAAAACAAACAAAGCAGTTTTCTTTTTTTTCCTAGATATTTGATGGTAATTTAGTATTTTGGTTTATTATTCTTTCAATGGTTTCTATCGTGCTTAGATTGGATAGGTAAAACACAGTTTTTGTTTGAATCTTTTATTATTAGATCAAAAAATGCCAAAGACAGAAGGTTCTTTCATTTGGAGGAAACCTGGTTTCATTAAAATGTATTGTCTGAAATTCGTAAACCCCATATATTAGGATTTGTTTCAAACATCAGATATTACATTGCATGACACTGTGATAATTAGTTTTATGTGTAAATAGGCTACAGTCCCCAGTTAGTTAATCAAGTGCTAATCTAAGTGTCAAAGTATTTTGTTGACGTGGTTGACATCTATAATCAGTTTATACCAAGTAGGGGAGAGTAAGGAGCGTTAAAAATGCATGTGAGCCTCATTTGATCCACTGAAAGATCTTGAAGAGCAAAAACTATTTTCAAGGAAAAGAAGATCTTCTTCACAGTTGCAACACTCATTCTTGCTTCCATTCTCAACCCACTGGTCTGCCCTGTAGGTTGGGGACTTGCAGCCCCTAAAACAAATTGACTAATGAATTAGTTTGCTAAAATCAATTAATTTCTTAAAATAAATGGATTTCTTGAGAGCTAGAGAAGGAAATCCTATTGGTTTCTTTGGAAAACCTTGACTGCCACACTCTCAGGAGTCTAAAGGAATATTATTTTTTATTGAAATATAAATTTAATTTATAATATCAAGCACAGGTGACTTTTAAAGTAAGGATCCTAGTATTTGAGATGTTGCCTTCATGTGTATCTCCGAATTTTTAAACAAAACCTTTGTTGGACAAGTCACAGCTATACTACTATTGTAAATTAATTTTCCATCTTTGATTTAACATTGTTATTAACGTATATTCTTTTGAGAACAGAGTTCATACTTATTCCTCAGATAAATTTTAGTTAATTCGAGTTTTGTGTAGTGTATTGTATCTTGAATTTAAGCATAGCTTTTTTATCTCTATATTGCATTTTTACAAATAATACTTGCATTCTAACCTCCCAAGAGCCAGTATGACATCCTATAACACTGGATTTCATATTGTAACAAAGACTTATGTTTGCAAGAAAAAATAAAATACATTAAAGAAGAAATACAGGTCTAATCTCTCCTGATATGTCCTTCAAAAATTAATTTTTGTTTGCTCAAATTACTTAAGAAACATAATTATCTAGAAGTAATCGAAGTAACTGAGAAAAAAGGCGTTGTATTTGACAGAGATAAAATCACAGTGAAAGTAGATCTCTAAGGTCGATGACCACAAAAGAAGCGATAACCTTAGGTCAAGTGGTAATATTGTTAATTGCTGTCTGTTAAACCATCTAAAATAGAACTGGGTCTTCTGTCATGGAAATCATCAGTTTCATTCATCGTGCATCCAGATGTTTACAAACTGTTTTAAGTTGGTCTTCATTATTAAAATCTTGACTTTTTTTTGCTGTATTGAAAGGAGCAGTTAATATTTAAGTGTGTGATCAATCTCACATGTCTATATTTGGTTATCTGAGTATCTAAATTGAAGATATCAATATGTATTACAACAACCATTGTTAGTTTCTATCACATTGTCCAAGATTCTGGATTGCTTGCATTGTGTATGTTTTATTTTCTAAATGTATGTGTGTTTGTGAAGATGTTTTTGTTCTTTATCTTTAAAATAAAAAAAATGTATCCTAACGTGTACCTTGATTCAGTACAATTATCCTACATGCTTTTTATTTTCTTTGACCTATTAGTCTGGTTGCAGTCTGTACACATGATAATTAATTTAATAATGTCTTATAAGAGTACATAAATGAATCTGATGCTGGAAAAATTAAAAGGGGAGTGGGGAAGGAGAAAAAAAAGAATTGAATGTGTTACTTCACAACCAGGAATGTGATTATTATGTACTGAAAACATGTAATGATAAAAGTAAAGAAAAAAAAACTTTATCATTCCCACAAAATCTTGTACAATATTAAGTCACTAAGTTGAAATTAGAACATTTATAAATAAAAAAGGATTGGATTATCACAAACATAACTAAAACTGTCTAACCTGAGAGCACATATTTTCTCTTCTTCATGAAATCTTTCCAGAAAAAAGTGTCTTCATATTGCTTCAGCATACTCAGAAAATACCTGATTTCAAGGCACTGTTTTGTAATTTGTCATTTTAAGGACAGCACGGCAAGTCAGTATTTACAAGTTTATCACTTAGTGATATTACAGCTCCTATTGCTTGTTTGAATACATGTTATGTTCATATCAAAGAATGAATTCTCATCAGAGAATATTAACCAGTGGTACACTTTTCTTATAAGCAGTAGCAGTGTGTGAATTGGTAGTCCTATTCCACAGTCCCAAGCGTTTGATAGTTAAGGTTGATTATTGTTTTAGATCATACCCTCATGACATCTATCCCAAATTCAGATGCCATCTGAAAATGAAAGATTGCAATTGCATTTTGGTTAGATGAACGCATTTGTTTCCTATGTGAACCAATGTTTCAATAAACCAGCAGAGATCTCACCTCATGAGAAACACCATGCAGTTATCTACAAGGCTTCTCATGAGAAGTTTCATTTTTTCCTAAGTGAACTCTGAAGTTTTGTAGTGATTCTTATGTTTATCAAAATAAATACAATGACAGAAATTTTCCAATTGCATTCAAGAGTCCAGGCCTCTACAATTTTCACATTGGAAACATTAAACATATGTTGTTACTTTTTAAATATCAGTTATAGCCCAATAAAGCTGTTAAAATAAAAGATTCAGTCAATTTTATCCATGTAGGCATGGCCGAGAATAGATTTGCATCCCCATAAGTGCCATCAAGAATTAAGAATGGCTAAACAACCGCTGCTTGTTTGTTCCCTATTCACGAATTAGGGTTCCTTAAATTTTTTTTTGGCCTATCCAATTTGGTACCTACTTGATCTTCAGCACAGAAAAAGACAAAAAGGGAAAGTATCTCTATCTATGTTTTATATCCACTTTTCTATCTCTGGAAATCTGGGTATTTATTAACAGGTCTACAAAAGAGTGAGAATAACAGGTAGCCCATCTCTGGAAAAAAGAGAAAATATTCTCTAACTTCAAGTAGGCAATACACCATGTGTTGCTGACTTTTATGTGCCTTTTCATGTTAAAATTGGTTGTTACATTGTACAAATATAAGAAAAACCAGTTCAATTTTTAAAATGTTTTAAGGTACATATAAAAATAATGTCTTTGAGGTTATTGAGAGTAGTTGATTATATTTAATACAACTTAATTCCAAAATGTGTAATAATTTTGTAAATTATAACAGTGAGATTCAATAACTATGTATGATTGAAAGTCTTAACATTTTTTAGTGATTTAAATTTTATATGAAGGAAAGAAATAAAATGAGTTCATACAAACCATATTACTCTGCAAAATGTACACTGCTAAGATTATGGAAAGGACCCTGTTATGGGTGATACATTTTGTCAACTTGGGGAGTCTAGAGGTTTGGCTGAGTGATTCAGCAGGAACCCAGGGTGCTTACTTTGTATACATCCTCAGCCTGTAGAAGAGGAGGGCACGGAGATTTTGTGAGAGCTACATACCCCCTGGGGGGGGGCTGTTTACAATGTAAGGGAGGTAGAAAGAGGCTACTTGCTGCCATTTCTCCCTTTTACTCTGGTTGTTTTTGCTGTGCTGTGCTGCCCTGAACAGTTTGCCCACTGCCATGTGCCACTCTGCCTCTGAGCCAGCCAAGTATGGACTGAAATCTCCACAAACTGTAAGCTAAATAAACCTTCCCTTCCTTCATTTTGGGTGTTGAGTATTTTGTCTCAGCAATGAAAGAAAAGTAACCAAGACAGAATTTGGTACCAGAGGAGTGGGGTCGTTGCTGTTACTATACCTGACCATGTCGTTCAAGAGCATTTGGAAATGGCTTGTGGGAAGAGTTTGGAAAAGTTCAGAGATGTCGCCTGAAAGAGATGGGCTAGAACACCTTTGGCTCTTCTGTTTGGGAGATTCTGGTATGAGCTCAGAAGACCAGAAGGCTGATAGAAATCCTGGCAGTAAAGACCAGGTTTGGGAGGTTTCTGTTGGGAAGGACTGCATTGGTTGTTGGACTCCAGATGATGTATGTTATGGCTTGGCAGAAAGTTTGTCTGAATTTTGCTCTTGTCCCGAGATTTTGCCTAAACCTGAGATTAAGGGCAGCAGCGAACTGATTAATCTGGCAAAAGAAATTTCAAGGTAGTTGAATGTTGGGGTGGTGGCATGGCTATTATTGGTGCTTTTAGCCAGATTTATATTGAGACACTTCCTGAAAGAGCAAGGAGCCCAGCAAGATGATTTGAAATGTGAGTTTGGCCAGAAAGGAAGCTCCAGTAAAGCTGTGGACTGCAAAGATAAGGCTGAGGAGATCTCTATTGCTATGAAGGAACAAGAGAATGGAAAAGATGGCCTGAGAGCATCACAAACAGCAAGTCTCCACCCTTTGCAGCCTCAAAACTGTAAAGGTGAGAGACCTTCCCTTGAGAAGGAAGCCAAAGAGTGCCATGTTTCAGAATAGAATAGTGGCAGTGGCCACACCAGGTTCCAGAATGGAGGCGGCACAGAGAATTTGCTCCTCAGAATTAGATTCAGTGTGCTCAGCCATGCAGGCACTCGATCCCTATGGCCAAGAGAGAGAAAAGTTTGGCTACTGCTCCAGATGGCAGCAGACCTTGGCATCATCCACGTGGCCCTGGCTTTAGTTGCAAGGAAAATGCAAGAGTTCTGAGGTTAAAGAGGCTTCCACCCAGATTTCAGAAGGCCTGGGAGGCCAGGCAGTGTGCCCCTGAGAGGACAGTATGTGAGGCTGTGAGTGTGAAGCAGACGGTGCACTGGAGACCTCAGAAGTTTAGAAAAGACAGGACCGTGGATCATCTAAGGACAGCTGCAAAGAGGGAGCAAAGCAAGCCTAAGAGAGAAGCCCTGGGAGCTGTAACCACCAGAAGTGCCATAGGGGTGGACTCATGCAAGCTCTTTGGAGCTCACAATGTACCCACAAGTTACTTCAGATGCTGAATGCGGAATTACAGGACACAATGTTATCCCTGCTGGATTATGGACTTGCTTTGGTCCCAATGCTCTATATTACCCTGTTGGTACCTTTTGGAATGGTAATGTTTATTTTGTGCCTTTAAATATTGGAAGTGTTTAATTTTCATTTGCATGGAGCAAAATGTTATGGTTCTAATATAAGTATGTCTTTGTATCTGGAAACTGGTTTAAAGAAATATGTCTGGTTGCCAAGTTGACAAAGGGTGGAATGTTATGGTTGATACATTTTGTCAACTTGGGGAGTCTTGAGGTTTGGCTGAGTGATTCAGCAGGAAGCCAGCGTGCTTACTTTGTATACATCCTGAGCCTATGGAAGAGGGGGGCATGGAGACTGTGAGAGCTACACGACCCCTGGGTGGGGGTAGCCTGTTTACAGTGTAGGGGAAGGAAGGAGGCTGGTTGCTGCCATTCCTCCCTTTGCTATTGTTGTTTTTCCTGTGTTCTGCTGCCATGAACAGTTTGCCCTCTGCCATGTGCCACTCTGCCTCTGAGCCAGCCAAGTATGGACTGAAACCTCCACAAATTGTAAGCTAAATAAACCTTTCCTTCCTTCATTTTGGGCGTTGGGTATTTTGTCTCAGCAATGAGAGAAAAGTAACCAAGACAGACCCTATACTTCTCAAGTATTTCCTTTTAACATTTTAAATTTCATTAACTTTTTGGATTTAAGCTTTGACTTGTGATTTGAGGTTTGATTTTAGGCAGAGAGTATTGCTTGATCATGGAGAGCATAATTTGCTATCATTTCCATAGACACATTTAGTACCGATCTAAAGGAGGACCCTACCAATACAGGAAGGCAGAGGGTAGTCCCAGGCTCTTCTCTCCCCCGTCATGCACTTGAGAAGACTGCTTCCATGGAGGGTGTAGCCTGGATTGCAGCCATAAATGATGGTGCTGCCAGCAAAGTGGCCTTGATCACTGATCTTGTATCCAAATTGTGGAATGCCAGGATCTTCACAATGTGAAAGTTCAAAACCTGGGGGTAAAAATAGAAGTGGATTAAAACTTTAGGAGGAGAATTTAAAACTACATAAATTATTTCATTTATCATTTTGCATATGATTTACATATTTTTCCTAGTTATATTATACTTGGCATATTTATTTTTTGTAGTACAAAATAACCCTGGCTTTTCCTCCCAATAACTAGAAGTTGTATTTTTAAGATTAATCAATGATATGATCCATATAACTACACCAGGGCTTGAAACAGTAAGCTCGCTCCCTGCCACATGTCTCAAGCTGTAGGGTCTGCACTAACTCCAGGTGGTGTTGGAACTGTAATAAATTGTTGGACATCAGGTTGATTTTCAGAAGGTTGGAAAAATGGTTAGCATGGTGCAGAAATACACTTACTGAAAGAAATGTGAATGGAGAAACAGGTGTTCCCTTTATGAACATAACTTCCACGACTGTCTCACCAAAATTTCACAGTTCTCACCCGAAATGTGAAGCCAGCATTGCCCAAGTAACAAATATGTTTCCTGCACTCATAATATCAGACTTTTATTTATACAACCTTAGAAGAAAGTGAATCTCAAATTTAAATCACTATCTATCAAGAACATAAGTAGTGATCCCAAAGTTTGATATTTTACTTGATCCAGAAAGTAAATTTCTGAAAAATTCTTTCAGATGGCCCCAGAAAGCTTCTTATATATTGTCAGTGTGAGGTGTGGAGACAATATTTCTGCAAAACTGAGACTTTTTGCTTAAATTTGCTGAAATGCTGGGCTAAGGGTGACCTTAAAAGCTAATTTACAACTGTGTGACTAGAGAGGATCTCTAGAGAGGTTTACCTGACTAGGGAGGGGGATTATGTTTACACTTCAAGGGAGTATTGAGGCTGAGAAATTCAGACATCTCTAGGATGTAAAACCTGCAGACACAGGAGGATAGTGTGCCCTTGGAGAGATATATTTATATTCCAAAAGTGTAGAGTTAGAACCCGTGATCCTTTGTATTCCATTTCCTAGGAACAAAAATTTCTGCTTTGCTTTTAAGAAAAGCAGAGGGAAAAAGCAGCCTTAAGCAGAGCATGTGGCTTCTCCACCCCATTTTCTGGCTACAGAATACCTGACCACTAGTGTAGAAGAGTTTTCCAACAAGTTTTTATCATTTTGCTACAAGGGGAAAGATTGTACCAAAGAAGGGCTGACCCAGCAGTAGCAGCATTGTTGTATTACTTAATAACTAATCTCCCTAAATCCAGAATACCTTGTGCATGTGCAGGGTAAAAGTAATAAAGGTGAGTATTAAAAATCAGTAGTCGCAATACAATGCACTGTTAAAATCCTAAAGCAACTAAGAAAGGATATTTCTCAATTTAAGTGAAAATGTAAGTTCCTTAACTAGGTAGTTCTCATGGCTTGTACTGTATCCAGATGTTGCCCCCAAGCCCTAATACACTCTTAGGTGGGGAGCTTCAAAAATGGCTAGATTAGGGTGTGTGAATGTGAATTAAGGTGTGATAGTGAGGTTAAGGGTGTGGATATGGAAGCACCACCCCAGATGTGGACGGCACCAATTCACAGTCTTACAAGCACAATGGAATATAAAGGCAAAGAGGGACGGAAAGTTTGCTGCTGCTGCTGCTGCTGCTTGCTGCTTGCTGCTGCTGCTGCTGCTGCTGCTTGCTGCTGATATTGTGTGCCATGGACGATTTCTCTACTGCGATGCCCACCTGCTGTCCTGCTCTGCTTTGGTAACAGCCCACTCTGAACTAAAACCCCTACAAACTGTGAGCTGTAATGACCTTTTCTTCCATTAACTTTAGATGTGGAGTATTCTTTTCTCAGCAATGAAAAAGGTGACCGAAACAATAGTCATTCTGTTTTTAAAATTGGCAGAAGTGTGGGATGCACAAAAGATATTCAGGTACAAAATTATAACAGCTTCTCAAAATTGCAGAACATAAAGAATATTCTAGACAGCCTCAGCCATGAAACACATGAGTTATTTTAAGTGAACATGTTAGAGAAAAGATAATTTTTATTTGTGTCTTAAACTATATAATGATCAAAATGATACATCTCTTGACATGATCAAATTAGAAATATCATCAAACTAATCAGGATTTGAACTATGAAGCAATTTTTTAAAAAAAAATCATATATTACTTCACTAATATCAAATCACTGACTCACACTGTTGGCTTCCTTGAGTGTCACAGTGTGGCAGAAAGTCACCAGACCTTATACAGGGTCCAGTATTGATTTTTTTTTCAAATTTCTTTATGTTGAGAGATACACTGGTTTAAAGAATACAAGAAGCCCTTCTTAATCTCTTCTAGAGGATCTTAATCACTCCTTCCTCTGCTAAGCCATAGAATAATTCACTTGTGATTTCCTTTATAATTTGTTTATTTTCTTCCTTGTAGTCTGGGATTATCTGTTCTTTTTTTTTCTCCATGGTTCCTACCTAACAAAAATTGCATTGGATAGGTCCATTGCTCTTCAATGCAGGCAGAGCTGTTGTTGGCTTTTATCTGTAAATTAAAACCCCACTTTCCACTCCAGAATTCCCCATAAATACACTCAGCTGCAGGCTATAAAAGCCTCTCTCAATTTTGAAGGCACATACTCTATTTCTTTCAGTGTGTATTTTTAAAACTCTGCCTTATAAATCCCCTATGCCTCTTACTGACACATCCTGAAAATTCTTTTACTGTGGTGGAAGTCAGGTATTGTAGGTTCCTAAGTTAGGTAGAGATTCATGGTCAGTTAGAAAGTGCCTAGGCCCAAGACAGAGTCAGAACAGAGATGAGGCAAACCAGGCCTATGGTCAAGGGCTGAGGTAGTAGAGCCTAGGCTCCAAGATGGAGTCGCAGTGACTTAGACCTGGAAGCCTCCTCTGAGAAAAGCAGTATTCCAGAGCTGTACTGTAACTAGCACCACCTGGTCCATTAAGCCTGAACAGTGACTCTCACATGTAGAAACAACTTAACAAACACACACATAGCCTTCCCAAACATTCTGGCCCTCACTGGTATCTCTTCTGGAAATGCCTTTGTTGTTTTCCATGCTATGTACCCTTGCTGTATGCCTTGCTTTCCTATTAGATCAACATTAGCTTAATCATGGCACTCGTCCTATTGGTTGACTATAGTTTGACCCAAGGTAATTGTGATGTGATTTTGCTGTATACGAAAGCCTAGACAAAGAGCCTTAGAGGCCACCCAGGTTGGGGACCCCTCCTATCTCCCAGGAGTTTTCTCTCAATAAAACTTTTCACACTCTTCACCTCCTTTGTCCTCATGTCCATTGTCTGAAATCATAAGACAAGAACTCAGCACCTCTAACAGGTTGGGAGTCGCTTCCCTGTAGTACAGGGACCCTGTGACCCAGTAACACATCGGGACCCTACTCAGTGGGCGGGATGAGCCAATGGTCGTCATCTCATCTTTGGGGAGTTCCTTGGACCCTGTCCGGTGACATAATCTCAGCACAAACAGATGTTCAATAAAGCTCATGACTGAGTGTGGAATTTTAGAGGCAATTATTTCAAAGCCAAAACAGAAAAATAAAATAATAAAAAATTGAATTTGGGAAAAGAAATGTTTTAAAAGAAATTTTCAAGCATTTCCTGTCTAAATGGATTTATGAAAGTCTCATTTTGAAGGAAAATGTGTGAAAGTAAGGCAAATGTAAACAATTTCTGAGACAGAGCCATGCAAGAAGTTGACAATCACTAGCTGCATGATGTATAAAATAAAACATGGAGGCTACGTAGGCAAGCAAGTCAGTCTTTCAAACGCAGAACAGTGACAACAAAAACTTAAAAATTTCAAGATACGTTACTTTGCATGGATTTGCATAGTTAACATACATTTAAAGTGTCTCTGATAAAAAATTATAAGTTTGAATATTCAGTTTTTTATTCAAGACAAACCTCTTTTGAGTTTTACCATATATCACTTCTCCAAATAAAAATGAAAATCAAGCTGCTTCAAGATTTATTATTAAATTCATCCCACTTTAATTTGAATATTCTATAGATCAATTGGCAGTGGCTCTGATAACATACATGGAGACAATCTTTATAAATAAAGATTATTTACAATACTTGGCATTATAGGTGAAATAGAGTATTAGCTACAAACTGCAACATAATTTAGTCAAATTTGGAAACCTTTCTGTTGCTTATTCATGAATTTTCATTATCTTTATGACAATGTACAGCTGTCAGTCTTCTTTGAAACTCAAAATACTTGAACCTGATAATTAAATAAAGATATGTATGAAAAAAAAACACTTTTAATTACAACTATTTCTCATTTCCTATGAAAGTTCATAATGTGGTGAAATGCAAGCTTCTAGAGTACACAAGGAACTAAAAATCCCCATTATCTAAATCCTCTTGACTTTGAGTAACTTAAACTAACTTCTAATTCCTGTCATGCCACCAGGTAAAATATTTCTCTAAGGATTTCTAATTTATATTTAAATCAATATTTGATACATATGAAAGAGTTAAATGATGAGAAACTTACCATCTGACTAAGATTGTAGTATTATATACTAGCTATTCCCAATTAATGTTAATGTAAATTTATACTAATACTGAGATTAACATCAATATAATTGATTCCTATTCAGAATAATAATATTACTGCGAAGTAAATATCCTAAAATAGAGTTCCTCTTGTATCATTCTCCAATCACTTTTGGTCTTTCCTTACTGAGAGCCAGCAAACATTGATGTAGCTTATTATTCTCCCACGAATTGTCTTCCATATGCCCGTGAGCAATATATACAGTGTTTTGCAAATAAATGTAGAGTTTATACATATTAAAATTATTCTAATTTTTCCATGGTGATTTATTTATTGCAGTGTTATATTTTTCCCTTTACATTTATACACACATGCATATCCACACACACGCACACTTTACTCATCTTACCTGCTCTGATTTATTCTAAGCCGATTAACACTTATATTCCACCTGGTAATTCACTGCTACAAAAAGTCTGCACTTTTATTTCTCCTTTGACACAGATTCAAATGTTTTTATAGGATATGCATCATGTATGGATCTGAAGTCCATTGTGTTTTCAAGAGTAAATCAAAATCTCTAAATCTATTACATTTTATCTTGGTCTATTGAAAAATAAATAGGTGATTCTCAACCTCAATGTAATTTTTCTCAACTTGTTTATGAAATACTGTATTCATGTAGGATAGTTCAGTAGGATGTCTTGTCAAGAAGAGGAATTAACAATAAAAAGGCACATCATTTGGAAATACAAATTACATGTGAAAATTCACTTTTATATATAACAAAATATCTTTAATGTGTCTTAAAATAAAAACTGACATCCGTGCTTTAGCTTTAGATTCTAGTTTAAGTAAATATATATATATATACATGTATTTAGTATTGTAAAAATTAAATTCTTTGGTAATGGTCAATAAACATGGGTTAATTTTATGTGCAAATGTAAGACATTTCAAATTAATAAATACAAAAGTTATCATCTGTTAAAAAGAAGAAAGTACATCAGTTAAAACTATTAAAGAAATGAGTTTGAAACCACCAATGTTAATTAAAGTTAAAGCAAGTACACGTGAAAATTGCTTATTTTATAATCATTTTAATCTCCAAAGAAATAATTTATGGATTTAATACCTAATTTTAATCAGAATAATTTTTAAAAACTACAGTGAAGATTTCACAATTCAATTTTATTTATTTAGACCTTGAGTGTTGAAAGAATGAACTTTATTCAAGAATTCTTTCTTTCTTTCTTTTTTTGGTGCTGCAGACAGAACCCAGGGCCTCATGCATTCAAGGCAAGGGCTTTAAAAAATAACCCAAAGCAACGTCTTACTTCCTAGATTTCACTGTTTTCAGATGAGAAGATATATAAAACAAAGAGTCAATTCTGCCATCTCAGAATTTGCAAATAAGTGTGCTGTGCTTCCCAGCCTGTCCCGAAGGGAAGAGCTGTCTTCCACCACGACCTGCTCCTCAGAGCTTCCTGTCTTGGAGCCTGCCAGCCACTGACTGCAAACTGCAGGCATGAACCAAGGTAAACCTCGCCTCCTTTCTATTCTGAATTCCAGGTATTTTATCTCAGCTACAGAAAAGCTGACCAGTATATGCACTGAGTTCTATGTTTAAAATTCTGATTGTATTTTTTAAAAATATTTTTTATTCTCTTTAATGGTTTGATTTACATCTGGTAATCTGAGCAACTTCATTGAAAATAACAATAAATAATATTGCAACCACTTTTAATTCCTACCATTTTGTTTTCAAACCCTGTATCCTTTTCATTGTTTTTGTCTATGTTGCTGTTATTTTATTATTGTTTTTTATTCTCTTCACAATAAAAATCAAAAATAAAATAAAATTCTGAGCATGAAAACTGACAGACTTTCTAAGTTTTATCCTACAGAACGTGACAAACTCATATTATTATACGTGCTGTGTTGTATCTTGTGTCTCGCAAATTGCATATGGGGGTGGTTTTTATTCAGCTTTAACTGAATATTAATTCATTTCAAACCATTAGCTCTGTGGTATTTGTCTAAAATATGTATTTGGTACATTATAGATACATCAAATAAAGGAATTTTATTGCATATTGCTAAATGACTCTCTATGAGCCTTCCCAATTTAGATTCCCAAAAGTTTATGAATTTCAGTATCTGCAAATTGTCATCAGCATTGGGTATTGTGCATCTTTTAAATTTTATGGACTTTGTGGATATGTTGTGGCATACTACTTTGGTTTTGTTTTGCAATTCTCAAATTGACTGTTAAATATTTTTCTCTCTTGCTTAGTGGAGAATGAGTTTTCTTGTACTGTGAAACTTTTTTGCCTATATTGTTCTTGGATGTCACATTTTTTTCTAATGGGCTTGTAGAAATCTTTTCAAGAGAGTATATCTTTTTCTGTTAAAGTAGTGTCTCCTAAAATGTCTTAATTTAGGGAGGCCATCTCAAAAAAAACCAAAAGTGAATAAATAAATAAATGGCAAATTTAAAAATGTCTCATCTTTACTTATAGTAGGTGCTATGGCAGAGTTCCTCTTATTGTTCTTGTTTTGTGGTCAACAGCAAAAACCCGGTCAGGAATACAGGAAGTCACTTAGGAAGTGTGAGTAGCTAAAATGTGGTATAAGAAATTCGAGGCTTTGACTATGTTGGAAGCGTGAAAGGAATGAAAATTGGAGAATCCGCTTCTGGCTCTCAGGAAGTCCAGGAGCTCAGGGAAACTCCTGCCATAGACAGCCACTGCTAGCACCACACTCCTGCCTGCAGCTCTCAGAGGTCCCACCTCACAGCTCTCACAGGAGTGATTGCTTTTAACTGGCAGAATTTAAGTGGAGATCTTTGTTGACAAGTGATTTTGGGAAGTATGGTTATCTGACATTTAGTTCCTATCATTATTAGGAAATCTTGGCAGGAATTATACTGATTTTTGACAGAACTTTTGCTTGTATGCTTCATTGTAAATATTTTTCTCTACTTTAAGGACATAGCTATTCAAGGCTACAGTTGTTTTCTGAGCATTTAAGAGTTTTGATAGTCATAGGCAGGTCTTCAACCTGCCAGAAGTTAACATTATGCAGTGTGTGAATTACCAGGTATTTAAGCTCAAATTTACAAAGCTACTGCTCTATGAAAGTTATGAAAATGATGATACTTCTGTTTTTTTAGTATGAAGTAATTATATTCAATATTTTCAATGTAAATGAAAGATAATTAAGATGTATTTCTTTATTATTTTTCTTAGACTCCTTTGTGCTACACAATGTACCATTTGTCAACACTTCCTTTATAGTCTGGTTAATTTCAAGATACAGAGTAAAAACAATACAACGCCAAATATTTCTAAGCAGTTGCTCAACCACAGGATCACATGAGGTAGCTTTGCACTCTCCTGTAATTTACTTACTTTCTACTTGCATTTGCATTAAATAAAATTTATGCTAAGAATAAAGCTAAAGTTAATAGGTCATCTGATTATTTTTATGGCTATCATTGCCAACAACATGCTGGTAACTAAATTAAAGAGTTTAAATAGCATATGTGTTGTGTGTTTGTAAGGTTAGTGCAGAAGAAAAGGCATCACAAATTAGCTAATGCTCATCTTTAATGTGAACATAAAATTTGAAATGGCCATGTTCTCTGCAGATCATTGAATTAACTTATGCAACAAAACTGGAGTGCTAGGAGGGTCCAAACATATTTGCAGTTTTCCCTTGGGATAATGGACATTTCTCCAGTGAGCATTTTTAGCAAATTTAATGTGCAGAGGAAATTAGCAAACATCTGAGCTCAGATACACTGCCTAATGGATGGCCATCATGCGTATTTACCAGGTCAGCTTTTCAGAAGACGATGATGTAATCTTGTAATCAGATCTTTTCAGAGGTATAATTTACCTGTCATGGAGAGTTACCAAGAGTACCCACTCCTTTCTACTGCCTTTTTTCAAAGCACTAGAGCTAAAAAATCTGCAGTAAAACATATATTTAGAAAAGTTTACTGAAACTAATATTAAGTCATTTTTCGTAGCGAATTGAGCCAATGAGAAAGCATTCAGACTCCTGAGCCTAGTGTGACAAATGCTTCATTAACACTTAAAAACATTTTTTATATTACACGGATAACTTTAGAAAGACAAAATCCATTGAACTCTACACATACAATATGAGACTCTTGGGCTGGAAGATCGTACGTCCTAGGAGTTACATGGATTCTAGAGACAGAGTACCTCAGCAGTTCAATCTTCTTGCCTGCTCTTCTTAGCTCTGTGACATGCTTTTGGGTTTACTTGTTTGTTTTGGCCTCTTCTCATTGGAGATTGTAATAATACCTCCCTTATAGCCTGGACCAAGCTGGTGGTGGATAAATGCTAGTCATTAGCAGTTTTTATTCTGGCATTTAACATTTTGGCAATGTTGAATGGCTCTGTGTGCCCTTTAAATAAAATCCAAGCCCCTTCCCACAGTCTTCACCAGCCTAGATTCCCACTCTCACTTTTCAGTTCTGATTAGTCAGCCCTGTCCACACCTCCTGCTGCTTTTAGACCTGCACACTTGCTAATCTGCCAGTGTAGACTTCTCTGCCCCCCACATCCGTGTGCAATTGTTCTTACTTCACTCAGGTATCACTTGACATCTGTAAGGCGGAATCTGAGCTAATTAGGAACAGTCATCCCATCCTTGTCCCCGTTTTACATTTCCGAAAGTAGTGTTTGTGTTTTGTTCACGTTACTTATCCATCTGTCCCATAAAGAGCTATTTTCTCTTTCACGTGTGGTGCTAGCAATTGAGGCCAGGGCCTTGTGGAGGCGAAGCCCCATTCTGCCAGGAAGCTACATCTCTGCCAAAAAGTCACTATTTCACAGGCAGGAACTTCATCTTACAAACTTTCTCTTTGTCCTCATAGCATGAATCGTTGCTGGGAAAAGATAAATTTAATCCAGGGCTAGATGAATAATCTCAGTAACCAATAAATGAATTATAAATTCCAGCCCAAACCTAACTGAGAAGGTACGTAGCCATGTAGAAGTATTTCTACAACTTAGCCTGAGGGAGAGATAATTATAGCACATTTAGGAATGAATTCTTGAAATAGGCATTGAGAGACGGGGAGAGTCTGGTCAGAGTACCCTATTTGATTTTATTGTGTTCTATTACAGCATCACCCAGCAAAAAGTGAGGACTTAGAGAGGATATTGCCTTACCATGGTAATTTCTAATCTTTTCTCTCAATTTTAGAAGGAAAAGGTAAGAGTCTTTTACCTTACCCCCTACTCCAGTGATGGTGAAACATTTAGAGATTTTTTTGAGACAGGCTGGCCTTGAACTCACCATGTAATCTAGGCTGGCCTTGAACTCATAGCGATCCTCCTGCCTTAGCCTCCCGAGTGCTGGGGTTACAGGCATGTGCCACCACACCCAGCCCCGTTTAGAGCTTTCAGTGATACAAACAGCCCTATGAGCTATACATGCCAGAGATTTGCCACCATGGCCCCGCACTGTGTAGGAAACTCAGCTATGCCTTATGAGCCCCTCCTCACGGCTATATCAACAACTAACTCGGATTGTATAAAACAGCTGAAGACACTCCTCAAACTTTATTTGGAGGAAGTTGTAGATTTCTGAACTATTACTGGCAGCCACTTTTTGAGAAAAATGAGAAACAGTGGCTTGATCCACTGAAGGAGCTGGATTCTGGGATTTTGTGGAGTCTAAGTACAGTTGCCTTCCCTAGTGGTCACCACGGTCTGATCAAGTTTGATGCACAGATGGTTTTAATTTAAACTGCACAGCTGTCAGCACTTTGTCTAATCAAACTAGAGATGATGGACCACTTACTGATAAAGGGGGAAGTAGGAATATCTTTCAAAAGGTACAATGAGATCTTTCTTAATGGCTCTGATGACAAAGACCACACAGATTCGGGTTGCTTTACAAATATAAGGTGTTTTCTTCCTATTATGTGTAGTGAAGTATTTTTATGCTAAGTACCTTATGCATATATTTACTTAATGGTGGAGAAAGATGAGAAAAACCGACTGTCTTCTCAGTGTAGCACAGCTAAAAGTGTTATTAATGGGTGAGCAAAATTCTTTCCTTTCAGAGGGTCTCTGGGTTTCCACGATGAATGGTATCATGGAGACCCACATAGAAATTATGTTCAATATATCAGAACATAACAGTTTTAGGATACCTTTGACCACTGTGCATTACAGTAAACATGGCAAGTTATCTTCTCTGTATTTTCTCTTCTGCCTCACTAGCAACATTCTGACTTTGTTCCACCTATAACTTAACCATATCAGGCAATACATATGGTTATTTAAGGCTATGATTATTACTTCATCTGCCAAATACTTACCTTTCCAGCTTACATTACTGAAACACTAAGGCATAACAGTATGATCCAATTTTGGATGCAGAGAGATAAGGGGAAGGCTGAAAGCTTACTGGAAAGATTTTATGCTGCTGGCAAAAGAGGTATACGTGTTTGGTATTACCTGATGCTCTGTTCTTTGTGCCTTGAACATACCCAGAGTCACAGAAGCCACCAGTGACCATATCAAAACAAACAAGAACACAGCAAACACACACACACACACACACACACACACACACACAAGAGTCCTTTCTGATTCTGTTGAGCAAATGAATCATGACTTAACCACCTTCTTAAATGAACCAAATAAATCTCAGTTGTTCAAGCCATGGGTAGATTTCCTGTTACTTGAAGCAAAAAGCAGTATTTCAGCCACTACTCCATGCATCTATTCAGTAGTCTTATCAGGAATGTAATGAGTGTGGCAATAAGACAGCTGAAATAAAACGCGCCACGAAGGCCCCCGGTAACTTACTTATTTACTCACTTTGTCAGAAAAATGCAATTCAGTTTACCTAAAACTGAAAATAATCAGACAATAGCGGGAGTTCTAAGCCAATGAAACTTTTCATAGCAAAAAGAGTGACTGTTTAAAACTAGAACTGTGAGAAGAATCTAGGCATGTGGGAATGATTGAAATTGAACCATTTGCCTTGAAATCGCTTATGTTCTGAGTCTTTGTGTGCTTCCTCATCCCATTGGCCAGGAATTTCCCCCATTTTTTTGTATGAATCACGAACACTAACTTTAATACCACACCTGCAGAAAACCTTACCTGGCCCTCTCTTGCTAAACATCCTTCTGTTTTGACTCTCTAAACATGAGTACTGGGCCCTACTCAGCACTCCTTGGCTGTTTCAAGCACAACCTTGGAAGTTTTCAAGGGAAACACTATGGAAGAGACAAGTTGGAATTTGCCTGCACATGACTATCCTCAGGGAATCAGACAGCAAAATACAGTCTTTTCTCCCCCACTCCTATATTTGAACATCTTATGCACGTGATCTTGTACTCAGAAATTGGCTAGTTAGTGTTTCTAAACATTGGTGAATCTTTAACATGTGACCCAATGGAACCTTGTGATACTACAAAAGGATTTTATAAAACCAGTATTCAAAGCACAGTGTCATTAACCAGGAGTATGAAAAAAGATACAATTGAACTGAAATGAAATACTCCACTGAGAACTAGGCATGATATATTTGGAGAGAAGCATAATCACAAGCAATGTGATAACTGTTATATTAGTTGTGTACATAAATAACCACAGAATAAATGTCAAATTGTTAGCTACTAATGTCTCCAAGGTTCAGTGGGGGAAATACCTGACACGGATCTCAGAGTTCAGTGTTCATGTGATGCCTGTGGTGGACGGGGCATGATGTAAAGAGAGAGCTACCTGCATGTGGGTGCTACACCTGGAATTTGAAGAACGTGTATTTGGAGGATGAGAGCAAACTTCTTCCAAAATTAAAAAATTCTGTGGTTCACTACTTAGATAAATGCAGACCTGCAGAAGAGCTGCTAGTGTACACATTAGCAGCAATACACAGGAACAAATGTAATCAGCAGCAAGTACTTTACAAGTTTTAGGACCCTCCTCCGCAGAAGGGCCATGACACAGCTGGAGAAACATCCACTGAACTTGTGACACCCAGACATGCCCTGAAAACTACTCTGTGAATGTTTTAGTACCAAATTGGAGACGGAAACATTTTAATTTCAGTTTTGAGACTGAAACTGACTTATACAAATATATGTCTCCTTCTGAAAAAATAATTGGTTTTATGCCCTCTTCTCAATTCAATAGTTTAAAATATTTATAACGCACATTCTGTAATGAACAGCAAGTCCTTAAAGAAAGTAATTCCAAACACTTTTTGTAAAGGATTTTCTTCTTTGACATCTTATAGCTCACATTACTGACAATAAAGTCAGTGATTTTACCTATTCCGGACACCGGAGCAATGATACGATTTTAAGTGAAGGTATGTATAACAATTCCTACTATCTTTGTACTGATAATCTTGTTATGCAGATTTTATGTATCAGAAAAGGAAATCTAGGATTCCTCTATGAAACCTATAAACAGTTTAGACAACAAGGTGCAAAATACAGCAGAACAAAGAAAGCCCATTTGGAAAACATTGTGCTATTCCTGGCAAGAGAACTTTAAGCTGGCAGCAACCCTTTAGCAAATAGAGAAAGGGGAAAACAATGATTTCAAATAATCGCCTTGCTAAGAGCTCGCAAAATTCTACACGAGTAGTAGTACTCAGTACCACTGGTTTTTAGCCCATCTTACAGTAATACCTGCAGCCACTGTGAAGACCCAGTATTACCTTCTTTGATACAGTAACCTTTTTAATTTCCTGTTTTTATTTCCACTCATTTGACTCCTTGAGAAATTGTATAAAAGCTCAGATTTTTATGAGTCTTTACCAGTGAAGACTTCTAAAAATTGCTACTTAGCTAACTGCTAGATTAAACCAGGATTCTAAACTTCCAGCCACCAGTTTGATCTGACAGAATGTAAATTTATTAACCAAAAAGGTAAGCATTTATTTCACATGCACTTTATTTTCTTACTGCGATGTAACTGTGTTGCACATGAAACTGGAAAGATACAGTTTTGAATGCAGTTTCTGTTCATTGATGTAAGTAGTGTATTTCTTATATTATGACACTGGTAAATTTCATTCATTTAATTCATATAACCATTAATGTAACTGCCTACCTATAATTATGAATCACTGAACATCCATTATTTTCAGAAGAGCTGACATTGCTGTAATAAGCCTGCAGGAATTTATTAATAAGGAAATTCAACATGAAGTCACAGTAAACTAAAATTTTTAGATGAGTTTTAGTTTGAAATTATCTGATACGATCCAGTTATCCTTAATGACTGACCAAGAATGATCACTGCACAAGCTTTGTCCGCAGTTTGCTATTAGATGAGAACTCAAACATCTATTGAGAAGCTTAATGACATTTCTTAAATATTGATAAGGAGAATCCTGCTGTTTAACATATGCAGAAACAAATAAACCCAAAGTTCACAAATCATTTAACCTCTCCGAACTTTTACTGTTTCAGCTGTAAGGATGGCTACAGCTAGACTAGCTGTAATTTATGCAGTTGTTTGGATCAAATAAAGTTATATACACAGAAGGCAGTTGTAAACAGCAAACTGATAATCAAATATTACATCTCACTTCACTGTACACATTGTGGTAATTTAGTAAATATTCAGCATCAGTATTTGACTATTTTATCCTTCCAAAATACTTACTGGTATAGACAAGTTGGAAGCCTTCATCTGTCCCTTCAGAGTCAGAATTAAATTCCAGCCAGAGCTGATTTGAAGTGCTGCTAAGTGTGAGTCCCCGCATAGATGCACCAGTAAAAGCACCTAGTAAGTGGGTAGTTTTATCTTTCCCATCATAAATCTGAAAAACATGTTAAAGTTAAAATGCAAAGGTGGCCATGGTAGTCAGTTTCTACTCATTTGTACATCATAGTTATTCCTTTGAAGATTAAACCGCACACGCTTCAATCTGCTATTCTTTTATCAAAGAATTACAAACGTCTCTTAAATGTAGAGCCTTTCCACATTTAGAGAGCCAGGCGTGGACCTATGATAACTTGCTCTCCTCTCCCCATATTAATGAAATGAATTAACTTTTTGTTTGTTTTCTACAATTAATGCTGAAATAACCAGCCTTTTACATGGGATGCCGTGGGCTTATGGTACTTGCATTTCAATGTTTTCAAAATATGGGATCCCTGAACCAACACGTTTGTGTATTTCCAGATTACATTTTTAAACGTTTGCAGTGACTAATCTCAAGGTTTGTCAAGAATGTATAATACCATTTTTATGGTATTGTTTATGACACTCATTCGGAGCATGGTCTTTATTACCCTTGAGTCTGTGAAAATTGTTTCTTGGGAGCAATAACCTTTTAGATATGTCAATGATCTACGGTACCCCAAGGATCAATTCTCTCTAGCAAATCTGTTGTTTTTCACTCCTAGGGATTGATCCTAGGGCCTCACTCATGTTAAGGCAGCCACTCTATTGCTGAACTAAATCCCTAGCTCCCTCCAGGCAAATTGTCTTCCCTGGCACGGATGGCACTGCAAAGAAAAACTTGAGAAATTCTGTTCAAATTTACTCGTTTCTTGCCTCACACTGCTTAACTTAACTGTTACCTGACATTAGAGGGGAAAAAAAAAAAAAACTCCATCACAGGAATAGGGTTCCAGTGATCTTGCTTTGGTGCAGCGTTCCCTCAATGTGGAGCTCACAGGGGTGACGTTGGCTACGAGAAGATTTTCATGGGTCACACTAAGGAATGTTTTCTTAGTAGCATTTATGTGCATGATACATTTTTCTTGTGTTAAGTTGTAGGGTTAAAATTAAGCATCTACTTTATGGGTTGATAAATAGAAACTGATGTACAATTTTTGTTTTTACAAATTATCTTTATCAGATTAATACTGATGTCACACTAACTTTAAAAATTGGGAAATGTCCATTATATGTCTGACGTCTGCATTCCTCAAATAAAATAGTGCATGTTTTATACCTGCAGGGTAAAGATGTTCATCAGTTTAGGAAAACAGCCTAGTGATTTAGTTATTTAATTATGACTTGGCCATCCTCCTAACCTGGAATGCCTATTGTTTGCATAGTAATATTCCAAAACTACCCTGCAACTTTCTCTCAAGATTTACATCTATGTCTTTCCTCTGTACTGTAAGCAGTCTTCTACTGGTTGTTTCTTAGTAGCAACAAGCTTATCTGCAGTAACTAAAGTCTCTTAGATCTTCCATTAATATCTTCAAGTGCATAGCCATCAGTCAAGTTGTGAAAGGTCTTTTTCTGGGGTGTAGGATAATTTAATTACTTTTTCCTCAAGATCTCTTAGTACTGTGCTTTGTTCATTTATGGATGCTGGGATTAAACAAGGCCTTTTGTGTGTTAGGTAAGTGCTCTACCACTGAGCTACATCCCTACTGCATTCTTCTGTTCTGCTCCACTCCACTCCTACCCTACCTTACCCCGCCCTATTCTATTCCAGTCTACTCTGCCCCATCCCATCCCATCCCACCCCATCTTCTGAAGACAGGGTCTTGTCAAGTTGCTCAGGCTGACCTCCGACTCATGATCTTCCTGCTTCAGCCTCCCCGGTAGCTGGGATTATGTGTGTGTTCTATCCAGGACTTCTCCACACTTTAAAATAGTCATGACTAAATTTAAAACTTCTCCTTCCATTCTTGCATTAGGTATTTAATTCGGTCTTTCTCCCGCTGATTACTGAATTTCCTTAATTATGCATTTAATGGAGAGATTTCATGTTTTCTTATTGCTCTCTAGCAAATCTGTTGAATCTATTAGGATTGGATGATTTTTATACATAAGAATAAAAGTAATAAAATAACTCAATGTATGTTTAGATTTAGTTCCATATTTTTTCTGGGTTCTGTGGATAAGATTAAGAAAACACTATTCTTAATTTGTAGATTAATTTAAAACAACCAAAATTGTTTGTCACATTAGAGACACTTTCATCAAATCAATTTTTTAGCCAGGAGTATACTTCTTTTTTATAAAGGAACTTTAAGAAATATTTAATTGAAAGAAAAGATAAGATAAAAGAAACAGTGCTTTGAAAATGTAATTATTTTAAATTCACCTAAGAGAACCTAATTCTAAACCCTACTAACTAGAAAACCTACTAACTACAATTACTAAACCTACTAACCTACTAAATCCTATTAACTACAATTTACTTAAACACATATCATCAAAAAGTAGAAAATAATATGTAATTGCACCATAAAATGAAGCTTAATCATTCAAATATAAAATATTGAAATCGTGTATGAAACCACTCAACCAAAATGAAAAACAAATGTCAATAGTAAGGTGTTTTTTCAAACAGAAGTTTTGTAGGTCCATGCTGTTTAAACTGAAATAAAATCCTTCAAATATATCGCAATACATTATATAAAAGCGTAACGGCAAAAAGGAAGAACAAAGCAGTGTGATCAGAGACAAATTACATTTACTGCGGACATGAACGCAAACACACGGAGAGGGAAGCAAAGCAAACATGTGCCTCTTTCAAAAGTGCATTTATAGGTTAGAGTGATTAAACTGGGTCTGGCTAGGACAACATAGGACTTTGATTTTGAGACTGCGACTTTTCATTTTACTATCCTAATAAAATTCAGACCTTTAAATACACTTTTGTTTATTTGGCTCTATTCTATCTTCTGTTTTCTTTTTAAAAATATTATTGTTACATTGACCTAAGAGTTAGAAACATGGAAGCAAGGATGACCTCTATAACATTAATGATACCCTGTGATGACTGTAATTTATTAAAAGATTATGATTCATTTGGTTACAGCACAGCAGAAAGAAGTAGAACTTAACATTGCCATATTGTAATTATGAAAGCTGATTAGGGGCTTAGGTTAATTATGGCGCGCAGAGCCTTTGAAATCTGGCAGGTGAAACTTTACTATGGCAAAGAGCTCTCATCACTCAAAACCCTTATTGAGAGGAATATTATTAATGCAAGATCAGAAGACATGTTCTCACTCAGTGTTTCATGAGTTAGAGGGTAAGATGTTCTTTGAATCTAAGAGCAGAAAGTAAATTAAAAATGAAAAAAATTTCATTTTACACATACGCATATGTAAAATGATTCAAACTGCTACATTATTTCCTCCTCTCAGATAGTAGAATTTTCATTTTTGCTCATTTGCTTTATAGGTTGTGATTTGGAAACTTAAATCAGCTTTTCAAATAAATTAAAATTTATTGTCAATGTCTATATGAAAAATTATAGTGTTTAACCAAAAAGAGTTTTGTTCTAAAACTTATTCTACTTTCCTCAAAGATAATATGAAGCAAAGTAGAGAATGTGTATTTAACTGCTTTTTATTAGCTATATATAATTTATCTTCAATTAGATGAGCTCATACATTTTACTAAAGGAGTTGACAGCATAATGAAGGGTCAGCTTTCCAGGAGCTTTGGTAAAAAAAGCAGAGTTGTAGTCTCATGTCTATATCAAAGTCCCATGTTTTGTGGAAAAGCAACTCATATTTCTGACCTCAAGTATGGAGACAAAGGATCTTACAAATATAAAATATTAATACATGAATAATACATTAATACATGAATAATTTATAAAATATTGACAATATTGACATGTTACAAGACGTCACATGATGGTCTGCTCTGTGGACCTTTAGACAGTGCTTTGCAGGGGGGAAGAAACCAAGGCTGACCAGGGAACAGGAAGCAGACTTGGCAGATACTTGTGTGCGCCTACTTCACTGGTTTGTGTGCTGGAAAGTTTGCCACTTCTCAATCAAGTTTGGTGAACATGTATTCACATTCATAATTTTTGTAAAAAATAGTATTTGCTGATATAGGAAGATGCCAAACTTTCTGAAATGAATTTAATGATAAATATTTTAGGCTTTGCATGACAATACCATTTCTATCACTGCATTCACACCTACCATTGTGGCACAAAAATAACCATAGACAATAAGTGAGTGAATAATCATGGTTTCTCCCAATAATATTTCATTTACCAAATGGGTATCAGCCTGGTGCAGTTGCCTGTGTCTACTGCCTCAAGCTAATCCAGAGCCTGAGTCTGCAGGATTGCTGAAACCCAAGAGTGCTGGCCAACCTAGGCACTCTAGGGAGAGCCCATCTCTTTACAAACAAATATACAATAACAAGTTGTCAGGCCCAGTGTGGTCCACACACTGCTGTTTTCCAGCTCCTGATTTTAAGGAGGTATAGCATGCAAAGTTAAAATTCTTCAATAAAATACTGAAGATCACTGTACATTTCATAAATTCCATGTAGCTACGTAATTCTTACAAAATGCTTTGTATTTGCCAAACTTTTCTGAATATAAAACATGAATGCACCTGATGAAAGAAGTTCCTAAATGAACATTACTTGTTTTAGTTCTTTCATGGTAAGAGGAAACAGCGACATGAAGAATTATAATAGGGATAAAAGTTAGTTTGGGGGAAAACTTTCTGATTTTTATCTCATAAGCACACTTGGTACAGTTTCCAGATTAGTAACTGGGGTTCCAGCTCTCAGGCCTTGATGCATTTGCCCCTTTAGTAACTTTGAAAAAAACCTTACTATATCAATTCTATACACATAAGCATCTCATTAATCTTAATATTGAGAACAATTCAACAAACATAAATTATTATTAATACTTCACTATAATCCTATTATTTGCAGTGTGGAGATAAACCCTTTGTACAAGATAGGTGAGGGTTTTACTTCTGAGCTACAGCTTTGCTGCAAATAGAATTACTTTGACAGGAAGATACGGACAATGAAGTGCAGGCAGAAGGGCGTCAAGTGCGTTTCCTGCCTGGTAGGGAAGAGTGCACGAGACAGGACAGATCTACGGGCCCTCATCGATATTCAGATTGTGAGCTTTTAGGGAAAGTAGGAAGAAATTTCTCCCAAAGCCGTTACAGAATGAATTTCTTACTTTGCTTAAAATCTTGACAATTAGGAAAAAAATAAACTCTTAAAAATATATAAATGCCTTTTTATAGAACTACTTATGTTTTTCCCGAGTATCAACTACATTCATCAAATACTTACACTGCAAAATATATTTCACATTATTAATAATTATTATATTTATTATACACATAATATATTAGTAATTATTTCCAAAATGTTTTATCTTTTTAAAGAATTATGACATTTGACTCAAATTTTATAGTGATCAATTTACACTAAATTTTTTTGTTAATATAATATTTTTTATAAATTTATAGACTTTGATATGTTAAGCTTACATATTGACAAGATTGATTTTCAGTCTGAAATGCAAATAATTCTTGATAAATCAATAGAGATAATTGTGTTCCTTCATAAGACATCAGAATCAAAACAAATCTTCATTATATTTCTTAAATGACTCTTCAAATGTTAATTACATTTTATATATAACATTTCTTAAATGAGAAACTGTGTTTAAAATTTTTCTTATTTTGGTGTTACTGAAATATGAAAAGATATAAATTACAAAATAAAAACTTTGGCCACTACAAATAAATATTGGAAACAAAACATTCTATTTTTATGAAAATTACAATGGAACTGGAGGGATTGCTGTATAATACACAATGTAATCTATAATGTTGGAAAGGAATTATGGTTTATTATATATATGTTTACACGGCTATAAATTTATTATGTGTACATAATGATTATAAAATAATCAGAATATAAATAGGTCTAAGTTCACCTACCTTAAGAACATCTCCTTGCGCTAAGTGAAATGTTCTGGCTGAGATATTTATCCCCTTTCCCGCTTGAACCTGAATGCTATAAATACACTCATGGTTGTTTTCGTAGTTGAGTGGATAATTCGGAGACAGCAAAATTCCTTCATTATTTGTTGCAGAAGCACCACATTCAGCTGCAAGTAAGAGAGAATATTGTGAAGTACAGTTTAATAGAGAGCAATATTATTTTCATATAATTTTATGTATGGAAGTGAGAATGCTTTGTTTTACCTATGGTTAATAGAAAAACAATATATAGAACGGCTGAGGTCTACAAATGATATTTTCTTATCTGAAATAATACACAGTGAAACTGCTGCCCATGGAAAAGAGAAATGTTTATAAAATGGAATATGCAACATATCTTACAAAATATTATAATTCCCGCTGGATGAAAGGGTAGCTTGGAAAGAAATAGAACAAAATTTTTTCAAGAAGTATTTTAAGTTTATAGATTTCCCTCACATACTTAAATATGCAAACTAGTGTTTTTAAATGTAAAACAAAGTACAGACTAGACATTTGTTTTAAGACTATTTTAATTTGATTTTACCTTTACCTTTAAAATTATTTTGACCACTTGTCTTTCTAAAATTCAGCATTTCTCTGGCTCAAGAGCATTAGTAACATAAAGAAAACTAAATACTACATTGTCCCTGCGGTGGTGAAAATCGAGCAAACAGTAAGTATATTAAATTAGACATTTTGGGAAATTGAATTACCTTTCTCAGCTTCCGCATAGACTGGATTATAGTTTTCACATAATGTACATGGTCCTAGTAACTCTTGGGACTAATTATGCAAAATTTGAGGAAACCTTTAACCACTCAGGATGGCTAGAAAATTTCTCAACAAATTTTGTTTTATTATAATTTTAAAACTCTGTAGCAATATTACAAAAAAAACCAATAAATCTTTATGATTATGAAACATGCTTTAGAAATTCAATTTACTCATTTTGAAAAGTCTTTTCTCATCTACTGCTTTATTACCAAACCATACAGCTGGAAGATTTATATTTTCAAAGGTTTAACTAAAAAGAAAAGAAACCAAGTCATTACATTCCAGAATTGAGACTTAACAATAATGATTTGTGGGAACAGTCATAAGATGAAGACAACAAGAGGAATGGTAATGAATTGCTCTACATTTTCAATGCTCAAACATTAACAAAATTGAGATCCACGGTAACAGCCAAATGAGGACAGGAAAATGATCGAGAAAAGACGCGTGACTCTACTATCGACGCCGTGTGAAATAATTCTGAAAATGAATGGTGAGATGCTACCAGCCAACCAGTCACATGAAAAAATGCCACCGAATACAATGTCACTCTCAATTCGTTTTAACCTAAAAGAAAAAAAAAAAACCCCAAAATAGTTTTAAATTATATTTTATTGTAACAGATAAAGATATTCAAACAAAGACAAACATCCTTATGCTTTGAGTTGCATACAATCATAAACCATGACAAGTTTACAAACACAGGCACCAAATGACAAAAAACAATAAAGTTAAAAATAGCAAATGGATCTAATAATGTGGCAGAAGATTTTATTTTGCTGAAATTAAATCACCTTTGGCAATGCATTTCGGAAACCAGTTACCAGAATACAGGCTTTGGGAGTTCGCTGCTTCTTTAATTACACGACGTTAAACAATGTCCCCAGTCTTTCTCTCCAAGTCCCTGTCCCCTGGTGACTGTCTTCACTCGCTAGCACATGGCACCATGCGTCCTTCACACAGTGGGCATCATTTATAGTTTGAACCCATCTTGTTTCTTCCCAGTAGTGTCCTAGGAACTGAGGTATGTTTGTGGGGGTGTGAAGATAAACGTACTCAAATCACAGAGATGATCCAAATGCACATATATTTGTACCAGATTATTTACAAGAAACCTATCCTATTTTATAGAATTGCAGAGCCCTAAAACCATGCTCTTTAGATGGAAATATTAATTCATAGATTGAGAGGTTTTGAAATTCAGTGAGAGTTTTCAAATCAAGCTCTATTTCTTCTGAGTGTGTATGGCTTTGTAAATTACACATTCATTCAAAACTTCAATATCGTTACTGCTGCCAATGGAAATAATACCCTCCCCTAGGAATACTGAGTGTGTTGGGGGGAAGGGCTGTGTGTAGGGAGAGTAGGAGACAGACAGAGAGGATACAATAGGTAAGGAATTCATATTGAACGTGTATCTCAGGCTGGCACATAAAAGGTCAATATACTAAAATTAGCATCATGAGTATTGTAAGTTGTATACATATTAATGGTGATACCATGTCACATATACTAGAAAAAAAAAAGATAAAGAAGGCTGGGATATTTATCTTGCTCCCAAGATGAAAGTCTTTCCAGATGGAGAAATACATTTATTTATGAAAAGCCAGAAGAGTCTTTCTAATTCTGGAAATTATTTATGATATTATAATTATTTTAGAGACTTACATAAATTGAGCAAAACATCTTTTAAAAATCCAATTCATAAATGACTTCAACTGGTTTTTAAAATATCCAATAATTTATTATAAATTGTCGACACAACATAAGTAGAAAATGTCTTATATTACTAGGTTTGTTCTGTGTAACTTAAAGGATTATCCTTTATTTTATAGACAGCATTATTTTATATTTTATAAATAGCCTGATTTACCATTTAAATTGGTTTACATTGACCAAGTCATTTTGAACTTGGTAAAATAAAATTATTCTGAAGTTAAATTAAAGTAGTATTTGGATTAAATTAGTACCTTTCTTGTTTCACTGGGATGGACTATGTAAGGTGTGGACCCCAATGTAAAATCAAAACTCACTGCCACATACTGGAAAATTATGAAGAATTTCAAGAGACCAGCAGAGCATTAAACCAAGTATAGAGATCCTTTTAGCATGGGACCTGGGGGACTAGATGGTTTTACGTCCATCTACAAGAATTCTTTAAAATATAGCTTATTTTCCCCAATTTTATAAAGACACAAAAGTGAATTTTGTTGTCAACATCAAAGAAATAGATTCCTCAGAGCTGGGAATTACACTATCATTTGGCGATTCCCATGGTATTAAAAGGTGCATGTATAACTTCTCTTTCAGATAAAAAAGTTATTAGGAACAGTAGATAATTTATGAAATTAATTATTATTATAAGAGACTCACAAGGCACATTGGTGCGTAATGAACCAAGCCTGTTTAGTTTTGTTGTGCTCTGGCTTTGCAGACGTGCCACCCTATAAAAGCAGAGGTCATTACCCATTCTTTCACCTCTTGTGAGAAATTGGTGTGCAGATAAACAAGGCTCTGACACTCTCACTGGAATGTTTTGCAATCTAGAGAGAAAAATAGTAGTCAAGGAGTAGAAGTAGAGTATTGTAGATGTGTATTAAAAAGTTTATTTACAAATTAAAAAAATTCTCCAGTGTGAAAGGAAGCACAGCATATATATATATATATATATATATATATTCCAGAAAATAAGTGGAACTTGAAACTATTCCAGGTATAATAATACAAAAATTACCTTTTTCTTATACTTTAATTTCATCCCCACTAGTCAAGGACCTTCTGCTAAAAATAAAGAGCATTATACATACGGGCTAGGGCTTGTGCTAGGGGTCAGGACATAGCCATTTCATACATAATAAATACACAGGTATTCTATTACACATTATTTTAAATGCTCAAGATCAGTATCTGATATCAGGGAAAATACTGAAATATAAAACATAAAAATCTATTCATAATGTTCCACTTATATACATAGGAAAGTGCAAACAGATTTTTCAGTGTTCATAAACTAAAATTTCTGCTAAGAGTAGGTTAGGAGGAATTTATTTAACTAAAACACCACACTCCAAGAGTTAGCAGATGAATAAAGAATTTATGTTATAGGCAATCTCATCTCTGATTTAATGTTCACACTTTAAATATGATTAAAATGGCATCCGGTGCTCAAATCAAAACTAACCTTTGCTCGGTACAAGCTCTCCTGCAGCACTTTTACTTCACAAGTCTTTCTAGGATCTGACACTTTAACATCGAAATAAACAAATATTGCACAGCTTGGTTATGTGCCCAAGCCACACAACTGAGCGTGCGTCCTGCTCAGCTGTGTAGTAAGCTGACACTACCACATCAGTGAAGTACAAATCTGATCTTGTTTTTTTCTTTCTGTTTTGCCAAATTTTCTGTTACTTCAAGATTCGACTTGCTACCAGTATGTCATAGTTCAGAGAGCATCCCATGTGACCTTCACACTGTAACCCCGTCTGCTGTTCTAGCTGAGACCTATGCCTCTCCCTCACCCCTCACCTTCTCCAGCCCCCTCACTGGGGCTGTCTTGCCATAGTCTCTTACTCCAACCTCTGAATGCCTCTTTCTCTGTATGTAAGTAATACCTGCGTCCCCATGGGATGAGAATAAAGAAGAAAATAAAATTCCAGGTAAGGAAAAATAAATGACTCAATATTGAATTATAGTGTATTTTTTTCCAGCATCCATGACTGTGATGGTATATAGACATTGTCACAATGTAGTACCAGGAACATTTCTTATAAATATTAGTCATGGTTTCATATTCAAGAATAGAAAGGCATTATACAGACAGCAAAACTTCAACACTTCTATTTTATGTGCTATGAATAGCACGGAAAGTTTTCCTCATGCATGCTTTAAATTAGAAAATATAAGTATTAGCAAGTTGTGACTGAATATTGTGAAGGTATGTTACAATTAACCAAGAGGAGGAGCTCACAGCAGAACAGCAAATTCCGAGAGAGAAGAATGATCAGATGATACTACTATGACATGCTACAGCAGAGAACATAAGCTACACAGGAAAAGTGTTTGAGTACAGGAAGTCTTACAAGTCTGAGTGGGAAAGGTAAATTGCAAAGTTCTCTCACTTAGCCAAGCGCACGAACACCTACCATAGTCCCAGCGGCTGAGGAGGCGGAGGTAGAGGGACCACGTGAGGGCAAGAATTCCAGAGCAATCTGGACAACACAGTAAGATTCCATCTCAAAAGTTAAAAAGCAAAGAGAAGGGGAAGGAAGAGAGAACTGCAGTAGAGGGGAAGCAAGAAGGAAATGGAGGAGGCGAGGAAATGGAGGAGGAGAGGAAGGCAAGGAGAGGGAGAGGTAAAAAAAGAAGAAAGGAGAGAGGAAAGGAAAGGGAGAAAGAAGAAAGTTATCTCCCCGCCACAGCAGCATCTATGCAATGTATGCAAATATCACTGAATCCTTACAAATCCATGGCTTAGTGGATCAAGCAATATCAAGGTAACCAAGGAGGAACCATGTGACAATTTTTATTACATGCCTGTGACATATCTTTCACAATAAAAGCAGCACTGTGAGATGATTCTGATGTAAACAATTTATTTTTTTGATAGGGTACTTAGGCTGAGATAATGTAAATGTTCTGATTTGGAAAACGGAGTGATTGACTGCTTGATTGATTGCTGAATAAGTCCTTATTGTGCACAGGGTAAGGGTTGTATTTGAAACCCATATATAACTGAGAATCCTGCCCCATTGTGAGTGTTCAGGAGAGATGCCAAAGGGCTCAGAAAGTTTTGCTTTGAGCGACAAAATGAAGAGAGGAGATTAAACAAACTCCGATTCTATTTGTGCACTTATTTAGAAGTGGGGGGAATCTATTACTTTGGGGTTCAAAGGCTGCAATGTTTTCTGGAAGTAAACATACTTCCGTCCACTTTAACATATGTCCAGCCTCTTGTCTTTCTGAGATCGTATCTAGAGCAAGTTCTACATTCTTGATAATTGATATTACAAACTGATAGAATCGAAGTTTAATAATACAGATTTTCTAAAATACGACCAATGGTAATGTATTAATAGCCTATACAGCCTCCGCTTTCCAATATGAATTTCAGAGGATCATCCTTACATTATAGGAACCATAGCAAAAATATCACAGAGTGTAGCAAAGTGTTAGGAAAATATTTTTTGGAGACTGGATTGTTAGTGCTCTTTATAGCACTAAATATTTTCTGTGCAATTTCTAGTCTACACATTCTATAAGGTTAACATACACACATTGATGTGGGAAATGCTAGTGAAACATTTTAATTTCATAAATAGGTTAAAATATATTTGAGGTACTTATATGAAACTCTGCTGAATATAAAAATAGTATGTTGATAAGTGAAGCTTTAGTCAGAGTAGGAGAGCAACGCATACCGAAATCTTCTGGTGATAAGACTCCGAGCTCCAGTGAGAACTTCACCTGAGCAGGGACATCCTTTGAATTTCAATTTTTTTCTCACCTACTATAAAGCAGGCAAGCCCATGTATCATTACTCTCCATGACTGGGTAAGAAAGTCGGTAGCATCCATTGCATGCACAGAGCCATATATTTTCAGATAAATAGGTAAAAGGCATTTTTGTAATTTGGCTGGGAAATTTGAAATATGTTTATGACCAGTGAAGTCTGAAGTTATTTTGTGAAATTTGCACTGCAGCTCTCTTATGCTGTTTGACAGCACCACTGGTTATTTTAAAATTATTTTGTGAATGCAGTTAAATATATTTTGCTCAGATTATTTGAAAAACTTTGAAAGCTTTCAACATAAACATATGGTACTCTCAGTCAAATGAGGTGTAGCACTAAGCAAAAATATATTTTCCACGTTTTCTCATTGTGAGAAGAAAATAATGATAACATGATTTTGATCTCAGGAAATTAGATTCAAACAAAATCAACCTTTAATCTTTTGGATACAAATTTGAGTATGCTTTAGTTTTTAGTCGTAAAGCTTATTATATTCCAAATATAATTTATTAAATTAACTCTATTAATTATAGGTTGTGTCATTACTAAGACATTATTTATTAAAAGATACACCATTATTTATGTAAGATGCATTACCAAGAAAGCAAAGCAATGCCAATAAACTATAACACTCATTCTGACTTATGTGACTGCATAAGAGTTGATTAAATGTGAATTTTAAATGCTAATGCTGAATGTTAGTCTAGTAAATGGTAAAATAGGGGCAATTTTGAAAGAGTACTTGTAATATGCTTTCTCGAAGTTGTAGTTACTAGTAGCACATTTGATCTTCCAGAAATGTTAGTCAAAACTGTGTCATTTATGCAAACAAGAATAAAGAGATGGAACTTATAGGCAGAGAAGTGCATGAATTGCTGCGACATCACTGAGACAGTGAGAATCTACTGGTGCTGTGCACGCCCTATTTTTTCCTTTCTTTGGTCCTTCTGAGAGAGCAGCAGCATGGACCTGTCTTCCCCTTCCAGCGCCACTCAGGTTAATGCCCCTATGCATCCGAAGGCAGTGAAGTGCTTATTAAAGTTATTTACAGTCAATAATTTTTTTTACAGGGCTGGGGATATAGCTCAGTGGAATAAGCGCTTGCCTAGCAAGCGCAGGGTCCTGAGTTTGATCCCCAGTACCGCAAAAAAAAAAATAAATAAATAAATAATAATAATAATAATTTTTTTACAAATCAATAATTAAAAAAAATTTTCCCTGGACCAATTTACTTGGAGAATTATTGTTTTCTTCTTAGAATTCATTTTATTACACAATGATAATCGGTATTATCATGCAGAATTTTTTAATTACATTCACAATTGATGAACATAAGTTCAAAATATTTAACTGAATATGCCATTCTCTGCCAATTTGGAGAACTTCTTGTAACTCGACACTATCTTCTCATATGGTTATGACAGTTTAGTTACTCTTTACAAGTATTAATGGTAAGAACTATGGATATACCTGGAATATATTAGATTCGGGATAAGGGTCTCCGGTCCGTGTGACATGTACTCTAGCAGAGCGACAGACACTCGAACTAACCACTGCATACATCAATGTGCAGTCTATAGTGTGGGTGGAGATGGCACAAATCAAAATATGACACACATTAAAAGAGCAATGAGAGAAGAACACCAGGAAAGACTTCATTCTTAGGTTACCTTTGACAAAACTCTGAGAGTTGTTCAAAGGCAATCAGGGTGTATGAAGAAGCGATGCCAGGAAGAGAGAACTGCTTGAAGGGAAGCAGAAGTAGTGAGTCACACACATAGAACCTCGAGCCCATGTGCCATTCTAAGACACTGGGACATTATTTATTATGTGGGCAACTGAGAATGGTAGAAGAGATCTAAGATGAGAAAAACAGGATCAATTATAAGAAATGTACTAGGGCAGCTCTTTGGGGGAATGACCGTGGTCCTTGTTTAATGCAGGGTGAAAACACTCGCAAAGATTCTTGTTGTGTTTCAGACAGGACATAGTGAGAACTTGGATGAGACCTGTCGAGGGACCAGTGAATGTAGGAGTTTGAAAGAAAAGGAAAGGCGGATAAAGCAAGAGACGGGATGGCTTTCAGCTGATGTTGATGGGCTGATTACTGTACATGTGCCTATTACAGACCAGGGAGAGAAGTGCACTCAGAGGTAGACATATATGAATCCATGGGAAGGATGCTTTAAGCCACAGGCAAAAAAAAATTTATCCAGAAAACTCATGTGAATTGAGAAGAAAAATCCTGAGAGTGAGAAATAAGTATCTAGCAATATTTCTCTTAGGTCATGATACTAACATAGTTTTCGAGATCTTCTGAAGGTCCAAAAGATACCAACTCAATATCAAGAAGGTAGAAATATGACATACAGAGAGAGATTCTTGCAATAAAAGCAGGAGAAGCAATAATTATAGAATGGAAGAAAAAATATTCTATTTGTCTAATAGAATTTACGTTACTTAGAATAGGATATGAACCTCATACTTAAAGGGAATAGGAAAACTAGCAACAGTTAAAATAGTTAATAGTATTAGCTGCTTATTTAATGCACTTCTTATGCACTTCTCAGTGAAGCAAGTTTGTATTTCTAAAAGGAGTGTGGAGAGGCATGAACTCGGACCCAGACACTGAACCCATCGCATTCCTACTCAGAGAGAAGCGAGATGCAGCCATACAGTCAGGAGACTCCACCTTCCTCAGGAAGATGGACGTTAACATGAATCATAATGCTGCACAGCGGAGGGTGCAAGAGCACAGTGTTTATGGGTTTAAAGGAGGGAAATGTCACTTTTTTATGGTCAGAGAATGTTTCATAAAGAAGGTAGCTGCTTGGTTGTATTTTGAAGGAAGGATAAAATTATGATGAGCTGAGAAATGAGAAGATGAGAAAGAAGACAATTGCATTTAAGATTATTATATCACTTCTCCTAGTACTGCAAAGAAAAAGAAATGTGGGTATGAATTTTGTTTTGACTTAGGCAGGCAAGGATTTTTTTAGTGTTCCTTTCAAGTTCACAAACATCTTAGCCTTCCAGGAAGAATTTATCTACAATAAACTGATTAAATAATTTTTATTTTTACTACCTTTTTTTTTTTTTTGCGGTACTGGGGATCGAACTCAGGACCCTGCGCTTGCTAGGCAAGCACTTATTCCACTGAGCTATATCCCCAGCCCTTGATTAAGTAATTAAAAGTAAACCTTAGTCATAATATAAGAAAAGTTCACAATGTTTCCTACTGAAGACTAAAATATAAGTCTCAGACTTAGCATAAACCTAATAAATTCCTCAAAATATAAAGGTTAGAGCCAGGAGTAGGGGTGCGTGTTCACAGTACCCGCACTCTGGGAAGCTGAGTCAGGAAGATAACAAGATCTGCCAGGACAAATTAATTATTTTGTTAGACCCTGTCTCAAAATAAAAATTGAAAAATTCTGCAGAGTAAATGCGAAGAAGCTCAGTATGAATGTGTTGGGTTTAATTTCCAGCACTCCTCAACCAAAAAAAAAAAAAAAAAAAAAAAGATTAGCACTTACTTCCTCGGAAATAACATCACCATTAAGTAAATCCATTAGATTTGATTGTGTACATAAAATTAAAATTATTTTCATCCAATTATTGCAGTCATTTAGTTCCACTTATACTTCTGTAAACCAAAATTGTCTACTTTATCCTTTTTCCATATCATAATTTACAGCTTTTCAGTTAAGTAGAAATGTTTGTTCTGGTGGGATAAAAGACAAGAGGTTTTACCACATTTCTTTGATTAAATATTTTAAAAGTCTAAAAGTCCTTAACAAGTGTTTCTAATACTTTTCTCACACAAATCTAATCATCGTTACGATTACCATCTTTCATAAAGGGTTTCTAATTTGGCTCATCAATCCTGCCCTTAGTTCTAGAATATTTCACACTTTAGAAGCAAAATAATGGTTCTGTTTCTTACACTTAAAAAAGTCAGAACAGGTAATCACCTCAGCGAGATCATAGAAGAGAACTCCACGGAGTCTTCATGCAAAGAAGTGTGAGCTTGGATAAGTGTCCACAAATAAAAAGGGAGTCTGGAGTCCAGTGGAAACACGCCAGCACATCACTGCATTTTACATTCTCAAAACGACTCATTGAAAAGAGAACAGTTTTATTTTTCCTGTATCACCCCACTGCAAACTGCAGAGTCCTGTGTGGAGAGACAGCCTCCTCCTACAACATGATTGCTCAGACATGGAAAATGGGAGAGCAGAGAGTGTTCGGTTCCTTCATCCATGTAGATCTCTGCCCAAGGGGCCAATTTCTCCTGTTCCACCTAGAATTTCCAGATGAGGAAACTTCTGAGTGATTGGTAGCTGCTGAGAGCGGCGAAGAAAGCCTAGGTACTTTAAAGAAAAAGCCTAGCTCCTCCAAAGAATCCCTCCAGCTCTGTAGGAAGCTTTCTCTGCAGAATCCCTGAAAATCAGTAATAAAAGATGGCAGTTGAACTACATCCTAAACCAAATGCATTTAAAACCTTACAGAACACCCTACTCAATGAGGAAAGAATATATATTCTTCTCAAGTGCACATGGGATATTCTCCAGGATAAAGTCATGTTTTAGATTACAAAACAAATCATAAAAATTCAGGAAGATATAAATCACACCAAGGAATTTTTTAGCCACAACAGTATGACTCTAGCAATTAAAAACAGGGGGAAAAACTGGAATATATAAAATTATGTGGAAATTAAACACTATGTTTATGAGAAACATATAGGTCAAAGATTAAATGAAAAGGTCAAGTTAAATATATATAATATTACATGTATGTTACATATATACTATATATAGTTATATATAGTATATATACTATATATATAGTTTACATATATACTATATATATTTATATATAGTATATATATACTATATATATATATAGTAAGTGATGGAACTATATTCTGTTCTGTATATAACCACAGTTTTGTACAGTTATCTACTCAAAGGCATCTAGGTTCATTGCATATCTTGGTTATTTTGAGTATGCCACCAAAAATATGGGGATGCAGATATTTCTTTGACATACTGATTTCCTTTCCTTTAGATAAACAGACGGGAGCAGGATTGCTGTACCATATGGTAGTTCGAATTTAGGAACAATCATAGGATTTTCCAGATTGACTGGACCAATCCATGTTCACACAAGCAGTTTTTAAGTGTTTCCTTTTTCTCACCAACACTTGCTATATTGTATATTTTTCATAATAGCCTTTCTTAAGAAGATATCATTACACATTATGTTACCCAGGCCAGTTTGAAATATTTAAATTCGAGTTTCAACTGATTCCCCACCCCAGCTTCCTGGTAGCTGAGACTACAGGCACTTCTCACTGCATGTGGCTGATAATAACCACTGTAGTGTTATCGTGATGCTTTCACAACTCTATGATCCCACTAATAAGCTATCGCACTGTCATGTTAGCTTAGTGACTTCTGTGATCTACCTCAATAAAGCTATTTTAAAATGTCTTGCTGAATAAAACAGGTAAAACTTTAACCAGGCTAAGATAAAAAGAGAAATCAAGTAAATGAAATCAAAATTGAAAAAGAGAGACAAATACTACCAAGGAAATTCAAAGGATTATTATGAATTATTATGAACATTTACATGTCAATCAGTTGGAAAATCTAAAAGATCTGTATAAATATATGGAGATATGTAACTGCCAAGATACAAACACAAAAAAATAAAGAACAGAAACAGAACAACAGCAAATAAAAAATGTTTAGTCTAACACAAGTGTAGTAGTATTGGAATCAAGCCCCAAGAGAAGACATCACATAAAAATAGAAGAGATGTCCATCCCAACAGCTGAGCAAATCTCAACACAAAAATACAAAAATTGCAAATATTAATGTACCAGGATGTCTCTAAGGGCTCATAACTCCTAAATAACCAAAGTCGAAGATATAAAACATGGATAAATGCCAAAGAAGTCAAAAGATTAACTTTAAAAAATAAAGGATTTCAAAGAGGATACAAACAGATGAGTGAGTTAAGGAAGACATTGTATGGGTATGAAGTTTAATTTAATAAAGAGGTAAAGATGCTGAAAGAGAAACAAACAGAAATCTTAGGAAAAAATCCAAAAAGCTAAATGGAAACTCAGTGGAAAGTCTCACCAATAGACTATATCAAGTAGAACAGAAATATTAGGCCTTGAAGATAAGGTGATGAATTATTACATTTAACAGTATGAAAGGAAAGAAAATAAGAAATTATGATCAGAACACACAGGACCTATGAGACATGCTTAAGAGGCCAAAGCTGTCAGAGACCCCTACAGTGGGCTCCAATCTCCTGTGAGGTGTCATGGCTCATGACAGAAACAAGAGACAAAATGGTGGTGCAGTGGGGATCTGGGATGACCAGCTGTTCAAGGGGAACAAAAGGCCAGGAGGCAGCCAGAGCCTCGGCATTTATTGATTGAGGAGGGGATTATTGGATGACGAAGAGCTGGTGGTGATCTTAAACTAACAATGATCTTGCCCTGGGGTCTCTTTAGTCTTAGTGGTCTTGGTCTTAGTCTTCGTAGGTGGGACAGGATGGCCCACTTCCAAATGAAAAAATGAAAAATTTCCAAAGTTTTCCAAAGGGTGATAACAATGATCTCAATCTTCCATTCATTCCTTGAGGAAGTACGTGACGCTGGCATTGTGAATTTGTTGCCCAACACAAAATTATGAGTATACAAAAAGGTACAGGCTAAAGACAGAAAACATAGTCAGTAAAATAATAGCAGAAAATGCCTCAAATCTTGGGAATTATTGAATATGCAATTATGGAAATCTTTTAGAACCCCAAACAGATATACCTAGAGAACAACCTCCCCATATCATATCATCACTGACCTGACAAAAGCACAGAATAAAGAAATGATATTGAGAGCTGCAAGAGAGAAATGCCTAACAAAAGTTTTGCAAATGTGACCATGCTCCATGATGAATGTAATCATTGTGTACTGCAAGTATGTACTATTAAGCATAAAAATTTTCAAAAAGAGAAAGGTACCAACTCATTTCTAAAAGGAAACCTATCAAAATAACAGCAGATTTTTCAGCTGAGATTCTAAAGAATAGGAAAGTGATATAGTTCAAACCCTCAAAGAAGATAACTGGCAGTCTAAATTATTATATCTAGCAAAACTAAAGGAGATATAAAGACCTTTCAGGATAAACTTAACCTAAAGAAATCAATGACTACTGAAACTAGCATTTCAGAAGGTACTTAAAAGAATTCCACAGATAAAAGAGAAAGCAAGGCAAACACAATGTTGAGAACACTTGAAATCAAAAGAATAAATATATGACTATTAGGAAATAATCCCATCTAATTAATTCAGTATATTATCAATCCTTTAAGATAAAAATAGAGAGAAAATCAAACATAGATCACTAAAACCCTTTGTAAATTAAAAAAAAAATGTCTAGAACTACTACATAGATTTCTATAATGACACCAGACAAAAACGGTCTGCATTTTCTAATTAAAAGATTTAGATTAGCTCACTGGATTAAAAACAAGGCCCACTTGTTTGTTCTCTCTAAAACTCACCTCACTGGCAAAGACATCCATGGCCTGAAAATGAGAGGACTGAGAGTGACAGCCAAGTTGAATGGAATCTGGAGGCAAGTGGGGGCAGCTATACTCATGTCCAACAGAAAAGCCTTCAAGCCAAACTGGCCAGAGGAGCTATAGATGGTCACTTTGTACTGAACCAAGAGAACATAGAAAACATAAATACATAGAAAAAAAGCTAGAAGGTTGAGAAAGTAGTTAAAGTCCGTCAACAAAGAAAAGTCCTGGACCAGCTGAATTTTACCAAACCTTTAAACTAATACCAAGACTCCTCAAACAGAAAGAGAAACAGAAAGGACAAAATCTCTCTGGACTCACACTGTGAAGCCTTAGTACTGCAATCAAGACCTAAGATGAAATAAAAACTGCAAAAACTAATGACTCATGTCACTGATGGACATAGATGCAAAAATCCTCAGTAAAATACTTGTGAATAAAATTGAACATAATGATTAAATTTATATTCCACATATTTGGTAAGGTTTGTTTCAACATGCACAAAGCAATAAAATTAAGTCACTATGAAAGTAAAACCAAGGGTAAAAATCACATGATCCTCTTAACAGGTGCAGAACAAAACCTTCGGTAAAAGTGAAAATTTGTCTGTGATTTAAGAAAAAGCTGGTAAGCCAGGCATGTGGCTCACTCCTCTAATCCCAGCACTCAGGAGGCTGAGGCAGGATGATAACCTGAATTCAAGGCCAAGCTGAGCTTCATAGTGAGTTCAAGGCTGGCCTAAACTGCATAGCTAGATCCTGTCTCAAAACAAACAAACAAACAAACAAACTGAACAAAAACATACAAAACTCCAAAAAACTAATAAAATACATATACAATGATCATGTTTTAAAATAAGCTTCAAAATAATGTGGGCTGCATATGAGACAGCCATAACCAACATCTTATTGAATGGGTAAAATGAGAAAACATTTGCTCTACAATGAGTAATGAGACAAAGATATCTGGTCTTACCACACTTATTCAGTGCAGTACTGGAAATTTTAGCCAGAGTTATTAGGAAGAAGAAAGAAATAAGTGAGATATAAGTAGGAAAGGAGGATGCTGTGCATATGATATGATTCTATAACTACAAAATCTTAGTCTTTCAGAACTGATGAACAAATTTAGCAATGCATCAAAATACAAAATTAGCAAATAAAACTTGATGGATTACTATACACCAATAACAAATTCGGTGAGAAATAAAACAGGAAAGCAATCCCAATCACAATAGCTGCCAAAACAAAACAGAGTTTTTTAAAAATCTAAGAATGAATCTAATGAAGGAAGAGAAAGTCCTCTATAATGAACATTAGAGAACACTGAAGGCAAATTTGATTAAGACAAAATAAAATGAAAAGACTTCTCATGTTCATGAATTATGGAATTTAATATTGTTCAAATGGTTACAGTGAGTCCAAGGCTGTCTGTAATTAAAAGATGTCTGCAAATTCAAGGCAATACCATAAAAATAACAATGTTCTTCTTCACAGAGTTTTAAAAATTAATGCTAAAATTTATATAGAAGGACGAAGATCCATAATAGCCAAAGCAATACTGAAGGCATAATATTACCTAATTTCAGAATTTAGCGGACAGCACAAACAGCACAGTATTGAAATAAAATAGACCAACAAAATAGAAGAGAGGATTCCAAAATAAATCCACACAGCTCCAACTCTCAGGTTCTTGACAAAGACGCCAAAAACATCATTTGGAGGAAACAGAGCCTCTTTAACAAATGGTGCGGGGGAAACTCTATCCAGTAGGAGACTGACACTAGAGGTTTGTCTTTCACTCTGGACGAACATCTACACAAAACGGATCAAAACCGCGGTGTTAGATCCGAAACTGAAGCGACTAGAGGGAAACGCCGGAGTATAGGCGTAGCCATCAACTTCTGGTTCCGGAAGTAATAAGAAGAATTCAGAAATGTCTCACATGAAGTTAAGAAAAATCTCTGCACATCAGAGGAAACAGCTAACAGAGTGAAGACACAGCAGAGAGCAGAAGAAAATCTCTGCCAACTACATTTCTGACAGAGGATCAACGCACGGGGTATAAACAGAACTCAACAGTTTAACACCGAAGGAACCAGTAGACCAGCCGATACATAGGCAGGTGAGCTGAGGGAATATTTCTTGAAAGAAGCAGTACAAATGTGCAATGATTATATAAAAAGTGTTCATAATTTTAGTCATCAGGGAAATGCAAGGCACAACTACATAAAGAACACGCATTAAGGAAGTAGGACGTGGTGCTGGAGACACCACATACCTGTATTCACAGGAGTAGAAAGGACTTGTCTCTACCTATGTACAAAACTCAACATCAAAATGAGGCAAAAACTCAAAATGTATGACCTCAGTGTATGAAACTACTACATAAGGAAGATATTTTAGGACATCGATATAGCGAAACTTATTTTGTGGATATGGCCCTAAGAACAGAAGCAAGAGAAGTAAGCATTTACCTATGTAAATACATTACACTGAAAAGTTTCTGTACCACAACGAAAAAGCAGACTTAGAGAGATAATGTACAACATAGGAGAAAGCATTTACAAACTGTTTACCAAGTGATTAATATCTAGAATATATAAAGCATTGAAAGAACTCAACAGCACCCACACACACACACATGGGAAACAAGCAGTGTGTGTAGTTTCCTGGTAGCACGCTCACCTACCGTGTACAAGACCTGGTCGTCAGTGCTAGGGTAAAAAAGGCAAATGATTTCCCACTTACTTATAAAAGAAGCTTGATGAATAACTAAAACGAATGCAGAAAAACATTCAAAATCACCCAGTGCATTAGTGCCATCTGTGGACACAAAAGCCAACACTCACAACTGAAAGGAGGGTGGGGTTCATCAGGTTCATGACTAAAAGGGATTCGTTCCGTGATCAGCTGGTTGTTAGACATAAAGGTCACAGAGGAAGGAGAGACTGCAGTAGGGCTGCTCAGTTCACAGTGGCTGAGGATCAGAACGAGGGAGGGGAGGAAGATTGTGTACAGGAAACGCGGTCGCGCCTCCGCCACCCGCCCAGACGCGCGCAGCAGCTTTACTAACTTGGCAGGCTCTTCTTTTGCTGCTTTTGGTCAGGCACTTTGTAACCCAAAGAAATTTTCAGATCTAGATTGACAGTGACAATTTGCTTTTCATAAACTTCACATTCGAGCTCACCTCCTTCGAGCATACTTAATGTCCCAATAAATAGCATAGCAAGTTTACCAACCAGAGATACCCCCAAAGGAACTTTTCTAATCTGCTAGGAGCTCCTTTATCCATGCAGGTAACAAATCAAAATCACTAAGAGGTACCACCTCACTTCAGTTAGAATGGCTGTTACCCAGCAATTTGGGCAGGTACGTGGAGACAGGAAAGGGGTCACACACAGTTGGTTGGAACATAAATTATTACAGCAATTTTGAAAATCTCTGTGGACCTCCTTCAAAGTTCTAGAAATTACCATATGATACAGCAATTTCACTACTGGGTACATATTCAAAGAAACAGTATGTAATGGAATATCAGCAAAGGAATATCATTCCGTCATATAAACAAATGAAATCTGCCAGACATGGAGCTAGAGGAAATTATGCTAGGTTGAAATAAGTCAGGCTTGAGAAGTCTAATACTCAGACTCTCATTTGTCGGTGTTATCTCAAAAGACAGGTGACCTCACAGAAGTAACAATGGTTATTAGAAGCTGTCAAGGGTTGAAAGGGAAAAGTTGGAAAAAGAAATGTCAATACGTACAGAGGTGCGGTTGACAATACAAACGACATCTAATGTTCTATGGCACAAAAGGGTAAGTATGTTGCATAAAACTTACTTGTGTATATCAAAATAGCTTATAGAAAGAATTTTGATTGTTCTGAGCACAGAGAAATTATAAACATCTGAGGTGATGGACATGCCATTTATCCTGAACAGACAGTTGTGTATTGTACACAAATACTGAAATGCCACAACATGCCCCATAATTATGTAGGTACCATGTCATCAAAATACTAAAACACTGAATAGAAAGACAAACACATGTATTTTGAAATAAATAAAATGGAAATATAAGGTACCAACATATATGATTTTAGTGATCAATGCTTAGGAGGATTGTAAATCAGCAACATAAATTCAACTCTCAAGAACTAAACAGAGAAGAAAAACTGTGCCCAATGTTATTAGGAAAAACAAAATTGCAAAATCCAGGCAGAAATAAATTAAATAGAATCTGGTAAAAATGATTTAAAAATAGCAAAGTTAATATTTGGATGGGAGGATTTTATATGACGTAAAAAAATTTATATGACATAAAAATAACAAACTTTTAGCTCATTTAAGAAAAGAGAGACGAGCCTCAAAAATAGCAAAGATTGTAAGATAAGATAATAGAACTATAGAAGATTATAAGAGCCTACCACCATAACAATTTTATTTCAATAAATTTCATAACCTAGAAGAACTGGATAAGTCCCTCAGGACATATAACCTACCAGCACTAAATTCTGAAGAAATACCAATCTGAATAGATCAGTAAGAAGTAATGAGTTTGAATTAGTAATTAAAATCCTCCCATCCAAGAAAACCCAGGACTATTGTTTTATCAAATGTTGATTTGAATAAATAATCTCTCGGGGCGTGATGCACAGTATAGTGGCTGTGCTTCGTAATACTGCAGGGTGTACTTAAAATTTGCTTAGATCTACTATTACCATTCTTTTCAAACTCAACAGTGAAAAGTTGAAAGCTTTTCCTCTAAGATTAGAAATAAGACAAAAGCCAGGGATATAGCTCAGTGGCATAAGCACTTGCCTAGCAAGTGCAAGGTCCCGAGTTTGATTCCCAGTACCAAAAAAGAAAGGAGACAAAAATATCCACAGTCACCACTTCTATTCAATGTAGCAGTAGGAGTTCTAGCCATTACAATTTGGCCAGAGGAAAAAGTATTTGAAGCCAGGCAGAGTGGTGAACACTATAATTCTACTAGGTTATTATTGGTGGTGGTGGAATTATAATACTATAATTCTGCTAGGTCATTAAATGGTTTCTGTAGATGTCAACACCTTAAAAGTTATAAAGCATTAATGAGTAAAACTGAAGACACAGGTAAATGAAAGGATATCCAGTGTTTATGTGTTGGAAGAATTATTATTGTTAAAATATCTTTACCTTGCAAAGCAGTTTTTAAATTTAATTATGCCCTATCAAAATTCCAATTACATTCATAATGGAAATGGAAAAAATTCCTAGAATTACAAAGGAAACCACAAGCAGCTAAGGCAAACTTGAGCAAGTGAAATGAAGCTGGAGGCCTTGCTTCTGAGTTAAAATTATATTACAATATGGTACTGCCATAAAAATAGACGTAAAGGCCAATGGACAAAAGTATAAAGCCCCGAGATTAATCTGTACATACATTGTTAACTAATTTGTAACAAAATCTCTAAAAGTGCACTAGTTTGAAAGGAAAGCCTCCACTAAATCGTGCTAGCAAAACTGGTTATCCATATGCAAAATGACAGAGAAGTAAAAAAGCAAGCAAGGAATTATAAAGAGAAAAAAACTGTACGTTATGTTCCACATATACACAAATTAAAAGACTTAAAAATGAATCTACAAACCTTAAAATTCCTAAATCAAAAGTTTGGGAAAATTCCTCACAGCATTAGTCTTGGGATGATCTTTTTGTTTTTTAGGTGAAGAACAAAAATAAACAGGTGAGATGACATTAAATTAATAGCATTCTGCACAGCAATGGAAACAATCAAAAATAGAAATGCAGCTCTTGAAATGAGAGAAAATATTTGCAGGCCACATATCTAATAAAGCCTTAAAATCCAAAGTATATAGGAGCTTTGTACAACTTAGTTGACAAAGATAAATGTATTAATAAATAAACTAAGGATGGGAAAAGACATTTCTTCAAAAGGAAGACTAAGTCTATGAAAAAGAGTTTAGAGTTACACACCATCAGGGAAATACAAACCACAACCACGGCAAGGTAACACGAGCACGGCTGGGATGTCTGTTATCAGAGCACACAAAGAGTTGGCAGGGACAAGGAGAAGAAGGCAATCCCATGCATTGTTGGTATCATGCAAATTTGTACGGTCATTATGGCAAAGAGTATGGAGGCTCCTCCAGAAACATGTTAAAAGAAGAAGTGCTGTATCACCCAGGAGTTGGAATGCTGTGTATATATTTGAAAAATACAAAAATCACTGGTAGCTGTTCTCCATGTTCACTGCAGCATGACTCACAAGAGCTGAGATATGGAAAAAATCTGATTCTGCTCATAACCAAATTAATAATAATTCCATGCATGTTATATATATATGGAATTTTACTCATGATGCGGTATATTCCAGCTTATGAGACAAAGGAAATCCTGCCATTTGTAACAACGCAGTTGAAACTCAAAGAAATGGCTAAATCCAAATGAAACAAACCAAACACAGAAAGAAAAGTCACCAAGATCTCACCTATGTGGGATCTAAAAATGTTGGCGTCATAGAGAAACAGAGTACAAGTGGTTGCCAGGGTCAAGGGGATGGAGAAAACGGGGAGATGTCAGCAAAAAGATCCACATTTGCAGTTTTAGGGTGCACAGTTTCTGGAGACTTGAGATACAAAATTGTGACAATACTCAATCACACCATATGATGTACTTGAAATTTTCTGAGGTCTAGTCTGAATATTCTCATCACATGAACACATTCAAGAAATAACTATGTGAAGTGGGAGGTACAGTGACTAGCTTGACTGTGGCAATTATTCCACATATATTCATAGATCAAAATATGATGTACATCTTCCATATAGGTAACTTTATCAGTCTTGTCTCAATAAAGTAAAAATCTTAAAAAAATAAACAGAAAAAAGAGGAACATTGTCAAGGGATCCAAACAAAAGCAACTCCATGTCTCTGAGTAGCATTTGTAATGTCGATTTTGTGATATTCCCCAGTTTCCAATATCAAATTTGAAATGGCTGCAATCAGTCTGAGACTTTCTCACTCATTCGATAGCTACACTGCTGTATTTCACCAGTTCTTCCACGCTTATTGTCAATAATATATAATTGTATATGTTATAATTAACTGATAAATAAATGGCCAAAGACATTTGGAGTGTTCAATTTTGAGCCCTGCAGAAATTGTCAAGTACATTCTTCAACATCCTCAAAACAGAACAAAACAAAACTAAGGGAATCTCTTTGGTCTGATTGCACCTTCTGCAGTTTAACACCTTCTGATCTCCATCTTTCCATTATTCTCGGCAGCCTGAGATTATATTGAGTTTGTAATGGAGATATTTTCTTTGGTCAGTGTAGGAAATGTAACTACTTCAATTTGAGGAGAACCCACATGCTTTTCCCCTCCGTGTCCTCAAGCTGCATCGCAATGCATCCTGTACGGTACCCAATAATATCATCTAGATATTGTACAACGAACTATAACTAATTCATGGAAAATGTGACCTTCAGATGAATGTTTAAAATGTTAGCAGATTTACAATTCGCTAAATGCTTTCTACAAATTAATTACAGGAAGAGAAAGAATTATCTTTAACTTTTAAACACGGGAAACTTTTACTTAAATGTTTAATGTTTATAGAGAGAGAATTAGAAATGCTACTTATAATGTAAATAATCCATGACTTTACATCTGTGAATACAAGAATTTGGAGCTTGAGACCCAAACCTAAACCATATATGTGTCACTAAGTACCTCTTCTGGCTGCTTAGTATGATCTTGAAGTTATTTTTTATATGGATCATGGGAAGCATTTATACTGTCTGGAACATACCACATCAATCCACAGAAATATGCCATCTGGTTTTGCCTACTTTAATTTTACTAATCAAATTTTTTAAGCATTAACAGCCCAAAGAGATACACAAAAATATACTCAAAGAAGAGTCCAAGGTCAATGAACACTTAGGACTTGTATAATAAAAGATACAGAAAATTAGAAAATGCAAATCAGGAGAGGTATGATAACTAATACTAATAGTATGTTTTATTCTAAGGCACGGTTTTTAACTGTCTACTGGCTTTTGGAATGGCTAAGTCGTTCTAAGTATCTGTATGAATCTTCCCTTCTAGTAGGAGAGCTGTGACTGGAAACAACAGTTTGTGTTAATTTATATTCTCATTACAGATTCCAGCTAATAAAATCAAATTCAGAGTGTGTCCTCTTTCTTACTGGACAACAAGACTGCATAGTAAATAGACAATTTATCAATATAAAACATAACAAATTCAAATTTCATTTATGTGGCAGAAATCGAAGCAACTAAAATACAGTTCCCTGAATTAAAACATTTCAGTTGAAGCCTATGCCAGACTAACAGAAACTCTGTTGAAAAGCAGGCTGTCTGTTATTTGCTGGGAGTAGATTAAAATAAATAGATTAAATGATAAACTGCCATGCGATGGTCTAACTGTTATAAAAGTAAATATGAGCATGTTGGAGGGGGCACTGTGAATAGAAAATCCAATTTTGCCTGTGGAAGTTGAGGAGAGTCCAGAGAGAAAGAGGAAATCGGATCATAAATGCAAAAACACAACCTGCTGAAACAGGTCTACAGTACCTTTGGGTCTTTTTTTTTTTTTTTTTTTTTGAGAAATATTTCATTACGTGCTTTATGTGCACAAGAGGCATTACCACCCCGGGGAAAAGACATATAAACATTACATTTTTTTTATTTTAGGAGATACATGGCTTGTGTGGATGTGAGTCAAGCTATCCCTTTTCCCTGCTCTTCAGCTTAGCAGTTTCTTTTCTCAAAGATCTTTTAACTTACGTTACAGATGTACTGTATACCTCTGGTATCCTAATATGGTGTGTCTAAGAAATCAAAATAATTTAGCAAAGAGATTTCAGTAGGGCCAACATAGCAGGAGATTATAAATTACAGGACCAGCTGGAGAGCAGAAAGTAGCCCCTGATGTCTCCATAGCAACTCTAATGGTTCTAAAGGAGGCAAGCTATGATTAGCGCTGCGCAACAGTGCTCTTTCAAAATAAAAGTTACGAAAGTAGGAGAAATGTGTTGTGATCACGCATGTAAATCTTTAGACAGTGCAAATTACAAAAAAAAAAATTAGTAAATTTTATTCTGAAAGGAAATTCAGTATGTTATAAAATGGCAGAAGGAAATGGCCTCTCTATACAGGGCTGAAAAGTTCTTTCAGATTTTTCACTTAAGTGTGTATTTATTTCTCTCCTTAATATATCAATGTTTGTTATGCTTCGTTTTTGTTCTTCCCCACTCCTGATTTCCCCTACTGTTATTACTACAACAGTGGGTTTTGGTTTAATTTTGTTAGGTTGCTTTCTTCCTTAAATTTCTTTATGAAAAAGGTAACCTGTATGGCAAAACTGAAAGAAGAAATCTGCTTTTGGTGGCAAAGCATGTATGTGCAGTTACACGGTACACTAACTCAAATTATACAAATGGGGAGTAATTTAATAATTGAATAGTAATTCTCACTTAATAAACAATTTTAATTTCTATAAATAACTCAACTAAAATAACATAATTTTAAAGGCATGAACCAAATTGACTGCAAACATGTTTATTTGAGAATGCCCCATGGTCTTCCTACCTCATTTTAAGTGGAAATACCTCGCATAGTTTTGTGTGTTGCATTTTTCACAAGAAACACTGTGGAGTGGTTTTAGTGATATTTATCATTCTCACAAATATTTATTGAGTGTATTCTACATAGTAGACACTCTTCTTCATGCCAGATAGCAGTTTGTGTAAGTATAATAGTTTAGTCATTCCAAGTTGACTGGCTGGAGAGTCACTGTGTAACACACACTTTTCTGTGTGTCTGGGTAGGTCATGGAGGCATGATTTGGGGTACTATGTATAGGCCCTGGACCCTTCCATCTGGTACTATTTCTCTGCTCTGCTTTCTGGTCACCGTGATGTGAGCATCTTTGCTCTACCATGATGACACGCAAAAATATTTCTTTTCTGAGAAGAGCTGACCATGGACTGAGCGCCCTGAAACTGTGGGCCTAATTTATCCTTTCCTAATTGAAGTTTCATTGTTGAATATCACATCTCAGTGATGGGAAAACCAACAAAGACTAAGACAATAACGACTATTAACGTTCTCATGAAGGATCCTCAAAGGAACTAACACCTAGGTACCCCAGGCTGCATCTCTTTAGAAGACCATCTTGGCTCTGAGTTAGTAACAGATTCCAGAGGAGCGGGACTGATCACCATTATTTTGCTGGGTATTTTTACAGTCATGGTAGCGGTAATATACATCATTTCTTACAAAATATCTCCTAAGCACTAATGTGTGGTGGTGTTAATGACAGTGAAGTAAGAGCAAAAGTTTAAAGTAGAAGTTATATATGAAAAAAATCAAAATGGCTAATACTCATCATATGCTTGACTTCTAATTTAGGAGAGAAGGCTGTATTGTTTGCAAGACATTAGGGGGAATGATGACCATTTTATAAAAGTAGTATTAAAGTACAATAACTACTACTACTCTAGATTCGTAAATTTTAAGAGTCGTTTTTCCTGCTGATTTACATTAATTATTATAGGAAACAGACACAATTTATCCAGGTATGAATTTTTGTGCCTAGGTACAAACATTTGTAGAAAATGTGAGCACTTTATGTTTTAAATGTTCAACAGTTTTATGAATGATAAGCAAGTTGTTTAGTATAAGGAATATAAGGAACTTTGCTCTTACTTGTAAATTTAGCCAAAAGTTTTCCTACAGACAAAGTTAAAAATACTATGTTCATACTTTGCATATTTTGGCATTTTCCTAGTCAAATAGACATTTTCAAATGTTCTACCTAGGAAAACATCTATCTCTCTATCTATCTCTGCACACACACAAACACACCCTCACATACTCCTGTGTTGTATTTCTTCAGAAGAGTGTTCCACGACAACTTCGAAGTGTACAAATCTCTCCTATCTCTCAGTGACTCTCAGAGTTTCTCACTTCAACACTAACTTCTTAGTTTACCTCTCATCTAGCATTCATATTCCAAGCTTCTCAAGGGTTAGTACTGTCAGAGTGTTCAATGAGTGTTTAATAAGATGAATGTAAAATAGTTTCTTAAGACCCTACATGTCTGGAAGTTTCATTTTATTCAACAATCTATGATTCCCAAATCTGTGTCTCCAATACATCTCTTTCACTGAATCCGGAATTATATGCCCTACTCTTTGCCATACCTCTGTACATTTATACCCCATAAGCTCAAATTCATAGGCCAAAAAGATTAACCACATCCTCCCAATTTATAGCCCGATCCCATCTTTTCTGACATTGGCCATTTGCAGTTGTCCTGGGCCTTCCTAAGAATATCATCTTTTCTATTCACTCACACCACTCCACTCCTTTCTACCCAGTGCCTACTCATCGCCTAGTGTCCATCCATTTCTTCTGGATCACTCTTTGATTTTTGAGCATTTATCATACTCTATCAAAATTAATCCTTCTTTATTGTTTTCACACTGTGGAGTGAGGGAAATTATCATTGCTCTAGGAACACTATATCCCAAATTCTTAGCACAGGGTTGGCCCAAAGTAGATTTTACTGAGTAGATATTAAGTGTATAATTAATAGTTTGGAGCAATAATCATTAATGAATAAGTCACATTCAAGATTATTTTTTAAGAAGATCCAAACTTTTACTATAAATTCTGTGAGACAAATTGTTATTCTCTGCTTGCAGAAATGTGAGTGAAGATATGTCGTTCCGTATGTTTATAAGTATCCCAGTGCCCAAGAGAAAGTTGTGGAAGTGAACTTACTGAACTCTGAATGGATGTTGACAGAAATAAGTAACAGTAGAGGAGTGTAGAAATTTAAATTTAAGCATCTGAAAAAGATTTAGCAATAATGTACCAAAGCTATCTTTGTATACTAAATCAGTTCTTAAAAAACTTGAAATAATCAAATTTCAATCTTGATGACAGGTTGTGGAAGGCACACAGGAAATGGAGCTTCTATTAAAACAGTGAAATATCGCTGGGCGCGGTGGCGCACGCCTGTAATCCCAGCACTCAGTGGGCTGGGACAGGAGGATCACTGTGAGTTAGAGGCCTGCCTGGGCTACAAAGTGAGTTCAAGTCCAGCTTGAGCTGCATAGTGAAACTCTGTCTCAAAAAGAAAAAAAAACAAACAGTGAAATATCTAAATCGGTATAGCTCATGGTTTGAAATATACATATATGTATATTCATATGTATATATGAAGAAACAGTTATAAGTCTAAAAAAGAGTTTGATCGCATCTGGAATGGTATACACAGAGGCTCTGTAATAGCAGACTTCAGTCCACCCTGAAGATATTTGTAACTATGTGTATATTTCTGTCTTGGGGAGAGAAGATTTGGGTGGAAAAAACTGGAAAAGCTGGATTATGGCCTATAAGAAATAACCTTCATGACTGGGCATTGCACTTTACTCTGACCTTTTCATCATTGAGTACCTTCCAATGTACTGATTTGGTATCCCTGGCTGTCGCAAGTGAGGCAGTAATTATTAATATTTGAATCCTTGGAATAAATAATATTTCCTTTCCAATAAGTTCATATATTTATTTAATAGTCATGTGTAAGTCTGCAGAGAGATGTTCATAAAGTTCTTTCACATTCTACTATCTTGCTCTGAATTAGGGGAATTCACTGGGACAATGATATCCTTTATGGATCTGCACAATGATGGTTCAATTTTCCCTTCGTATGACAGCTCTTCACATAAGGAGCATGGACTTTGAGTCAGACAGACTGGCTTCAAATTCCAGGTTTTCTATTTATAAGCCAGGTGACTTTTTGCAAGTTACTTAAATTTGTGCCTCAATATATTATCAGTGAATTAAATAAACTAATGTATTTATTTACTAGAGAGACTTAGAAATCATTATCCTAAAATGTTTAGAATCAGGGTGAACAAATAGTAAATACCCAATAATTGACCAGCAGAAGTAGTAGCAGTCATCTTCGTAATAATTCAATGGTAATATTGCCTTTCGTTAACTGTAATACTGTGTTTATTGAACTATTGGCTAAAAGTGTATTTGATATTAGGAATGCTAGAAACCAGGCACATGAACACTGACAGGTGGATTCAGAAAGAAATACAAATTAAACTGTAGTAAAATCACTAATGAGCATTTAGAAATGAAATAAAAAGTAAAAATAGTCCTCTGGAGCCTAATAGTCCATTGAATTAATCAGCTAATTGTCATTTACATCACATATATAACCTCAATTAAATTGATGAGCATAGAAGAAAAGAACAAAATTTAGATGTATAATTACAATAATTTTTGAAAATTAGGGACTTGCTAACTTATATGGAAAATTACTTGCTATCTTTAATTTCTTTAAAAGCTTATATAGCAAACAAAATGGATTTAAATTGAAATGATATTACATAAATATTTTTGAGATTTTAATATTGCCAGCCAGAAAATGGAGATATGATGTTGTCTTGGTTACTTTTCTCTCATTGCTGAGACAAAATACCTGATGCCCAGAATTAAGGAAGGAAAGCAGTTTGTGGAGGTTTCAGTCTATGATCAGCTGGCTCCAAGGCAGGGCAGCAGGGCACAGGGGCAGCACTTTAGGGCGGCACAAGATAGCAAAAGCAGCAAAGGCAAAAAGCGGAGAAGGTAGCAAGCCCTCCCTGACGCTGGGGAGGGCCTCTGGCCCCCCAAAGAATCATATCCATCCCTTTATGCAAAAGACATTTTAGTCCACCTCTAAGAATTACCAAGGTCCTAACAATTTCAGCACTGCTGAAAAGTCCAAGTCCCAGGTCTCCTCCTAGATATAGAGCAAACTCTTTCCTGTGGGCCCCTGTACAAATGAAAACTTAAGACACTTCTAGCTTTCAATAGCTCATGATAAACATTACCATTCCAAACGATACAAACAGGAAGATACAAAGCATTGGGACCAAAGCAAGCCCAACATCCAGCAGGGCAAGCATTAAGTATTGTAGTTCCATGTAGACTATCTGAAACAATCTGTGGTAAAGTGTGAGCCCCAGAGGGCTTGTGTGACTCCATCCAAATGGCACTTCTGGTGGTTGTAGCTCTTAGAGTTTCTCTCTTAGGCCCTCTCTGCTCAATCTTTGCAGCTTTCCTTAGATGATCCATGTTCCTGGCTTTTCCCAACCTTCTGAGGTCTCCATTGCACTTTAGGCTTCTCACTCAAAGCTTCACACACTGCCCTCTCAGCGGCATACTGCCTCCCCACCCAGACCTTCTGAAATGTAGGGGGAGGTCTTCTGAACCTCAGAACTCTTGAATTTTGCATGCACTGAAATCCAGTGACATATGGATGATGCCAAGGTCCACTACCAGCTGAAGCTTTCTCTTGGCCATAGGGGTCGAGTGCTTGAATTACTGAGCACTCTGAACCTGATTCTAAGGAACAAATTCTCTATGCCACTGCCGTTCTGGAACCTGGTGCAGCTGTTGCCACCATTCTGGAACATGGTGCTCTGTGGCTTTCTGCTCAAAGCAAAGTCTTTCATCTTTGAAGGTTTGAGGCTGCAAAGGGTGGAGACTTGTTGCTTCTTATGATGTCCTCAGGCCATCTTTTCTATTCTTCTGTCCCTTCGCAGCAATGGAAATCTCCTCAGCTCTATCTTTGCAGTCCATATCTTTGCTGGAGCTTTCTTTCTGGGCAAACTCAGGTTTTAAATCATTCTGCTGGGCTCGTTTGCTCTTGATTCTCTACATAAATCTAGCTAAAAGCCCCCAACAACAGCCGTGCCATTGACTCAACATTTGACTGCCTTGAAATTTCTTCTTTCAGATTAATTAGTCCATCGCCCTTAATCTCAGTCTTAGGCAAAGTCTCTAGACACAAACAAAATGCAGACAAACTTTCTGCCAAGCCATAACATACATCGTCTGGACTCCAGCCACCAATGCAGTCCTTCCCAGCAGATAACTCCTGAGTCCAGTCTTTACCAGCAGGATTTCTATCAGAGTTCTGGTCCTCTGAGCTCTGGTCAGAATCTCTCATACAGAACAGCTGAAGGCCTTCTAGCACTTGTCTTTCAGGCAATAGCTCTGAACCTTTTCAAACTCTTCCCACAAGCCATTCTCAAAGGCCCTCGAACCACATGGTCAGGTACGGTCACAGCAATGACCCCACTTCTCTGCTACCAAATTCTCTCTTGATTACTTTTCTCTCATGGCTAAGACAAAATACTCGATGCCCAGAATTACGGAAAGGAAGGTTTATTTAGCACACATTTTGTGGAGGTTTCAGTCCATACTCAGTTGGCTTCAAGGCAGAGTGGCACATGGCAGAGGGCAATAGTTCATGGTGGCAGAAAAGAGCAAAAGCAGCGAGAGTAAAAAGGGTGACAGGGGCAGGCAGCCTCTTTCCTTCCCTCCCACTGTAGGCAAACTGCCCACCCCAGGGCAAGTGTAGCACTCACACTCCTAATCCCAACATTGGACCACGAATCAAACATAACTCTAGAAGCCTGCCCAAGACTCTATGAGGCTTTGAGGGGACATCAAGACACAAACCATAATGACGTGAAAGAGACTGTGTACGGTTTACTAGACAGCAGCAGTGAGACACAAGCTCAAAACATGCTATTCTATTAAACAGATCAAACGAAATATGCTGACAATCTGGTTGTCATAATCTTTATCATTTCAATATCTTAAATTACATGTTTAATAAGAAGCACTGAAATCTATGTCCTTTTTCAGTGGTTAATGACCTACAACAAATTAAATTTCTAAAAATGGCTGTCTTTTCTTAAGACGTTTTGAGCTAAAATTGGAAAGTAACATCCCCCTTTTTTCTTGCCCTGAGATCACGCAAAATGTAGCATACAAAATTCTATCCTAAACACACGAACTTGAACTGTCAGAGCTCACAGTGAACGAGATTAATTTAGGAGCTCTGAACCATGACAGCATAGCATTTGACAAAAGTTGAACATATATAGGCTTTTGTTCCTAAGAGTTAACCGAGTGATGAAACCTAAATGTGTTTTTCAAAATGCTGTGTTAAATGCCCATAGAAGTAGTCGTGAAATTACTGAACCTGCAAATTTTAATTGAGAGTTTGTTGATCTTTCCAGATTGTTAAGCTAGCACAGTAATTGGTACCTAGAAGCATGCAGGAAACTACCTTAATCCAAAGTTAAGAAAAAGGTCAATTACAAGAGCTTTATAGTCACTTTGGACAAGATATAAACTATTCCTATGTTAAAAAATTTAATCAGTAATATAATTTCTAATTGCAAAATCTATAATGAGCTATTATCAAACCTGGCTCTTAAATAAAGACAAAATGATAGCCTATATACTCTAAACCACATAAAAAGGAGTTCTGGGATTCTAGAGCAATTTGTAAGGCATATTTATGTCTGTTATCTCTAAGCATTGTGGAAGATGCTACAGACGAAGTACAACAAAGACATAGGGCAGATAGATTTATGCTGTTATTCAAATTCTATCTGTACAAGAAAATATTTACATGAACTAAATATCAGTCTTGTTTCCACTAAAAGGCACTAACAATGTATTGTCTCTGAGAAAAGAAAATCTCATTCTCTGCTTATTTAATTTGAAAAGCAGAAATTTCCATGAACAGTTGCTATGAAGCATCTCTGGGCTACTATTGAAATGGTAATGTCTGAATATTTCACATTCATTAACTGGCAGTACACTGTAGTGTGGTAATAAAAAGTGATTTTTTTAAATCAGAATACCTGTTTTTCTTTTCTCCTTTTTTTGAGATAGAGTCTTACTATGTAGTTTGGCTGGCCTTGAACTCACTGTAAAGCACAGGTAGCTTCAAACTTGCAGTGATCCTCCTGTCTCAGCTTCTGAAGTGCTGGGATTATAGGTGTGTGCCACCACTCTGGCTACCAGGGTTGTTATCTGGGCTCTTCCTATGTGAACAGCCTCAGCAAGTTTCTTAATCTCAAATATCTTCATATAATCTAAGTAACTTTAGTACCAAGTTCATGGCTTTGTGAGGATTTGATTAATTAATGCACACATGGATTAGATACAGAACCATGTTATTTGTAAGCACTCAAACGTATCTATTACGGTTTCAGTTTATGTTTATGTCTGATACAGATATTTTTAGTGACATGCTTATTTGAAAGGAATGGAAATGCATGTTTAATGATATGAACATATATAGCTTGAAAATGACAGTGTAACTGTATTCTTCCTATGACACAGCACTTGGCCCTTGTGAGATAAAGAAGCTACAGACTTTTATGGAATGTTTGAATTCACTCCATTGCACTAATGGCTTATGGCACTGTCAAGTGGTCCAGCAGTCCTTCACTAACAAGGCCAGAGGGCTACTAAAACTACAAAGGTCACAACTTGTTGGGAGCTGCTGAAGCTGCAAAGTAATTACACGTGCAGAATGAAGCCAACCCGAAAACATGGGAGTTCCTCGAAGCACAAAGCACAAAGCACATAAACAAGCCATTGTAGCTTGTTAACTGATTGCTGGACAGCGAGGCAAAAATGAACCAACCTCTTGGTATAAATAAGTGCTGTTTATTTAAACTACTCTTCCTGGCCGTGCCCCTTCTCCGCAGAGCGACGGGCCCTCCACCTGACCCCAGCTTTTGCCTCTTGTCTATTTTGCCCTCATTCTTGCCACCGTTCCTTCCCAGGATACAGCAAGAACCCAGTGGATCCCAACAACAACTTAGCAAGCAGATTGATCTAACACACTGTCATAGATTGGGTTAGTAAGGCAACAAGTGTTGATAGGCAGCTTGTTATTTAAGCGGACAAGAAGGACAAGAACATAATGCCAGGTCCCCATATCCCTCATGCCACAAAGGACACCAAACTGAAAAAACACTTGGCACACGAAAAGGTAAACAAAAGGTTGCCTCTACCAGCCTCATAGGTAGCTGCAAGATCACAGACTGAAGAAGGAAAGGTCACTCACTTGTTCAGGAACTAAATCTGAATCACAGCCAATCAGTCAGACAGGCACAGATATATGCCTGCTAATGTACTCCAGGAGGGGAGAGGTGGAAAGTTCTACGCTCAGCAGGAAACTGGCAGATGAATGAGAACAGGACTGATAGTAACTCCTCACCTGTCTGCTTCTCTGTCCGTATTCCACAAGGAATCCAAGGACATTTTCCAAAACACTGAATCAGACTGTGTAAAAGCTTCACCTACATAACTGGTTTGCGTTGTGGAAGGTCAGCATGCACCCACTACATGATACAGCTATTTCCTTGAAGGATTATAATCTTTGAAAAATTTGAGAGTAATGCACGTACAGAAATCTTAACAAAATAACAGAGATTATGTGTACTAAGATTATATTGTATACAAACTGGATCTTCTAAGTCCCAGAACCATGAGAAAAAGAAGATTTAAATTATTTTTCTTAAAGCAAACATTAGCACCTACTATAATAATGAAAGCCAGGTCATTTGACTCTCCACATGAAAAAAAAAGAAATCACCACTTCTCGAAATATGCGTATTTCTGGGCTGGTCATTGCTGAGAAAGAATAGAAATAGCATGGACTGATGGTTAAAACACAGGTAAAATCTTTGCAATTTATGATAGATTATGTGTAAATATGCCTAGGAGAAAACAACCTACAATAGCTAAAAATATGCAGGCTCATTAGTAAAGCACACAGCAGTTTCAGATCTGTAATTATCTCACTGAACTAACAGTATCTCTTTGTTCTGCTATTTTAAAGCGTACATTCTACATTAGTCCTTGAAGGTCACACCCTAAAAACTGTAGATTATGTTCAAAACAAATTCCATGGGCAATGGACATTCATTTCATTTTGGTGAGTCATATCTTAGAATCTTTACATCGTTTCCCAGTTAATTTCAATGATTGTGATTTCTACCATTTATCCAAGTAGACATCAGAATTCCTTGCTATTCCAAGTTTTCAGAGTGATACATGATGCATGAAACAGGATTTCCACAAAAAAGTGTGTGTGTGTAGGGGGGGTCTTATTTGGGTCTTTACCTCAGAAAACAGAGCTATAAAGAAAATGTTCACCTCCCTTTCCTTCCACATGAATTTCCTCACTGACACTGGGCTTGGCATAACCACCCCTTTGTGCAACATTTTGAATCCATGAATTTGTGCAGGAGCAGAAATAAATAAAGCTGCACTTCTGTCACCTTTGTATCCTAACTCTCTTGGAGGACAACATATATTCAACTGGGCCTCACAAAGTGTAGTGGTCCACGTTGAGGGCAGACTTCAGGAGAAATCTGAACAATTTACCACGAGTTTCAGGGGAAGAAAAGAGCGCCAAGCTACAAGGCTGGTGGAGGGGAGTGTGGATTTGGGGCACTATGTACTGCTGTGGGAACCTAGCTGGCCTCAGCTATGACCAGGACAGTAAATATATCTTGGACACAGTACACATTGGTGATTCAGAAGATCAAGAGCTCCAACATTACTAGCCACATTATTTGTAACATACTTTTGCTTGAGTCTTACTGAAATGCAAGCACAATTTTGCCTCTCAAAGCAGAGTCTGAGAAATCCAAAATATGAATAAATTACAGAGAAAAATGAAGGTAAATAATAGGAAACAGGGAGACAGATCTTTGGCAATAGAGAGAGAACCAGTGACGGAGGGAGAGGAAGGGATGGGAAGGGAAGGAGAAGGAAAAAGAATGAAAATGCGTTATGAGGGGGCTGGGGATATAGCTCAGTGGAATAAACGCCTGCCTAGCAGGCACAGGGTCCTGAGTTCAATCCCCAGTACCGCCAAAAAAAAAAAAAAAAAAAGAACCAAAATTTAGGGGCTGGGGATATAGCTCAGTGGAATAAGCGCTTGCCTCGGAAGCGCAGGGTCCTGAGTTCGATCCCCAGTACCTCAAAAAAAAAAAAAAAAAAAAAAAAAAAAAAAAAAAAGAAAATGCGTTATGTGCATGCACCAACCCCTCATGATGAAGGCAATCACTATGCACTGCAAACATGGCCTAATGCAAGTAAAAGCTTTTTTAAAAATACACAGTCTGGAAGAAATATGTGATTTAGCTTTGTTTTTAGAAAAAGACTCTGGCTTTTACATTGCCTTTTTTTTTTTTTTTCCTTCAAGCAGTTTATTAGAGCTGAAGGTCTGTGGAAATTTCACTTAGAGTAAATATTTCAAGGTCACTCATGTACAAATAATGAGAGAAAGCAAAGGATTCTTGTATTTTGCAGCATACTTTCGCCTACAGCTTTTTTCCTGAAGCCAGAGTGCTAAGTCACTTGTCCAGAGCTACATAGCTAGGTAAGCAAGTAAGGGTTTATGTTCAAAGCCTCTGACTTGAAATTCCAGTCTTTTCAATCTGGCCATTTGTCTATCAAAAGAACAGGGAATGTTTAAGGAGTAGTCACCCAGGGAAGCCGTCACTGCATAGATTAAGAATGACAGGACCTGGGTAAACAAGGGAAAGACTACTGAGGAAAAGGCTCTGGGGTAAGACGGAGGAGAAGCCTCTTTACATTACACAACAACAACAAACTAATGAAATCTTTTTCCTGCCTAAAGTTATGGCATGCAATCAGATTCACCCTATTCAAGAACGGTTTTAGGAACAGAAGCCTTTCTTGTAGTAGAGGAGTGATACAGAAAAGTTTCAATTTTTGCAGCTCTCAAGTTATACCAAATTGAGAAATAATAATTAGGAACAGAAATTGAACTAGAAAAAGGAATAGAAATATAGTTATTAAACCCTATGAAGACAGAGGCTCATATTTTAAGGATTGGAATTGAGCCTTTTCAAAAGGAAAAAAAATCCTTTCCTGCAATCAGAATAGCAGCAGGAATCATTCAACTCTGGATTTACCAGTGGAGCTTGAACTTCAGATCCCCACACATGCATGAGTTTGCCCCAAAGCCCTGGCCTAGTTTCAGAATCATAATATTGTATTTTTTTCTTTATGAAGCACCCACAAATTATTTGAACTTTAAGTACCAGCCTGTCTAGGTTCTTTCCAAAAGTGACTCGTCTAGTCTAGACTACAGTGGAGCACATGCAGATGAGGTGTATTAGTACCGAGCAGCAAGGACCACAAAGCAAGATGGGGATTGAAACCATAATAAAAGTCATGAACTGAAACTGCTCCTGGTGAAAGCCTTCGCCAGTATCCAGCTGTGTTAGTCAGCTTTTCCATCCCTGAGATACAATAACCGACACCCAGAATTTAAAGAGAAGAGGCAGATCTAAATTTGCTCAGAGTTTCAGGGGTTTCAGGCCATGGTCAGCTGGTTCAGGCAGGAACATCATGGAAGAATGTGAGGGAACAAAGATGCTTAGTTCATGTTGACCCGGAAGCAGAACAGGGGAACACGCCAGAGAGGAAGAGGCCAGGGACCAGGCATAGTACCCAAGATATGCCTCCATGACCTACCCAAGGGCACCCACTAAAGTGCTCCACTGATCCCCTAGGCAGCAACCTAGCCAGTCAGGTTGGCACCATGAAGCTTAATCTTTACCTGAGGAGAGCAGTGTTAAAAATGAAGTCACTAATCTCTTCTTTATTCATGACTAAGTATTAGAATCAGGCCTTTAGGGTTTGATTCATTTCAAGTGGTTCTCTTTCATTTTATTTTAATTTTAAAGATAAAATACTAACAAAACAACAATGAAGACAAAATCAAAACAACAAAAACTATACATGATCTTAGAGCAAAATGATAGGAATTAACAATGGTTGATGTATTACATATTGTTATCTTCAACAAAGTTGTTCAGGCCACCAGACATAAGGAAGTAAGATTGACCAAACAATCAAAGACAGTACCAAGGAATTCTCTTTTAGTATAGAAAATATATTTTAAAAAGTGATCCATACACCCTGGAATCAAAGTGTGAATTGTGATTTTTTAATTCCTCCACTTATGAATTATACATTACTATATTTTAACTTCCTGTGCCTCAGGTTCCGAACCTCTAAACTGGTGGTGAATACGGGGCTCACATAGGGTTGCCCTGGGTTTACATATATGTAAAGTCTTACATCAATACTTACTATGTTATTACATGCTCATTACCTAATATCACTTATCCACACAATTTTCTCAAATAGTGGCTATTTCCCCTCCCACACGTTACCTCCTGCTAGATCTGGAGGTGATTGTTTATTGCTAATTATCACTACTTTCAAGACCAAATTCCTTCCCTCATTTCAGGGTCAGCTCACACATTATCAGACTACATTAGAGTTCCTTTGCTGCAGTCATACATTAATCTCTTCATTTGTTGTTAGAATTTAAGAGCTTGGTGTACTTTTACTCTTTCACAACAAAACTTCTATTTTGGGTAATTTTCGTGCTTCCTGATCAATTCACTCTCCCACTTTTTATGACTGTCTCACACCTTCATTTCTTTTCTCAAATCTGCAATGTGTGCTCCGCTGTCCTTGCTCAAAGCTCAAGATCCTGCTTCCTACCCTAAAGAAGGAAATGAAAATAATTAGGTGAACATCTTTGAAGTTCCTGTTCACAGCATTACAGCCTCTCACAGGTGCACTCGCACTGTCCCTATCCATCCGTATATTATAGAACTCCTAGTGGGGTCTAAAATCATGTGTAAATGTGAAGAAAACCATAAAGTTGTTTGACTAGAATGTAGTCTTGCTGATTACATGGTGAACATTGATAAGCAGAGGGAGGGAGAGGTTTGTGTACTTAAATACATTAAATGTCACAAGGGAGCCATCATAAAAGTTCAGATTGTGAAATACCCTACATGACAATTTATCAAAAATTGGGTTAAATAACCTAAGTTATTGCAGGCTGATTAGGCCCACAGTCTCCCAAGCCATTGGATGGCTGGAGGCTTAAATAAAAAATGAGACAATGGAAATAATTTTAGGGCTCCAGGAGGGACTAACTGTGTTACAGCTTGTTTTCTCCAAGTTAGTCAAAGACTTCTCTGGGCAGCCTGTATTTATCTGGTTTCTAAACAAAGGAAGAGGAGACTCAGGAAAAATGCAGGAATCTTGTAGGACCTTGGGAGCATTTTCCAAGAAGTAAATTCTGTCAGTCAGGAGAACTATCTTCTCGTTAGGGTGGTGTTTATTGTAGGCGCGTGGAGCGTGGAGCTGCGAGTCTCCTCTGGCTAATTGCTTGGAGCCAGACGCCCTCAGCTGGGGACTTGTCTTGTTAAAAAGTTGTCTGAGCTTTAGACAACTCACAAGTGAATGCCAAAAGCCAATTGGTTAATATTAAATCTTGCTCAGAACCACTGTATAGTAGTCGCCAACAACAACTGACTCAATCTCTTCAAAAAGTCATGCTAGAGAAATTAAAATAATCATTGTAAACCAATATATACCTGACTCTTGGTTGGGATCCTAATATGAAAAAGAAACAGCTATGAGTTTTGGAAATTTTTTGAAAATGCAATATAGACTTGATAGTAAGTGATTTGAGGTACTGTCACTATGTAGAAGAATAGGCTTTTTAAGGAATTTATATTGAAATAATTTGAGATGAAATATTAAATGTGTGCTATGTTCTTTCATACTAGAAAGTACAGTAAAAAAACAAAAGCAAAAGAAAAAAATGGCAAAATACTAACAAGCATTGAACTTCGGTAGAACCTGTATAAACAGTCTTTTTGAGACAGGGTCTGACTATGCAGTTCAGGTTGGCCTTGAGCTCAATTTGTAGCCAAGGCTGGCCTCAAACTCATAAAGATCCTCCTGCCTCAGCCTCCCAAGGACTGGGATTAGAGGCATGTGCCACCACGCCTGGCAGCCTTTCCTTTAAACTTTAGAATACATTTGACAAATTTTATAATTAACAAAAATGGGGAGAAAATGCTCTTGACCAACATCCTCCTTTAGATAACACTTCATTTCATTGGTTTTTTTTTTCATCAAAACTTATTGCTATGATCTAAATGTTTTGCCCAAAATGAATGTATCAGAAGTTTGATGCCTAATGCAAATGCTAAGAGGCAGAATCTTCAAGAACCAAATTCACACGAGCTCTACAGAATGGCTTATGTTGTATCACAGAAATTAGTTATGTGTAGTAGGAGTGCATTTCCCACCAAAGCCTGCCCCTGCCCCTTCTTGAACTCTTTGCCCTTCCACTTTCTGCCATGGTATGGTACAATAAGAAATTCCTCACTAGATGTCAGTCCCTTGATCATAGCCTTCCCATGTTCCAGAACCAAAAGAAGTGGTGCTCTGTTCTTCATAAATTACCAGCATCAGGTATTATATTATAGCACTATGGGGTGGATTAAGGCACTCTTTAAGAGTTGTATGAATTCACTGCAATGCCCGTCACATATTCTCAACTCACTCTAATGAGTAAACTTCATTGGTCAAGGTTAACAATGACTTCACAGTGCTTCACATATTTTTGTACCTCATCTCCCTCAAAGCTTCAGCAGCATTTATGGCAGAGATGACCCCTTTGTTCTTGAAGCCTTTCCACTTGATCCTCTAGGATACCAGTTTTGGCTTGTTTTTCTAATATATTACAGATTCCTCATGGCCTCTTTTGCTGATTCCTTTGCATGTCCCAGATTGCCAGGCATTGGTGACCCCAGGTCTTCATTTCTCCACAGTTAGATTGCCAGGCATTGGTGACCCCAGGTCTTCATTTCTCCACAGTTAATAGATATCTTTCCAATCTTTCAAATCTCATGCCTTCCAAGACCATCGATATGCTTATGATCTGAAAACTTTTCTCAAGCCTTTCTCAAGTTTTGGACCTTGCCCAAAACTTCCAGAGTATAATTGGTTGAAATCCTTTGTTTGGAGTCTGGAATCCATACCAGAAAAGTGATAGAAATTCCTCTTTATTCTTTCTCCTTGATACATCCAAGTAAAGACTGGCTCTTGGAACAATCTGAGATTTGACTATAACTGAAAATCAGTGAAATCAAGTATGAAAAGAAGAGCTATGAATTCTGATTAAGAAGTCAAATATCTGCCTCTGAGTTAAAGATGTACTAAATTGATTCTGGAATTTGGGATCTTGGTAGAAATACCTGTTTATGCACACAATCTGAACAAATTAAGAATTTAATAATCAAACATTCTGATGATCTCTCATAATATTCTTCAGTTCTCAAATCTTCATTGCTTTCACAGTCTCTCAGTTCATTCACATGATCTTATGCCCAGGGTATTAGAAAATCTTCCTAATGAGTTTTTCCAGGCTCAGTAAATGGAACCTAGTAAAACCCAAATTAATCATCCATTCATGCCAGTGTCTGAAAGATGTTGTAAGACTACACACGAATGTATTATTCTTTTACTTAAAACACTTTAATGGATTTCCACTATTTCTTAAAGTGGCGTACAGGGTTCTTCATCATCCCTGTCAAATTCTGTCTGCCTCTCATATTACTCAGTCTCTGTCTCGTTGTAGCGAGCAATGATGAATGAAGTAGCTTCAGCTTTAAGTATTTTAAACCCAGAGGAAGCCTTCCAATTTGGTTTATATAATAAAGCACAAAATTAAACTCACAGATGTTGACTTAATGGGGCTCTTTACAACAATATAAAATTCATGTGGTGAGTGCACATTGTTTTGTGTTGAGTACACAACTGTTCAAATGAGGTAGCTTTGTACATTACACTGACCACTTCTGTGTAATGGGCTTGCTAATGTTAGTTTTCTACATCACATAGTTTTTCAGAGTACTGAATAGCTTGGTACATGTAAATCCACTTAACAACATTTAACCATAATTAGAACTCAAGTAATTTAGTAAGTTTTACTGTATGCTCAGTTTATAGATAGGAAACAAAGAAGTTAAATATCTTGTCCAACTTGCCACAACTTGTAAGTTGTAAAACTGATATTTGAATCCATGAAATCTTTCTCTTGGCTCCATACTTGGTATTGTGCAGTATAGTACAGAGTTGCTATTTATGAAGCCAGTTCTAGTAAAATACATATCTAGGCTTCTGGACAAATAGGAAATGTGTGAAATAAGTTTTGTGGCAAAAAATTTGGTCACCATAGACTGATTAAAAAGCAAAAATGGAACTGTTAGTTCCACACTGACTACACCTGTCATCAAACTGGGAATTCAAAAAAGCACCACGGAAAAGCCACTCAAACTGAAAACAGGTTTGTAGGAACATAAGTTTTACTTGGATCAATCCTTTTGACTTGTGTCCCTTCATTACCATTTTTAGTTAGTAAAAACCAGCTCATTCTCACAAATAATCATTTTGGAGAACCTGTTCCCTCACCTTTTGTTTCAAAAAATCCTCCTTTATCTCATTATGGTTTTATTTCTAATTATTCTATCATGATGTTATTATTAATCTCAGCTATTTATTACCCATTGAAATACAGTAGATCTATTCTTGAGGAGACTATTTTAATTATTTTTACTACTGCTATATAACTCAGTGTTCAGTAAGTATTTGCTGAATTGGACTGATTTAATAGTTTGGGTGAAAATGGAATAAATTCCCCAAATCTTTCAATGACTTAGTGAAGTTATTTCTAATGTGTAATCGTCTTTTCCTCTAACATAGCATGCCTGACATACCAAGAAATTTGGTAAATCCTTTTTTTTTTGTGGTACTGGGGATCGAACTCAGGACCCTGCGCTTGCTAAGCAAGCGCTTATTCCACTGAGCTATATCCCCAGCCCCTGAAATTTGGTAAATTAATGAATAGACATGAGTAAGTGAATTTCAAAGGTCCAAGTTTAAAGTTTCAGAAAGTTAAATGCTTCAGAGCTTAATGGGACAATTCTGATCTACTTATAGGAACAACAGTTATTCTTGAAGTGGGAAGGAGCATATTCCTAAAGCATAAACTAAAAGCAATATACGTTAAAGATTTTAAAAGTTTATCATGTTATCAACCATGTACAAATAAGAGGATAATTTTAATCCTACTTTAAAAAATGACAATATTTACTGGTACCTATTTTGACATTGATTTACATTTCTATAAGCAATGCCAATAACTTGAATAAGTGGTAAATTAAAATCCTTCCAAATTTAAGAATCAATTAAATATTATGGCATGATATCCTATAATTTAACTCCACAAATTCTAGAAAAAATTGTTTTGGTTACTTTTCTCTCATTGCTGAGACAAAATATCTGACACCCAGAATTAAGGAAGGAAATGTCTATTTAGCTCACATTCTGTGGAGGTTTCAGCCCATAATTGGCTGACTCCAAGGCAGAGTGGCACATGGCAGAGGGCAACAGTTCATGGAGGCGGAAGACAGCAAAAGCAACAAGAGCACAAGGGATAGAGGGGTGCCGGTGAGCAGCCTCTTTCTCTCCCTTATACATGCAAAACTGCCCGCTCCAGGGCTGGTGTAGCACTCACACCCATAATCTCAGCATTGGATCATGGATCAGTCATAAACTCTAGAAGCCTGACATCCAGACATAAACTATAACAAACTTTTTAGCAAATTGCAGGATTTTATTTTCTCCTTATATCACTGTGCCCTCTCCAATCTCCTGAAGAGCATAAAACTAAATACTGTTCCCAGAAAAATACAAGGTGTTCAAAATAGGTAATTCTGCTTGACTGTGTCATTTACTGCAACTGTGGAAAAATTTAAATTAGGAAGAAAAAATTGGGGCTAAAAGATTAAGATATGCAAATCAATTACTAGTTGGGATACTTATCATGCATGGATTATTTTACTTCTCTGGGTAGGTGTCTGCGTGGGGAAAGTGGAAATATTAGTATCTCCCTGGTAAGATTGCTGCAGGGACTAAATGGGTAAAAGTTAGTAAAAGTAGCAGTGAGACAGCTTCATCTGCATGATTGCATTGGTTGACGTGACGCTACGTACAGGGAAAGCACTTAGTGTTATTTTACTACTTTCTCTCTTGTTGCTTTTGGTGGTCTAGTAAATGCCTGAAAATCCTTTAAGGATATGATATCCGTATCTAAAGCATTTGGTTTTGACTTTATTGAACCAACTACCACACCCTCAATGCTCATTAAGTCTCAGTTTTTTTTTTTTTCTTTTCCACTTTTATGCCTGCATCATGGCTTCTGGGTACCATTTTTTTGTACATTTGTTTGTTTTTACTTTTATTAGAAAGTTACTCTGAAAGCAAGTCATAAAATGGAATCAATTCATGTTTTAAAGGAGAAGAGAAAAAGAAGGAAATCTTAATGGAGTCAATGAAATCTTTAAAATCATACTTCAGAAATAAACCAGTAATGACATGCAAATTATTTTTCCAAGATCAAAAGAAAATATGCAGTACAGTCTCACTGTAATGTGCTCTTCAATAGTAGATCTTAACGTTGCCCCCCAGCACACACACCTGAGAGTGATACTTAGCACCGTTAGGGATTGCTGCTGACTAGGACCGCCATTACACCTGGGAGAAGAGGCTGGGGCTGGGGACAGGAGTAGGAAGGGCTCTTCCCAGCAAAGTGGAGAGTTCATAGATTTTGAAAATAATTCAACAGATAGTTTTTATCTGCTGTCATTTAAAAGAAGGGCAGGATTCCTGTTAATACCTATAAATACCTCATGAATATGGGTGAAAAATGTTACACCCCAGCCTATAGTCTAATCAGTGGAGTCGACTACAAATTTTCCAAGTTGAAAACCAGCATAACCCAGTTTTCTTTTCACCCTTAAAGGTCCATAATATGACAGTGAAGCCCCACTATGAATTTTTAACAGGAAATGCAAATCAAACTATCTCAAATGCCGAGATTAAACAAGTGAGTAAATATTTTACATTATCAGAAGAAGAAAAAAAAGAGGACCCTACATTTTCCCACGAGCAGACCAAAGTTAGGATTTCACTTAGATAGTAGTCATCTGATTCAATTGAAATTTCATATTTTATATAGTAGGAGAAATTGGTATCTCAAACTCAGAATTTTGTAGGCAAACATAATACATCAACTAGTGCAAATACACAGCAGTTTAGTAAGATGCTTGAAATAAAATCCATCCATTATTTTTAAAAAGCAGTTTGTAGACTGATCAAAACACAAGAAAAAATGTTTTGTACACACAGGGCATACAAATAATTGAACAGGAATTTAAAAAAAACTACTTGAGTAAAAGGCAGTGATGTAGAAATTAGGCTTATGGCTGGAAATCTAGTTTGGCAGAGGTTAATAATCCCTTAACTCTGTTTTGAAACAAATGCTTCAAGTGCAATATTTCTCTTCCTCAACATTTAAGTTCAGTTTTCTACATGTTTTCTCAATAATTTGCCTGACTTGAAAAAAAATTATCATTAAGGCTATTGTTTATTTAAATAAGAACACTATCTTACACCTGAATTCACATGTCCTATCCTGACACTGGATTTAAATGATGATAGTTCATAACATTTTATTTCCATAGCAAGTGTCTTGATATAATAAACAAAGGCTAATGATGTCAGCAACTTCATCCTTCACTGAAGGAGCTAGCTGTGAGAAGGGTAAGCTTGGGCTCAAAAGAAAATAGCTAAAAAACAAAAGTAAGGCCAGGGATACAACAGCGGCACAAGCACCTGGTAAGCGTGAGGTCCTGAGTTCGATTCCGGGCACTCCCCAAAACCAAAAAGTAATAATGAAAATGAGATTCATTTTCACACTGTCATTTAGAAGCTGAATGCACTTTACTAGACAGAATAATCTCAGTCCTCCTCCCTCAGACTCACCTAAACTTCCCCTATCACTGCCACAGACTTAGGCTGATTGGTTCCATAATGCAATGTGCTATTATTGATAGTTCTAGGTTGCTACAGTGCGCTTTTGCACAGTTTTCAAACCCATGGATATCTTAGCTCTGAGCATTAGCAATGACAAACTATGAAAGCATTCATTAGGAATCCGCTACTGTACTAATAATATACATGTTTTCTATTACTGTCAGCACTCTGACATGAACATGGAAAGCAAACATGGAGAAAATAAACAAAAACTACCTCAACACACACAAAGCAAACACACATATAGACTTTATAAAAGTGTAATTTTGAAATCTATTTACCTAATGAGACAAGGACCTTTCTTCCCAGTTTCAAAAGGATTTTAGGTACTGTTGGTTTGTTGCAACTTCAATGAAAACCTACTCTCTCCAGAGACACGGCATCAAAATCTAATTCAGTTACAAGTAGCAGTACCATTTAATTATCTCCTCCAGTTATCTGAGCTGCCAACTGACAGTATTTCCTGAAAGCCCCAGATGTTGCTTTGTAAGCGAGACCCAGTTTGGGGATACATATAACATACCATAGTTATACTGGGTTACTTAATGCTCTGATGTTCTATGGGTCATATTTCTGTACACAAAAATTTGCTCCACGTCTGGAGCTATTTTTATAAAAATACTGTTAGCATACTCTCTTAAGGAGGATTATTAACCTCCCTGTGTCCAAGTGTGCCTTGTCATATCTCATAAAAGGATGCCTACTGTATACTAAATCCATAGCAAATATTAGTTTTTATTGTTACCACAGGTAAAACATAACTTATCTGGCAGTAATATGTACTAGGGTCCAGCAATCTCCTAATTCAGAAAGTATATATTAAGCTAAAATAAGACACTCATTTGTCTGATGGCAAAATTGATAGATATTGTGTTTTGTAGGTTAATATCACAGTATTCATTTCTCTCTGAAACACAATTCCAAGTTCTACTTTTGTTTCATTTTTTTTTAAACTGCATTCACCGGTTAGTAATGGCTTAAACTTTTTAGGTACAGCTGATACAAAGTTCTTTCCAATATGTCTGAAGTTGTGCATATCTCAAAACCAGAAAGAGGGTCACCCCAAATTTATTAAAATAGCAAAGTTTTCTGGTGATTCTCTCGGATGTAAGATTTCCACTATTGTTTTATTTTGGGAACAAGACCCTGCAGCGTCAGTTCCCTGGAACCCTCCATTATCTGTCTGGCCTCTATAACTTGAACTGGATCTAAACAAGCCTGCATCTTCCATGCAATTCCCAAACTCGTCCCATCTTTGCCTAACTTTCCAATTAATAGAGAGATTTTAGCTTAGAACAAGATTTATAGTTGGAACATGACATATGAGGAGTATTATGCATTTTTAGAAATCTGTTGCTTTAAATCCTCATAAACCTCAAAACTCTTTGCCAACAAATTTGAGACTCTAATAATACAAAGAATAATAACAGTGAAAATCTCCCCATGGGTACACAACGCATGGCTGGGGCACAGCGTACTCTCAATAACGAGGTTCATGCTGAATTGAGTTTATACCATTTTATGCTTAAAATAAGCAAGCGCAACAATGCCCAAATCATGGAAGACCCCCAGAAAATGTGAGATCCAGCCTTCAATGCAACACATAGTTACTTCATAAAATATGCTGTATTCCCACAGGTACAGTATCATGAGGTAAGTTCAGAAGCTTATCTCCTAAGAAGCTGGCTAGATCTTTAAAGGTTTTCTCTGAAAGTATTTGCTTATAAGTCCCAGATGAATGTAAAGGGTTTAAATTCACAGCCCTCAATGCAATTTCATTAAATAGGAAACACCAGTCGGTTCCTACCTTTCTTGTGAATACTCAATTTCACTCTGGTATTTTTTTTTTCTTTTTAACTTCCTGCAAACTCTTGAGTCAGCTATTCTCCTTATCACCCTCCAAATTTTCACTACACTTTGGGAAGAGATTTATTCCATACAAAGATACAAGGGTCAGTATTTCCATACAAAATTCAACTTCTATAAATTTTTCTTTTTGCTTCCATTAGAATTATACACCCTCCATGAATAGTTTTCTCAAGATACCTTTTAATTACTTGGTTCATTTATTTATTTATTAGACTTTAGAGTTCACATATTAATAACGAGACACCAGCGCATTATAGGGTAAGCAACGGGGAACCAGGCCAGCTTAAAGTGGCATCTACCGTCCCTTATTGATATTGGGAACGATTAACTCTATTTCTTTCGGGAAATACAACAGAAAATGGCTTTGTCCACGTAAAGGAAAATAAGTTGAACTTGTGAAATAAAAAGGACTTTGCCTATTGTATATATTCAAATTTCTTTATCAACTGAAAAATTTTACAGAAAGCTTTCTATATGCTAAATACTGATGCAGATAAAAAGGCAATTCATTATAGCTTGGTGAGATCTAGAAAGGGCACACGCAGAAAAGCTGTAGAAAAGACATCTTGCAGTGTTCTTGGGAGGTCAGGCAGGGCTTATCAGACAGGGTAAATAAGGGGAGTTTTAAGAAAGAAAGAGAACACATTATGAGGTGAGTGCAGAAGGTAAGAGAATAACATTTGGAATTTAAGGGCAGTGAAGAACAGTAAAAAATGCTAAGCAAAAGGGTGACATCTTTGTATTTTAATCAGAGCAGGCTTACTCTTCCTCCGCTATGTGGCTTGGTAGAAAGGGACAAGAACAGAAAGAGAAAACTGTATCTATTATTTATGGAAATGATCATTACAGTATGAGTTCTACTCAATGCAAATATTTCTTGTAAAGATAAAAGAAGACATTATATAGAAACATGTTCAAATAAGTTAGACATACAATATGTGTCTACAATTTTTCTGATATAATGATGACCAAGTGTTTTGACTTTACAACTGACACTATGAAAATCTATAATTTTAACATATATGTTCAGAGTTGTACAGGAGTTTTAAAGTTTCTTGCTCACAATCCTATGAAGTGAGCAAGAGAGATATTATTATGGGACAGCTGAGGAGACATATGCTCAGAAAGGTAATGACTAATGGGTAAAAGATGGTGCCAGAGACCAAGTCTCATGATTCCTACATGAGTGTAGCGGCATTCCAGGGCTGCTAAAACTAATAACGTAATGATAGATAACGCCACCTCGAACTATGGTAAGGTGAAGGGAATAAAGTCTCAGCAGATGAAAATCTGAAGTCTTCTCTAGCAACTGAAAAAAAGTGTCAGTGTCTTTTCTTGTACTTTTTAACCACTATTCTTCAGGAAATTATTTGGTTGCTTGTGCCAGTGTGAGAGCTGGGCCATTTGAGTATACTGGACCTCAGCACATTGACATCTGGAAGCACAGGAAGTTCCCGCCACGTTTGGGGGTGACATGCAAGGTCACATATCACATATGTAGCTGTACTTCAGGCTGCACATGGGCCTACAGAAGAATAGGACAAAACAGTAGAGTCAACTTAGAGGGAGATTTGACAAAATTTGACTTTCTCCACTAGGCAGTCGGAAATCACTTAGTAGTTTAGGCACGGAATAAAAAGATGGTTTGGTTTTTCTATGGATAACTGCTGTGGCATATGGAATGTAAGGTAAAGTCCATCAGACCTATTTCCTGATATCAGGCTTTAGGACAGTCCCCTCCCCTTGAAGGCGGATGGAAATTGTGACCTGTTCCTTATCACATTCTGCAATTATGCTACACTCACCTTTCTAAAACAATCACTACAGCGATCCTTGCAGGTTTAACAAAGTACAGAGCTGTGTTGGAGGAGATCACAAGGTAAAAAATCTGTGGATGAGGCTCTCAATTCTGTAGTTAAAATGAACAGATTATCTTCCATACAACCATGTGAGTGTGGATGAAGACCTTGAGCCTCAAATAAGAGCTTAATCCTGCTCAAGATTTTAATTGCAGCCTGTGAAATCCTAAGATGCAACAATAGCATGCCCAGGCTCTCAACCCAAAAGAAACCACAAGAGAAATAAATACGTTGCTCCAAGCCTATAACTTTGTGGTACTCTGTTACTCATCAGTTAAAAAACTAACAGAACTAATAATACCAAAGATAAATTAGATACGGGAAGCCTGTAATGAACACCATGTGGAATGGAGGAGGACGTATTGTGTAATGATTCTATGACTGTACATGTAATTGATTTCCAGATTTTTATCCAGGTGTATAATTATACAACTTAAAAAGATGAGACATTAATAAACATAATCCACTATATAAATAATGAGTAGGAAATAAAACCTTTCTTTCCCCCTTAAAGGATAAATGACTACTACATTTTCAAATACAAAAGGATATGTAGGTCAATGGAATCGTTGTAGGTGTCACCTGGAATGCCACTACACTGATGTATGAACCATGAGACTTGATCTCTGGCACAACCTTTTACTCATTACTCGTTACCTTTCTGAGCATATGTTTCCTAAGGTGTCACATAATAATATCTCTCTTGCTCTCTTCATACGGTTGTGAGCAAGAAATTTTAGAAATCCTATATGACTCTTAACATATATGTTAATATTATAGATTTTCATTGTGTCAGTTGTAAAGTCAATACACTTGGTCATCATTATACCAGAAAAATTATACACACATGTTGTGTGTCTAACTTATTTGAATACGTTTCTAAATAATGTTTTCTTTTATCTTTACAAGAAATATTTGTGTTGGGTATAACTCATATTGAAATGATCATTTCCATAAATAAGAAATACATAAAAGACGTTTGCCTACAGTCCTTCAGTTAATTAATGGTAGATCCCAAGAATAATGGAGACTTTTAATTACTTATTTCTTTCTGTATGGCCAGGTATCCGCAATGCTTATGAACCACAGTCAACTACAGTGAAACCCAGGTTTCTTCCAGCTTTAAAAAAAACTACTCTCAGAACGGCGTACACCTGGTGACCAAGCACAGGACTTGGGTTGTGACTATTATGGCTGTTCCTTTAAGTTAGTACAAAAGGGATGTTTTATAGACATTATATATTCACCAAGAATTATGCTAAAATTACTTTGACAATATTAAAAGGAGATTTTATATAGTAGAAATATCATAGGATAGAAATGTATAATGACCTGTCATATTTTTATGCATGGCTGGATATATGATATACGTAATTTTTGTATAAAGGCAGAGAAGAATAGAATATGTTTAAAGCTTAATTTTTTCTTTCAAGTGTATGTTCTTTCATTTCATGAATCCTTCATAATTGGTCATTTCTGAAGAGTTTCACAATTACACAAAATTCAGGAGAGAGCAAGTTCTCACACATGATGCACAGTTTCTCCTATTTTTCACATTTATATTTAAACAAAAAATGAATTACTACAACCAGGCATCTTCTAAAAAGTCAGAGCAGTGAGAAAAGTATGTAGCTGTGCAATGTAGTTATCATTTTTTCTCATTGACTCGTGATTAAGGCAAGATGTTGTTACTTGAACAAGGTCAGATTAAAAAAAAAGTCAATGATACGTGAAATGGGACACCGAAATAGATGTGCTAAATGGGATTGATGGGGATGAATGGATTAATGTCTTTAAAATGACTTCACGATGTGTGAGCTTCTCAGAATGTGTGGACGCCCGCCTAAAGACAAATCCTTACTAATATTTAACTTGCTCATCTACTGTCCCCAGCATGTTCTGTCTCTAGCTCCTTGTTTGCAGCACAACCTGGCTTGGACCCTGGGATGTTTGGATGCTCAATGAAGATGAAGTTTTTCTGATTAAAAAGATGGCAGTGGAAACACCCGTAATTTTTGTAAAGTGAGCTTTACCGAGGAAATAAAGCATTCGTATCTTGACCAAAAACAAGACAGCATTTCTTAATTTCTTACTTTAAAAGTAAACACTTTGTACTTTCCATGAATGTTTTATGTGTTTGATTACCTCTTAAAATAAAATTGATCATATATATATATATATATATATATATATATATATATTCATTTCCTTAGGACATAATTGTGTAGGAAATTCACTTAAATATAAAGTATCTTGATGGAAATATCAATTTCCCTGGTGTCCTTAGCTTTTCCCAAATCTGAACCATGATTACCGATACGTGGATATGTGTTTTCAAAGTATTACTTTCATTTGCATAGGGAAGTCATCCTTCCTGTCCTTTCCTCTGTCTGCTGAACAGTAGAGATTGTTCCTATCTGCTGTCAGTAAGTGGCCAGGAGGTCGTGAGGTCATTTACATGTGTCGTCTTGAGATATGGATGTGATTACCAACATCTTACGTTTGAAAATACTTAGCAGGAAGGATAACTGAATTTGTCAGATGTCGCACTGCCTATAAGTATGAACTTTGCACCTTGCACAAAGTGTGCCACTTGCGGGGAACGTCCCCTGCCTTTGAGTGGGTGGGATATGCTTAATTTCTACCAAGATACTTTTTCTCCCACTAAAAATTTCCCAGTTTTTAAATGACACCAGAAATATAGATCATGCTTGATTAAAAGAAATGACAAACATAAGAAGTCTTCTAAAGACATGTATCAACTCCTATAAAGGCCAGATTTCCTTCCAACCTTATCAAATTGTTCGAGTCGTGTGTGGCTGTGACCGAGCGCAGGACTTAGTCTGTGATAGTCATTCTTCTTCTCCTAAGTTTTAGGAAACTCTTAAGTTTTGTAGAAATATGGTCACTGATAAACAGCTATGTTAAAATTACTTTCACAAAGTTGAATGGAGATATGTGATAGAAATATATGCAATGAGATGAAATGATATAGGATAGAATGTAGATGCAAAAAGCCCTATTATGATATTATGTTTTAGTATTTTACTCAAACATTACTTTAAAATATAAATGTACATATTACAGAAAATTTATTAACAAAAATATTGTTTATTAGTTAACAAACACCTAGAACTATGTTTATTAATCTTTTTGCATTGCTGGAGATCTAACCCACACTAGGCAAATATTTTACCCCTGAACTATATCCCTAGCCCCGAAATAAATTTTGCAGTCATTCCAGAAGAAACTGACATATGTCAACCAACCTCCAAGCTAAACATACAATCAAAATGGGATGCAACTCTATACAAAAGCAAATAGAAGGCAAATGTTCAAAAATAGCTTTCTTACTTGCCTAATGTACGTGACATATACAGCAAATATGATTTCAGTAAGTATTAACATTTATCTTACACTTTTTTTGTCTGATTGAGATAGGGTCTCGCTATGCAATTCAGGTTGGCTTTGGGCCCACTTTGTGTCCCAGGCTGGTTCAAACTCTCAACGATACTCCTGCCTCGGCCTCCCGAGTGCTGGGATTACAGGTGTGCACAGCCACACATAGTTCATTTATTTTATGTTTGATCTAAAATTTTAACTCTTATCTGTGGTTTCTACTAAGAACCATCATTTGCAACTACTTGCAAAGTATAACTGAAACAGAAGCAATGTGTGAGAATATTGTCTGCTTATAATTTATTTTACTGTTTTTAATGTAAACTTTCTATGAGGTTTGGAGGGCTGAGGACGAAATACTGGTTGTTAAGCAAGTATATAATAGAGAATTGGTATTAGATATATAGTAAGTAAAAACTATGAAGGATATAAGAAAAAAAAACAATCCAAGTAAGCATTGTGAGAATTGGTCATATGCTCATATGAATAATTACAAACAATGTTCTCATTTTGTAAATAAGATTGAAATTTGAAAAGATAAAAAGTAGAAAACATAGACACATATGTATGTGGAACCAAAAATAGGAAAAGAAACACATTTGTTTTAATATGTATGCAGAGTAAAAAAAAGTTCAAGGAAATTTGGAGAGGTAATTTTTTAAAAAACAATTCTATTTGAAGGTATAATTTTCCCCATTTTGTAACATAAATGTACACCTGCAGTGGAATTTATTAAGGTCAAGAGACTTAATTGTAAATTTCAATAAACATAAAAGCAAGCATAACTAATTTGAAATTGGAGAAAAATTCCCACGGTAAAACACTGCTTTCTAAATTTGTCCACAGGGTGATTTTCTTTTATCCTTCCCCTTAAAGATTTAGTCACAAATAAACCCACTCTGAGAGAAATACTCTAATAAAACAAAAGTAACTTTGTTAGGTTTTTTGCAGTGTCAGTTTTTCATGAATCTGTGTATTAAAATCTATTGTAACTGGAGGGTAACCCTTAAAAATGTACATATAAGCAATTTACTTTGAATCTACTGAATAGCCTAATATGCATTTGTGACTCTAAAAGAAAGTATTAACTCAGTATGACTTGGCCCTCTAAGCTTTCCTTAGATGCTAAAGTGAAAATGTTGGGCATTAAAGTAAGGTAGACCTCTATACAAATTTTGATCCTAACACTTAAAAGCTAATGATGTTGAGCAGATAGTCTAACCTCTCTAATACACACATTTCTAATGAAAAGTCACCACAGTAGTAACAAGTAAATAAGACAATATATGAAATAGCTCAGCAAATATGCATCATATTACGGTTTTATAAAATGGAATTATTCTTTACAATTTCGGCTTTATAAACTAAATTGATGGCTAGAGAGCTACCAGGTTATACTCACTACAAAGCAAGTTAAGACATCATCTAATTCTGAATGTTCCCTGTATTTTAGGGGTTATGCCAGATGTCTGATTTATATGGTTTATTTCTTCATCCTCATACATAACTCATAACAATGACATAAGTGCTACAGTTGTAACCACTTTGCAGTTGAGATAAATGAAATTTAGAAGAGTTAGTTGGCTGAATTTCAAACAATTGGGCACTCTGAGTCTCCCCACCGGGGATTCCTGAAGCTGTCATTAATCTGTCTTTGGAAACAGTCACTCTGCACCAAAGTGGAAATAACTCATGACAAGTGATTCCAAATCCGGGAATATCAAAACAAAAACAAAAGCCCACAAACAGCAAAGAAGAATTAGAAGGAATGTGCCCTGCACGGCTTTCTGGGGAAGATATTCTGGGAGTCTCACTGCTTGTCAAGTCCTCTTCCTCAACTTGAAGTGTCTATGGCTGCCTCTGCAATTTGCATAAAAGCTTGTGATTTTAAAAAGAAAATCATATGGTATGTACCAGCATATCTTTTATATAACCCTCTGAGATTATGAAAAGCATCACTATAAAAACTTTCAGATTCATATTAACTTGGAAGAACATATATTTTTTTTTGTTTGGATTTGGGACTCCAGAGATCACCTTCCTTCCTCCCTCCCTCCCTCCCTCCCTCCCTCCCTCCCTCCCTCCCTTCCTTCCTTCCTTCCTTCCTTCCTTCCTCTCTCTCCCTCCCGCTGACCTTCTTTTCTTCCTTTCCCTTTTTCTCCACCCACCCACCCCCTCTTCTCTCTTTTTCTCTTTTCCTTGTGCACGTTGGGGTGAACTGAGTACTTCCCAATACCCTGTATCCTCAGCCATTTTTCTATTATTATTATTATTATTATTATTTTTTATATTGAGACAGCTCTTTCTAAGTCACAAAGTTGCCAGGCTGGGAGGAGTTTCCACTTTTCTTATCCTACACAATATATTAAATAATGCAAGCTGGTACCCCCTTCCTCATCTGTGTTTGCACCTGTGGAAACTCTTCAGCTGGGGAATAAGACAGAGGCATAACCCACACATCAAGCCTCTGCCACTCTGTCTGATTTAACTATATGATCCCTTATGCAATGCTGCGACACACAACTAAATTTACCTAAATTTAATTAAATTCAAATTAAATGTTTGTCAGAATTTTTAATAGCTTGAAGAAATAAGGATAAAGTGATCTTTTGTATACAAGTAATACTGCTAACCACTGAATGCCCGATGGCCTAAAAACTTCTTGCCTCCTATTTCGTAATTTAAATAGGGAATGACCTAAATTATAATAAAAAGTCCTTCATTTTTTAAAATGAAAACCATGTTCCTCCTTTGCCACATAAAATATCCATTTCTAAAGGCCTAGGTGGTGTTTCACACTTCCAATGCTTTAATTATTGTTACTGTTTACCTCAGAACATGAAATGAATAATCAGCTTAATTAATCTCTCATGTCTAAAAATGATTTAGAAGTCATTAATCATCTATTCTTCATTTGTCATAGTGTAATTATCTTTTATATATGTTCATTTTAAGTTATAAAATATTGTCAAAACTTCAGGTCAATGGAAATGAAGAATCATTTTCTCTGAGCTGCCTCTGGAAATAGTATGAGGGAGGTATTCATCATTTGATATCTAGCCAGTTAACTTTTCCCAAACTATACTTTTCTCATCTACAAAATTGTTACAACTGTAGCACTGATGTCGTTGCTCAGAGTTAGACATGAGACTGAAAGGAGATGAACCATGTAAATCAGACACCTGGCACAGTCTTTGGAATATAAGAAGGCTTTGGCGTGTAGATATTACTTTAGGTGTGGTTTTCTTGAGTACAATCTAGTGTCTTTCCAGACCAGTAATGTAGCCTATAAAACCAATTATGATAAGAAACAATTCCATTCTATATTTGGTTATTTGTTATTCTATCTATTGTCTGTCTGTCTTTTTTGTTATTGGTATTGGGATCTATCTCATCCACTCTTAATCACCATCCTCTGAAAACAAATTTAAATCTATTGATGTTTGACCACAGCAGTAGAGAAATTAAGGTACATCCAATTGCCAAGTTGAAAGAAATTAATATGAAATAAATGAGGAAATAGAACAGATTATAAAAAAATCAAATAAAGGGTGTGTACCCATGCAGTTCCATGGACAGTGACGACACATACAAGCAAATGAAAGCAGCTGACCACGTACCCACACACCTTGGCAGAGGTGCACTCCACACTCGCCGGCCGCCACCAAGACAGATGATCTCTGAGGCTCCTTCCAGCCGGTAGCCCAGTGAGCACGAGAAGGTCAGAGTGTCACCAACCCCAAAGCTGAACCCCATTCGGCTCCCATACTGAGGAATTCCAGGGTCTTCACAAGGCTCCAGGTTATACTCTGTAAATTAGGGGGGACCCTCCCCTCAGAGGAGGAGAGGAAAGTAATAACAGTAGTTTTTGTTTTTGTTTTTCAGTATATTCCTTACTGACAAACTGGATGATTTTAGTATCTAATCATATATTTTGAGTAACTGTACCTATTATTTTGGGAACACGATAGTAGGACACATAATTTTTCTTTTGAGAAATATGTAATACTTTAATGATTATCTTTCTGTGAAATTAAATAAAATGTCACCCGTTAGTGATAAATTGAAAATGTAACTCTTTTTTCTGGGTTAGAAATTTCCATTTCACAGATTTTTGAGTTATCATAAAAGAAGAAGAGATGGATATTTTCAAGCACAAAATGACATTTGGAGGGAAATCATTTGCAGTATAAAAATACATTCCACTTAAGGGGTTTAATTTAAATGATAGCAGTGCTTTTGTTTGGAGTACACAAGGCATTCAACCGATGCATATCCTGATGGAGAGGCAAAAGTTTGTGCAAGATTCAAGCACCCACAAACTGGTAACTAGTATGTTGCAAATTTATCAAAAACTTTTCCCCAAGCAGTGGATGAACCTCATGAAAATGAACAAATAAATAAGTGGCAGCGTAGGAGAGAGTAGAACTGGTTAAACATTATTACTATGTGCAGTTCTCATAGCTTAACTTAAAATCTTCTCAGAGCAGTTACTTACTGTGTAATGGCAATAAAATCAACAAAGATTGCTTCCCCTTGATTAACTAATATTGTACTATTGAAAAACAGATTTGGACATATTTTTAACATTCTAGGTTGAAATTGATCATTGTTACTTACTATTCATGTGGAACACATTTATTATTTTAGCAGACAAGGATATTCATCCAAATAATAAGATATTTTAAGATTTGTATTATGTGTTTACAGGTACATGACAATTTGAACCTAGAATGAGATTAGCAATATCATTGTGTGTGCACATATGCGTGTATTACAATTTTATTTTATTTTATTTATTTATTTTTTTGGCAGTACTGGGGATCGAACTCAGGACCTTGCGCTGGCTAGGCAGGCGCTTATTCCACTGAGCTATATCCCCAGCTCCATGTATTACAATTTTAATCTCTGCAACTTGGCATAAGATTTACTTACTAAATTGACTCTACTTTCGTAAATGACTATATTTCAAAATTTTATTTCACTAAAAAGAAGTACTTTGAGTGATGGTAACATTTTCTCTTCGCTTTGATATTATCATTCTTTTCCTCAAACACAATTCATACTCTTGTCTACAAATAAGGTTATTCTATAAAAAAGTTATGACTATATTAATTTGTTTCTAGATAATTTCCTTCCAGAAGAGTACATTGTTCATTTTAATATTGCTATGTACTATAGTATTTTTAAGAGAAATGAAACAAGTGTATTCACCAGTTTAATTTACATTTCATGGTTTAGTATTTTGCCACCTATTACAAATCCACAGTTTCTGTTCTAAGAAAATGCTAATTACTATGTCTAGTGAATTTTAGTGAATTAACTTTTATTTTGCTTTTGTTTAGAGGTTCTTTTTAATTTGTTATCAGAGACAATATTCAAGGTACTTCAAACTTTATTTAAAACGTATTGAATGACATTTATTTTCTTTCTTGTTTTATTTTTAGCATTTTTCTTCTTTTTAGTAAGTTTTCTCTGCCTGTTTTGTCATGTTTTAGTTACTAAAGAAAGTCTTTTTTCCTTTGTTTTCTCACCAGAGAACGTAATGTTGAATCCTTCATATGATATAGAAAAATCTGAAATGAAACGCAGTTGAGCTCTGAAGTTTCCATAGAGACCAGCATTGATTGTTGAGGGAAGTTCTGAACCAGTCAGGCGAGCTAGGGGTTGGGTAAAACTCCCGTTCTCTGTGATTAGTAAGTAGTCATGATGGTCTTCCAAATGGAAAGTGTGGAAGTTGAACTGCACACCTATTAAGAAAGAAAAAGAAATTAGACTTCAAGACACGTCAGTAATTCACAGGTTTTGCTACCAAACTCAAACTGTTATGCTTTTTGTAGTTCATTTTTCTGAATAAAACCCTGCTATAAAATATTCCAAATGTGGGATGTGAGTACAACTCAGAACGGTTGCCTCATATGTGGAAGGCTATGGGTTCTATCTTCTGTAGCACACACAAAAGAATTATACTATAGGGCCAGGGCTATAGCTCAGTGGCACAAGCACCTGCCTTGCAAGTATAAGGTCCTGAGTTCAAATCCTCCACCAAAAATTTTTAAAGAAGGAATTGTACTATAATTTTCTTTACTTTGTTCATATTTTTCTTTTATCTTCAGATCACTTATGAAAGATACAATGAGTCGTGATTTTGAAACTTCTTGAAAATAAAATTTAAAATTAATGCCTCAAAAGGAAAAATTTGAATTCTCAAAAACTTTCAAAGAAAATATACAGCCTTTACTTATAATAGAAATACAGCTTCCTGGTGAGCACCTTACGTGCCTCTTCCATTTCATTCTCCCTTACTCCCAAGCAATATAAAAACCACATGTAAGGCAAGCACTCAAATTCCAAAACATGCTTAAGTCTATTTTAGAAAAATGATATAAAGCATGCATGAAAGATACTATTTATTAAATCAGTGAAATCACTCCCGATGTACTTACTTTTCACACATTTCAACCTATTTATATAATATGCTGAAACATGCTCATGTAAGTATTCAGCTCATTGAGTTTTAACAACCTGAAAATACTTTTGCAAACAGCACTCTGGCGGATAGGCAACCTTTCCCTCACCCCGAGCACTTTTCGCAGATTTTTCCGGTTGCTTCACTTTGCCAAAGAGAACCATTCACTTCACTCCTAGTAGCACAAAATAGTTTCCCAATTGATATAAACGTTTTTATAGTTTGAATAGTGACATTATATAACATGTTGCTCTTCTCACAGCCTCTACTCAACTTAGATGTATGAGATTCATCTAAGTGCAATTATAATCTATTTTTAACAATGTGTAGAAAGCCCTTCCATCCTGTGACTATCACTTTCATCTATGTCTTCCTGATAATGGTCATTTAGGCAGTCCGTATTTTGTTGTGAATGCAGACAGCGCTGCACTGAACATTCAGATTTTTCTTCTCATGAACATATGTACTTATTTCTACTGGATCCATATCTAGCAGTAGAATGACTGAATCATGAGGAAATATGTTCAGCTGTAACAAATATTGTTTTATGAAATGGCTTTGCTGTTTTACATTTCAGTAGCCAAATATACTTGCTCTGAATCTGAATCTTTTCCAAGGTTTGAACACTTTGGGTTCTTTTTTTTTTTTTATTTCTCCCGTTCTCGTGAGTGTGTAGTAGATTAATTGTGGTCCCAGTATGTTCTCAGGTGAGTTTTTAATGACATTTCACGCCTAGAACACAGACAAGTTCTTAGTCCTCCCACAAATTACTATGTTATGATTAAAATAAGCAATGGCTACCACATACATCTTTCTTCTGAAGTGATTTACTTATTTTTTAACTTGGCCTAACAAAATCACCAAAAATATTTTTAAGAATCTAAAATCTTAGGGTAAAGTGTAGTGGTTGACACATTATGTCAACTTGAGAAGTCTAGAGGCTTAAAGAAGTCACTCAGCAGTTCTATATCCTGGTGTGTAGAAGATATGCTCTGATCACTCTAGGAAGCTGTTCATTGTGTCACCCTGAGGAGTTTAGAAGTTCAACTAAGTGACTCACCGGGGGGCAGGGGCATCACTGTAAATGTCCTAAGCCTGTGCAAGAGGAGGCCAAGGAGCTGGTTGAGCGCTATACTTGCCCTAGGGATGACAGCCTGCTTAGCACTATAAGGGAGGGCAGGAGGCTTTCTCTCCCCGTGTTGCTCTTGTTGCTTTTGCTGTCTTCTGCTGCCATGAACTGTTTACCCTGTGCCATGATACCCTGCCCAAGAGCCAGCAATTACAGACTGAAACTTCCACAAATAGCTAAATAAAACTTTCCTTCTTTAATTTTGGGCACAGGGTTTTTCTGTTTCCACAATGACAGAAAAGTAAGCGAGACGTATGGTACGTAACACTTTCACTGCTTATGTTTTAGTTACAAATTCGGAGCATTACTGCAGTCTCTGTTTTTAGTTTTGCTTTTTGAAAGAGAAGTTACATAACAAGACCAAAACAAAGAGACTGAAAACATAAACAATGACAAGATAAGGTAATTATTGCAGAATGAAACAGTGATTTCAGATTTGGAAAAGATTTGAAATATATAGGACATCAATTTTTTAAAACTCTTTTTAAGAATATAATAGGTTCATTGGAAGAAAATGCATGTGAACCTAATTTTCAAATATTATTCTAAATACTATAGTACTGGTTAATAGTGGTCAATACAGGAGCATAGAATCAAGGAGTGAGTAGAAGCTTGAGGTAAATTGAGGAGTAACCCTCCCTTAGACATTTCAAGAAGAAAGAGATAGGCCAAGGTCCTCACTCCTAACAGGACAGAGAAAAAGAAGGAGCTCCGACATCTTCACGCCTTCTCATAACAGCGATCAGTCAAGAAGTTCTATTTAAACTCTTTATGTTCTAGGTATACCGGGAAAGACTTGAACTTATGTTTGAAATAGCACTGATGTGTACATCTTAGTCATGAAACAGCTATGACTCTGATGGTGTTATTTTTTTTTCCAACTTGTAATAGTATTGTCTTGGACTATGGTTGATCAAAGGACGATCTACAGAATTTTTGATGCAGAATTTCTTTTCTTAAGGTATCCATCTTTGGTAAATGGTGCATGATCTTGATTTCTGTAACAATTTTAAGATTTTTATGAACCCTTAGAGTTCTGACTCTGATGCTTAGGTAAGAATATACTTGACAGAGACCACTATGAAGTGGCTCTGGGCAGGATTTATGTTCACCAATTGGTTTTTAAGTTTCCTTGTAAGTCTGCCCAAGGCCTAGGCCTTTTGTTTGGAGATGGGTGACCTATAACACCGAGTTAAGAACTGGCACCTCAAAGGACAAGACAAGGCCACAGCTAAGGACAGCTGGCTCCAACCTCAATTAACTAGGTAAAGATTGTACCTGCGGGCATCTCACTCCTGGATGGAGACCTCCCTGGAGATAAGAAAGTTCTCCTAAATTACCGTAATGTATTACTTAGGGAATTCCTGTAGGGACTCCCAGGGCCCTGCCATTCCAGACCGGTTCCTTCCTTTCTTCCCTGTCCTTGTTCTGATAACTAAATAAATACAGGCCACCCAAAAAAGTTTGGGGCTCTGAGCCCCCAGAGAATCTCAAATTCTGTCAGAGGGCTTGGAACCTCACAGAGCCCTAAATTCAAACCACTTTAACTCTTTTATTTAAGCCTTTGTCATTCACTGCTTGAGGAGATTGCAGGGCTGATCAGTCTGCAATAACAAGCAGATAACTTTAACCTAGTACATACTGATTATATAATGTGATTATAAATGAAATGTAAGTAATTGTAGCGTGATTCAAAGAACTCTTGAATCTAAAAAATGATGAAATGTGACAGAAGGAAATATACAAGTCTTCAATGAAGACAGAAAAAATCAACTGTATAAAATTATGGAATTTTAGGCATCAGGTACAACTATCATTTAAGGCCCCAGTAATCTACAAAGAATATTTAATGACTGTAATCTCATTATTGATACGACATGGTGGAGAAAGTGCTACCTCAGGATCCCTGGATCTCCTTAAATTGGAAGACATTCAGAGAAAGGAAATTAGAAAGGTCATGAAAGCAAAAATCTTATTTTAGGATGAAGAAGTGAAGAATGTAGGGGTTTAGTTTGGGAAGAATTCTGCCTGAGGGGAGATGACAAGAAGACCTGGTAGTTTGAGCATAGTGCTACAGTGAGTTGCTGTAAATTGGAGAGGTTGGACAGGATGCAGTCTTATTTTTTGTTTTTATTTTTGTTTTGTTTTGTTTTAATTTGGTTTACTTTAGTTTGGTTTTGGTTCCTCCCTACCCTTGTTAGTCTACTCCAAGGAACAAAACAGGTACAATAGTTCCAGAACAATTTTCAAACAATTAAATTTCTATGAAAATTGGTAGCTTTTCTCTTGGTTAGCTTCCAGCCCTAGAGGTATCCGTATGACAGTTCATCAATTCCTCACGTTAGAAAGAACTTAGCACACTTGGCTGAATGTTAGACATATTACTTCAATGATTTCTTCCTACTGTAAAAGATTATCCTTCAAGTAACTTTGCCTAGTCTTTGGAATATTGCTTCAAACATATTCTGGTGGCTCTTAGAAGATATCTAAATCTGCATTTCTTGCCATGTAAATACAGACTTAATTAACATTTGCAATCTGTAAAGATGCAAAACCTTAACTGTTAATTAAAGCTCTATTGACACAGCAAGCAGTATACAGCCTTCCACTTTCTGTGTAATATCACGGAGCTTATTCTAAACTCCACTAATCCCCTGCACACTGGAATAATAGGATGCTTTGTTTAACTTCCAGCAAAGAATACTGAGTTCTGGAGAATGATATGGTCACACCTAACTTCAACCACATTGTTTTCCTCACTTCCATCTTATTTAGGGTAGAGATGTAAGTAAGCAATCCGTGTATAGTCCTCAAGTTTCCTTCTTAAACGATGTACAATTTTATCAAAGGCAGACTTCACAGTGAAAACACAATACATTGGAATTTATTAAAAGCAAGATTTTATTTTAAAATTGTGATAGGAATTTCCCGTTGTTGAATTTTTAAAGATTTTCTATAGTAAAATCAATAAATACAATATAACTGCAGGGCTAATTGAAGAACTACTTCTGCCAGGCATGCTGGTAGATGTCTATAATCCTAGAGCTCAAGAAGCTGAGGCGGGAGGATAGGATAGTGGTAAATTATAGGCCAACTTCGACTACATGGTAAGACTTGTGTGTGTGAGAGAGAGAGAGAGAGCTACCATGCAAAAGTAGATTTTAAAAGGAATAAATTAATTTTTTGCAAGATTAGAGATTTGCAAGTACATAGTGGCAAACCACTTTTGTTTTAATAGGAGTCATTTTTTCCTCTGTTATCACTTTGATCAATTACATTGCTAATTTAATACTCCATACTGTATTACATGAATGAACCATATTTAGTCCTAACGGGTCTTTCATTTATTTATTTTTAAAAGGACATTGATTAACTTTACCATACGTGCAGTGCAATTTTACACTCCGCTGTAATAATTTGAGTCATGTGCAGCTGTTCTAGAAAATTTGAGACTGTAGTATTGATGAATCATTTTAATTTTATATGAGAACTATTATTTTATTAAATAAATGTAAATTTTTATAAAAAAGCACTATTTGCTTTGCAAATGGTTCAGCACTTCAAGAACATCTTTTTTTTTTTTTTTTTTTTTGCGGTACTGGGGATCGAACTCAGGACCCTGCGCTTGCTAGGCAAGCGCTTATTCCACTGAGCTATATCCCCAGCCCAAGAACATCTTCATATTGCCCTTGGAATATCCACTTCCTAACACTGTGCTGGGGAGTAAAACCATTCTTCTTGAGGTTTCTTCAGATGAAAATATCAAATGACATTAGCTTAACATATTAAAAAATAAACATCTCACATACGCATTCTAGTAAAAACACGAGCACATTATTATATTATAGAAAAGTAGATATAATCCCCTAATGTAGTTACTTAAATTGAATTTTATTTTAGTATACTTTACTACTAATCTGCTTTTGGTCATCCAAAGCGATTTTGTAAGAACAATGAAATAAAAATAAGCTCAGTAAAAATTCAGAAGATGACCCAATTATCATTGCATCAGATAAATTACCTTTTCCATGGGTTACATCAACAGTCCATGTACAATTCAAAGAATTTGGATAAAATTCAGGGTAACCAGGTGATAAGATTGTTCCACTAGGTCCTCTTACATCTCCTCCACACAGTGCTGAAAATACAAAAACAAACAAACGAACAAACAAACAAACAAACAAAAACCTAGTTCAGTCAATCACACAGACGCATGGGTGAAATAAATCTCTTTTCTCCTCTCTTGAACAGGATAAGTCCCATTCTCCTTGTGTAGACCACGTCCTGGTAATACCAGGAGCATAAAGACCTCCTCCAATACTGGGAAATCGTATCAGTCATTGCAGCACTAGAGAAGAAAAATGTGTTTAATCTTCTTTGAGAAGTAGCACTGGCCACAAGGGAACATCGTTCAACTTTCCACACATGAACATGAAGTACAAACTTATAGTTTTCAAGTGACGAACAGCATTAGGAAAATTTGGCAATGCATTAAATGCATGCAATCAGTTGTGTAGCAGGCCCTCTGATTAAATACTAAGAAAATGAATTGTTAGCTATAGATTCTTCAAAAGATATGCATTATTCTTCACAGGATTCTTTTTAAAAGAGTGGAGTATGATTGTTTCAAAATCTGCAGCTTTACTTCTATATTTCTCTGAGAAATGTCATGAATAAGACCAACACTTTGAAGAGGCACATATTTATAATAAAATATCTCAAGGAAATAAAAATACATACATACTTATGAATTGAGATTAAAGGAATTAATATTTTATCATATTATTTTATTTAACAAATCACAGATTTTTAATGTTTTCTACCACATTCAATGTTTTATTGTTGTAAATGCTTTATTGACTGTCAGTTTATCAATAATAAAAATCAGGAGGTGCTAAAGTATGGCCTGCTAGGGATTTTTATTTCAGTCACAGAAGAGGAGGTACAGACTTCTTAGCTGTACGTGGAAGGGCTGGCTCCTATGGACATAGGCAAGGGCAGTAGAGAACATGATAGCCACAAGTGGTCTTTTTTCCTTTGACACGTGTCCAGGTTCTTTGAGGACGTCGAAAAAGTGAGTTTTGGCTTTGTTTTCTGCCATAATTAGTTCCAGTGATCAATGTTCGTATGACAAGATGGGAAGCAGTCTCGCAGCTCTACTGCCTTACCTGTCTGAAAATGCTGTCTGCAGTTGGGAGGAGTATGCAAGTACATAGACCTGAGCTAGGTCACTGTTCTTTCCAATAAAGCTGAACTGTTGCCTGCCCTACTGTCTGTCCTTGGAGAGTTACTGGGAGATTTTCTTTCTGCAAGGGACACCTGTATACCCACTTAGAGGTGGGGAGTTAAAGGACTATAACCATTTTTAAAATGTACGAGGAGTGATTAACAACTAGTATATTAATAATATTACTCTGGACATACTCAGATGGCAAAATACAGAGTACACTTCTATGACATAGTGTAAGTTTTGTTTCTTTGTTTATTTGCTTCTTGTTTATTTTTTATATGGGAAATTGAATCCAGAAGCTTCACACTGAGCTACATATCCAACCCTTTTTAAAGTATTTCATCTTGAGACAGGAACTGGCTAAGTCACTAACTGCCCAAACTAGGCTTGAATTTGTAGTCTTCCTGTCTCAGCCTCTCTGAGTGCCTGGATTACATACATGCACAACCATAGTGGGTTCACAATGGAAGTTTTTTTTTTTTTATTTTCAAGAATAATAACAAAATGAAAAATAGCAAAGTATCAGCAACCTAAACAAAAACAATACAAAGCAAAAACAATCAAAATGATACAGGGTTTCAGGACAAAATGATAGGAATTAACAGTGGTTGTTATATTATCTTTGTTGAAGATTGTCATCATCAACAAAGTTGTTCAGATTACTAAATGTAAGAATACAAGTTTGATCAAACAATTGAAAGGAATAAAAAATGAAGACAAAAGACCCCATGAGAAATGATGCAGAGCTTCACTACACAAGATGGTAGGAATTTACTAGTGCTTGTTAGATTGCACATTGTTGTCTTCAAATGAGTTGTTCAGATCACCAGATAGAAGCATGCAAAACTAGTCAAGAAAAAAAGAGCATTAACTCTTCCTTTTAAAGAAGAGCTGTCCATATATAAATATTTTCCCTTCTTTCTTTTTCTCCTTTTCATCAGCCCAGTTGTTCCTTCCCTTGAGCAATTTCTTTCACTTTCATATTATCTCTTTTACTTTTTGAGCTTTATTTTCTCTCTAAATTTCTTACACTAGGGAGACAGTACGATGTCTACACATGTGGTTCTGATTTATTTCACTTATGAGCATGGTCTGTAGTTGTATCCATTTGTCTTCAAAATCCTTATCTTTTTTATAGCTGAATAATACTCTATTGTATAAAAATACAACATCTTTTTTCTCCATTTCTCAGCTGATGGGCATTTGGCTTGTTTCCAAGATTTAGCTATGACAAATTGTGTTGCTATAAACATGGGTGCACATATATCACTGTGTTATGATGTTTTTAATTCTTCTGGGAAAATACCCAGAAGGGGAATACCCGGGTTAAGTGGGACTTCTAATGCTAGTTTTGGGAGGAATCCGCACACTGATTTGCATTTCTCAAATGACCAATGTTGTCGAACATTTTTTTCATATATTTATTCATCATTAATATTTCATTATCTGAGAAGTGTCTGTTAATCTCAGATGCTCATTTTGTGATTTTCTCTTTGAATTTGGGGGGCCTGATTGATTTACATCTTTACATGTTCTAGATAGAAGTCCTTTCTCTGAGGGACAGTTGGATAAAATTATTTCCTTTTTTTGTTTGTTTTTGTTTTTGTTTTTGGCCGTACTGGGGATTGAACTCAGGACCCTGCGCTTGCTAGGCAGGCGCTTATTCCACTGAGCTATATCCCCAGCTCCTAAAATTATTTCCGAATTCATGGGCTATTTTTTTTTTTTTTACTCTCCTGGTGATTTTTTTTTTTGATGTGCAAAAATTTTTCAGTAAGATGATATCCCAGTTGCTGATTCTTTGCAGTATTTCCCTTGAAGCTTTCTATTTGTTCAAGAACTCTCTCGCTACCCCTAAGTCCCCAAAATTTCTACCTACTTTCTCCTTCAGTAGATTTAGTGCTTCGGTGTTAATATTTAGATCTTTGATCAATTCTTACTTTAGTTTAGTGCATAGTGATAGACTTAGGTGTAGTTTTACTCATCAGCATATGGAAAGCCAGTTTTTCCAGCACCATTTATTAAAGAGGCTATCTTTCTTCCAGTGAACATGTTTGGCCCCTTTGTCAAACATAAGGTGGCTGAATGTGTTTGTAGTAGTTTCTCCTTCTTCTCATCTGTTCCACTGACCTTCAGGTCTGGTTTTCTTTGTATAATTTTAAGTCAGGAATTGTGATATCTCCTGCCTTGTTGCCCAGGGTTGCTTTTGTTATTCTAGGACTCCTCTGGTTCCAGATGAATTTTAGGAATGTTTTCTGTAGATCTGTGAGGGATACTAATGATATTTTAATTTGCATTTCATTGAATCTGAACAAAAATTTTGGGTGCATGACCATTTTCACAATGTTGGTTCTGCCTATCCATAAATATCCAAGATATTCCTTATATCTTTCCATTTCACTGAAATCTTTGATCTATTTTCTCAGTGTACTGTAATTCTCTCTGTATAGATCTTTTACATCCTTTGTTAGATTGATTCCTAAGTATTTCAATTATTTTAGATGCTATTATGAAAGGTGTGTCTGTCTCAGTCTGTTTGTTGCCTGTGTATAGGAATGCTATTGATTTTTGAGTGTTGACTTTGCATCCAGCTGCACTACTGAAAATGTTCATTAAATGTATAAGTTTTTGGTGCAGTTTTTGGAGTCTTCATTGCAAAATATCATGTCATCTGTGAATAATGTTAATTTTACTTCTTCCTTTCCTATCTTTATACCTTTTATTTCTCTCTTCTGTCTAATTGCTCTGGTTAATATTTCCAGAACTATATTGAAAAGAAGTGGTGACAGCAGACATCTTTGTCTTGCTCCTGATTTTAAAGTGAAAGCTTTCAACTTTTGTCCATTTAGTATGCTATTGACCATTGGTTTGTTATAGATGACTTTCATCAGAGGAAGGTAAAGACCATCTATCCCTATTTTCTGTAGGGTTTTTATTATGAATGAGTGTTGGACTTTATCAAAAGCTTTTTCTGCATCAGTTGAGGTGATCATGTTATTATTGTCTTTGGCTCTATGGATATGGTGTACTACATTAATTGACTTGTGTATATTGAACCATTCTTGCACTCTTGGGATGAGCCCCAGTGGGTCATGGTGTATAATTTTATTGACCGTTTGTTGCTTTCTGTTTGCTAGTATTTTATTGAGAACTTTTGCATCTATATTCATTAGGGAGATTGACCTGTAGTTCTCTTTTGCAGTTGGTTCTTTTTCTGGTTGTAGTAACAGGGTAATACTGGCTTTCAGGAATGAGTTAGGGAGAATTCCTTTCCTTTCAATTTCATTAAAGGTTTTGAGAAGAGTTAGCATTAAGTCTTTTCTAAATTTCTTGTAGAATTCAGATGTGAATCCACCAAGACCTGGGCTTTTCTTTGTTGGGAAGTTATTTTATTGCACTTTCAATTTAGCTGGAGTTATTCTGGAGTTTTATATCTTCTTTATTTAGCTTTGGTAACTCATAGATATCTAGGAATCTTCCCATTTCCTCTGTGTTTTCCATCCTATGAGAGTAAAGACTTTTGAAGTAGGTATTGATGGCCTTCTGAATTTGTACAAGATCTATAATCATTTCATCCCTTTTATTATTCCTTATTGCAGGAATTTCCATATTTTCTTTCCTTTTTTGATAAGGTTGGCTAGGGATTTATCAATTTTATTTATTCTTTCAAAGAACCATCTCTTTGATTCATTAATTGCTTGTATTGTTTTCTTAGTCTCCATTGCATGAATTTATGCTTTGATCTTTGGAATTTTCTGCCTTCTTGGGCTTTGGGCTTGACTTGCTTTCTTCATGCAGAACCTTGAGGTGCAGCATAAGACTGTTTATTTGTCCTCATTCTGTTTTCCTAAGGTGGGAATTCACTCCTCTAAATTTCCCTCTGAGGACTGCTTTTATTGCACCCCATAGGTTCCTGTAAGTTTTATCTACCTTTTCATTTGATTGTAATTATTGGTTAATTTCTGCTTTAATTTCATCAGTGATTCATTAGTTGTTCAGGATGGTGTTATTTAATTTCCATGTATTTGTGAGTTTTTGCGATTTCTTTTGTCATTAATTTTCAATTTCATTACACTATGGTCTGATATTATGCACGGGACAATTTCAATTCCTTTCCATTCAATTAAGCATGTTCTATGGTCTAGTATATGGTCTATTTTAGAGAATGTCCCATGTGCAGCTGAGAAGAATGTGTATTCTGATGTTGTCTGTTGGAACACTCTGTAAAGGTCTACTAAGTCCATTTGTTCACAAGTTTGGTATAGTTCTGTTATTTCTTTGATGATTTTTTGTCTAGTTGATCTATCTCTTTGTGACAATGACTGTTAAAGTACCCTGTTATGGTTGTTCTACTGCTTATTTTATTTTGCGTGTCTGCTAAATTGTGCCTTACACAGTTGGATACTCTTGTACTTGGTGCATAGATATTTGTGATTATTATCTCTTCCTCTTGAAGTTTTCCCCTGACAAGTATGTAGTGATCTTCTTTACCACTTTTGATCATTCTTGGTTTGAAATTTACATTGTCTGCAAACAAAACAGCTACACCTGCTTTTTGAAAGAATCCTATGGCATGGAGTATTGTTTTTTATCCTTTTTTTTTTCAGTCTATGAATTTCTTTTTGAGTTAAATGTCTTTTTTGTATACAGCATATTTTTGTATTTTATTTCTTGATCCACTCTGCCAGTCTGCTTCTTTTGATTGGTGAATTGAAACCATTTACATTGATGGTTATAACTGATGTGTACTGGTTATCTTTGTCATATTATTTTCCTGCTGTTGGTTCCTCCTTCTTCCATCTGTTTAATAACTTGCTCTACTTAGTGGTTCCTATCTGTTGTTCTTGAAATTGTGGTCATTTTTATCTCTTCCTGGAAGATCTTTTAGTCCTCTTTTTAGGTTTGATTTGGAGCTAATGAATTTCTTCAATTGTTCTTTATCATATAAATATTTTATTTCTCCATTAATTTTGAAGGATAGTTTTTGCAGAGTATATCAATCTGGGTTGGAAGTTGTTTCCTTTCAGGACCTGGAATACTTCACTCTAAGCTCTTTTTGACTTGATGTTTTGTGTTGAGAAATCTGCCATGATTCTAATGGGCTTTCTTTTATAAGTAATCTGTTTCTTTTCTATAACAGCTTTTAATATTCTGTTCTTTTGCTAAATTTCTGGGATCTTGATCACTGTATTTCTAGGGGTGGATTTATTTTGGTTATGACTAGTTGGAGTTCTATATGCCTTGCTTACAGTATGCTCAATTCTTTTCCCATGCTTGGGAAATTTTCTGTTATTAGTTCTGCAAATAGTCTTTTTATGTCATTTTTGTTGATAACTGCTGCTTTGTTGACACCTATTAATTTACACTGATTTTCTTTTCTTTGTCTCACAGTTGTTGTACTGTCATTATCTGGTACCTTTTTATTTTTAAGAGATCCTTCCTTTCCTGATTGTTAGCTGCAATGCTGTCTTCAAAGTCTAAAAGTCTATGTTCAGCTTTGTTCAAGTGGTTTTGCCACCTTTTGATTCAATGTTTAGTTTTCTAGATATCTGTTTGAATCTCTTTTATTCACTCTAAATCTTTTCTATTGTTCATTCTGTTTCCATTACTTTTCTATGCTCCTCTATTTTCTTATCTATACATTCTTTAGATGTGCTGAGCAAGTCTTTCATTCTTGTTACTTATTTTTTTACCTGAGAGCATATTTCTGATCTGATGTCTTCTATGGCCTGAAAGAGTTTTCTCTGCTTTACTTGTCACCATTTCAGAAATTTCAAGTGTATGACTTCCAGGTTCTCACAGTGGAAGGTTTGTTCTTTGAAAATAATTGGTGTTAGATGTTGTGTTTCAAAGGGATTAATTTAAGGTAGAACTGTGATTTAGTTTCCTGTCTTAGAGAGGAAACTAAAATGTTGAATAAATAAAGTTCGTTTGAGTTAAATAATATTTAATAAAGAATTGCAACTAGTCATAAATTCTTTCCAATAGCAAGTCAAACGTTTATGTTGAATTTATATTTAATTCCCTATCCTGCAGATTTCATTTATATTCATTCATACTCACAACAGTATAAGAAGAGTACTGTAATTCCTCAGTTTACATATGAGAAATCTAGCACAGACAAAACTCAGGAAGTCTACTTTCATATTGTATGATCATAAACATACTTGAATGAAATTTTGAAGCATCTCCTTTTCCCTCACATTACATGCTATACGTAAAAAATGCAAAGCGATTTATGGTCTATTTTATTTATGTCTGACTCTGTGCCATCTTGCCTCCCAGATGATCTCTATTCCGAGGCATCATTTATTTATTCAGAGACTCATTTAAATTTTTCCTTTGCAAGTCCCTCTTTTTTAGCACCTAACATCTATTATGCCAATATCTTTGTGTATGTTCTTTAATTGATCTCTGTCTTCCAAATTCTCTTTTGCCAATTGTTTAGTGTATACCTGGAAGTCTCCCATCAGCAGCAAGCAGAAGCCTCATCATTTGCATCAGCCAAATGAAGTCCTTTAGATTTGAAAATGGGATTATTTTACATTTCAAATGTTTTTAATTGTATTTGCTTTAGGGTAAACTTTTAAACAATTATGAAATATTGACAAATGTGTGCATTGATAAGACACACTGTGACAGATCCTAACTCAAAGTACAAAACTTGTTGTAGTTGGGTTAATTTTAAAAGTGGTTAAATAATAACGGAATATCCTCTCATGCTGATAATAATTACTTCTCTAAGAACTACCACACTGTTAGAATGATAAGAATGGATAGTAGCCTACTAGACTCTGACTTTCCACAGATCTAACATATTTTCAAACAAAGAATGGAACTCGAACTTACCTATTAAAAAATATAGTGGAATAGAGAGTTTATGAAAACAGCTGGATGCCAAGCATTTGAACTCAATTTTATCCCTAGCATACATGCCTACTTCAAGTCCATAATGCACTGAATGGAGCTGATTTTAGTTCAAGTCAATGAAAAAAATGTAAAACACCTGCATTTTAAAAAGTTGAAACATTTAAGAAACGAATATAACTCAGCTTTGTCCAGTCATGCTCAAGATGTAATTGGAATGCAAATGAGGAGGGTAGCCAGGCATATGCCAGTCATTCTAGGTGCTTAGGAAGCTGAGGTAGGAGGAACATGAAGTTTGAGTTCAGAATAGGCAACCAGTGGAGCAAGACCCTGTGACAAACAAGCAAACAAGCAAACAAACAACAAAAGAAGACAGATCCAGAGGAAAGTTCAAAATGTCATGACACAACATTTGAGAAAAATGCATTGAATGAATATGGCACTGAGACAGCATTGGAAATCCCAGAGTCCTCATAGTGTAGCATGATAAATTCCATGGCTAGTAATCTGTATGTTCACTTATGAGCAACATAGAGCCACCTGATACTTTTGACATGGGGTATAACATAAAATAATCTCAGTGGGAGATGTAGACAGTGAAAGGTAAAAGTCAGAAACTCACACTGGCAAAAGATGCTGAGGGCCTATACTATTCCTAGGAAGACTGGTTAGATCTGCTTTCACTGTAAATAAAATGTAAGTTGCTGCTATTGTTAAAATAGATTTTTAAGTTCCGATACACACGCCTTCATTGCTTTCTCTTGGTAAATGTCCCCTTCTTGTAAGAGTCCACCATGTAGCTTTATCAGGACCTGGCAGACACAGAAGCTGTCCACCACTATCATTTATCTCAACTCCTAGGAATAGAAGGCCACATGACTTAGACATATCCAATCATAATAAGACCTCCTATACTAGTGTCTGGTTCTAGTACAGAGCGATAAGATACTATTGTAGCTTGTGTCCAGATGTCCCCCTAAAGCCTCATGAGGTGATAGTGGTGCTTTTCAGAGGTGGTAGGATCTAGAGTGTCTGATCCTGGGATTACGGGTGTGTGATTACTAAATTAGTCCACTGATGGGTTTGGGGTATTATTATTATTATTATTTTAAGACATATTCTCACTATGTAGTTCAGGCTGGCCTTGAACTCACTATGTAGCCTAAGTTGGTCTCCAACATGCAACAATCCTCCTGCCTCAGCCTCCCAAGTACTGGTATTACAGGCATGTGCCAACATGTCCAGCATGGTGTGGGGTAGTTCTGGTTAAGATTAAAGGTGCTCCATCCTGGGTGTGAGCGCTATTCACCCTAAGGACAGGTAGTCTGGGTACAATATTTAAAGGACAAAAAGAACTGTCACTCATCCCTATTGTTTGCTGCTTTCTGTGGCCTACAGACTGCTTCTTTTGTGTGATGCCCTCTACCACCCCACCATGCCTTGGAGCCAGCCAATGGTGAACTGAAATCTCTGCAAACTGTGAACCAAACAAATCTTTCTTTCTTTAATTTTCGGTGTCAGATAGTTTGTCTAAGCCTCTAGAAACATAACTAAGACAGGTACCTTTTTTTTTTTTTTCTTTTCTTTTCTAGTTGGGACAGAGATGAGGTCTTAACACTTTAGATTTTGAAGATATGCTTATAAACTTCCATTTTCCTAAGATTGTATTCTCTACTGCCAGTTCCTCAAATGGAAAAAATCCTGGCTACAATATTAGAGTTATGTGATGAAACAGAGAAAAGTCTAAGTGAAAGGTGGACTCTTGAAAGAGTGTGAATTCATCTTTATGAAGAGCTTTGAGAAGTATAACACCTTAGCTTTTCTAAGACTGGAATGGTTGAACAATTTCCGCCTTTATTATTTAAAATCAGTTGGAGCTGGATTCTGGCACACACAATCATAAAAACACTGACTAATAGTGTTGCACCAAACACAGAGAAGGTGTACAGATGATTCTTTTAAATCATGTTATGAAAACAAATTTCCTAAGAAATGAAGACGTGGAAAAGATTTAAATATTTAATCATGAAATGACAAATGTGCTCTTCCAACTTGAAAAAGAATAAGCACAGAAATTGAAAATCATGCCATAAATAGAGATTAAAGCTCTGAATTAGACAGTGGGTAGATTCACACTGTGCTTTTTGACAAAGCAAGCATGAAAGCACTTCTCAATCCTAGGAGAAGCAGCTTCTTCTACTATAATTTCATGTGTGAAAAATGAAGAAACTAATAATCTAAGGACATTCTTTACCCTGTGCCTTCACTACAGACGTTCCACCACAGGGCAGGCTATATAGGGTGCCACTGTACTTTGTCGCTACTTGGAATGTTCCTGTGATAGAGGTATCTTCCATTTGGGAGGGTTGCATTCCAGGGGAGGAAGCAAATGTAATAACCCTTCACTGTGCTCACCTTCCATGAATTTAACAATTTCAACGAGAAATTTGGTCCAAGAATCTCCAGTATGCATTTAACCAATGGGAAAGTGG
>PVLD010001150.1:123739-218327 GCA_004027595.1 Dinomys branickii
TAAAAAAGAAAAAAAAAAAAAAAAAAAAAAAGTCTGATGGCAAAAACTGCCAAAATTCAAGATCATCTTTGAAAAATTCAGGATATTCTTTTGAAAATGTATGGTTGTGCTAAACCTCATAGTGAGCTGTTTGGAGTCCACAGATATTCATGTTTGTAAATTGCTGTGGCTTATATATTTAAGAACGGTTCCTGTCTTCCATACTGAATGGGTCCTTACCATCGCAGGTGGGTAGTGGGTGGCTCCACCAATGGTTTTTCTCACATAGAAGGGGTTCTTCATGGCTCAACCTGTATCCTGGATCACAGCTGAAAGAAACAGTAGATCCGATGGAGAAATCATGACCGTAGCGACGCCCATGCACAGGTATGCCGGGGTCCAAGCAAGAGTATGTATTTACAGTCACACCTGAGGAACAGAGGGGGAGAGACAAAAGGAAGACTAATGGAAGCCAGATTTGGTGAAAATTCTTCTTTCTTATTCTGCTTTCATACTGTTCTTATTTCTTCTAACAATGGCGATAGTCTTCACAAATCACTGTACTCAGCTTGGTTTTAGAATGTCCAGCAATTTAACAAGTCTGCTTTGCAATTTCCTGTCAGTAAGGATTAAATTTAGGTCATTCAACACTTAAGAAGTAGATAGAAAAGTATGGTCACCAATCAAAATCTGTATTATAAATTTTAGGTACATAAATTTATGTCTAAAATAATAATCGTACTGGTAATCAAAATTTCTGGAATTTACATTCCAGCTGTGATTCTAAATATTGTGCCAATTTTATTTTTCATCCAATCTTAATAGAATGAAAACGTTAGGAATATTTTGCCATATACAGAAGTATAAATATTATTGTCTTTCTATGTAAAGCACAGTCATACAACTGCTCTGGTGGCTACTTACAGATGATTTTTAATAGTGTGTTGTATAACACTATGGCATCTCCTGAGGCTAATCTTCCTTGCAATTTACAATCTCTAGCAGAGATCACACCATTATGATGCTTTTCACCTAATGAGACATGGTTCCTTGATTTTGGCACTACTGACATTGTGGACTACTGTTACGTATTGTTGGGTATTCTGTGCAGGTCAAAATCTTCAGTAACCTCATGGGCATGTACCTGTTAGATATTAATGGTACTTCTTCAGTCCTGACCATCAAAAATGTCTCCAGATACTGACAGATATTTTCTGGGGTACAAAATTGTTCCTAGTTGAAAACCAGTAGTATAGGACATTATGAGTACTTATTTTATTCTTCCTATGTGGGAGTTTTAAACCCTGTCTAATTGCTGTTTTTATATTATAAAAGTATAGTAATTAGCATCTTCAGAATTATATCATTATATTAAAAATATGCACATACCTGATTTAAAATGAAGCTAAACAATCTACTACAAAGTAGAAACTTAATTTTGAAGAAGTGAAAAACATGAATGTATAGGCATATAAATTTAATTTAAATGATTTTGCTTTTAACAAGAGACTAACATACAATGGGCACATTTCCATCTTCTCAATTTCTTTTCTCAATGTGATCGTTATCTGTTAGGTATCCCAGGCTTCCAAATCTCCACTTATTTTTGCCCTCTTACTTTCTTTCTGCCACAAATATATCTGAAATCTCCCTCACTGAAAATCCCAAGGTCTCTTCTTTACTTCTCTCCCCCTACTCTAGGCTTTGTGACTTGAAGGATATGGAAGACTAACGTCTAATTTCTCTTTCACAAAGAGGTGTTTCATCTCCAACTTATTTTATATAAAATTTTACACACGTATATTATTGTAATACTTCATTTCATTGTTTTTATACCTAATGCTAATGGAATTGGATGGAAAATTGTCATCCTGACATTCAATATTTTCAAATTAAATCCTACTTTTGTAATTTCCATTATCTTCTGGTGGTTATATTTCATACCAGACAGGTGTCTTCTCACCTGTTTATACTTTCTGTCTCTTTCAGAAATACCTTCATTTGTCTGTTTAATGTTCATAATCTTCTCCATCTTCAACAGGGTAACCTAAATCCTTTTGCTCCCAGTCTAGATCTGCCTCTCATGAGCTAGGTCAAGGTTACCTTTCTTTCTCTCAAATTTTATCACTACTGAAATCTTATGAAATCATAGAAATGGGGGCCCTCAGAATGACACAGTGTAAATTAAGGCTAAATTTAATTGTCTAAGTTATTTTAATGGCTCAGGTTACTCTGACTAGAGTTCAGTGAATGGCATATGATCAATAATTTCATTTATTCTTCTCGTTTCTTCACCTGATGAATGAAATGAAGTCATGCAATCTTTTATGCCTCTCACTGTGCTGTGTAAATCTAGGAGTCAAGAAATAAGTTTAAGGAAATATTACACAGTTGATTTATTTGTGCATAAATTCACAATGGAAATGTTACAAAATTGAGAAAGTATAAAAAATCATGTGGAATAAATATCAGTATTTATTATCAAATAGTCATAAAAATTACAATGTAATCAGTAAGGTAGTTTTAACATTCTTACATTTGGATAATATATATAATTTTCAGAAGCTCATATTGCACTAAATAAATGATACTAACATTTTCACATTTTTGTTTTAAATTACTCAATTTTTCAAAGGAGTAGAATTTCAAAAGTATTTTTGCTTATTTTGTATAATGCAAATATTAGAAAAATTTAAATTAAAATTTATTTTATTTTCTCTATAACTTTATACTAGATATAACAAGTGGCATTTAAATTATACATTCTTTTAAATGTATTATATTTTCATAAATAAAAAAGAACTATACCAATAAATGGACATAAAATATTGCTTTTGGAGATGACATACATGGCTATAAGTTTGTTTTCTTTTCATTTTAAATTATAAAGTACTTCTTAATATTTAAATGTCCAAGAAGACTTTATGCAGCTTTCTGGGATATCCATGAAACGCTGCTTTCTTTCAAGACTTCTATGGATTTATAATTGTATTGCAATCAATACACTATAAAAACAGAAGTGAATTTTCTTGGAGGAAACAACCACACTGAAACAAAATGGGGACTATGTTCCTAAAGTATACTCTATTACCGTTTCAAAAATCTTTAATCTTCTTATGCAATGGTATACTTTTTCAATCTCCCTGTCTGGACAAAGAGAAGTATGAGCAGGAGTAGCTTTGGAATAAGTCTTTTCCCTCAGATTTTGTACCATTGAGGAAACAAAATTTTAAAACAAATTTGGGTTTAAAACCTCAAATTATTACATGCCAAATATATTTTTAAAGTTTAAAAAAATTTCGGCTACTTCTGAGCTTTGTGAATGGTTCATTTAAAGAAGGACAAACTAGTAGAATCAGCAAGGCAAGTTTATTCATACAGTGACAATCAGAAACGGTCCTGTTTATTTCTCAGTGACAAAAGATTTGCGAGGTTGATGAATATCTACCAGACTAACAGAATAAAAATAAGAGAAGGTAATTTTTCATAAACTGATTAAAATAGAAATTTCCTGCCTAATGCCAGATTTAACCAATCAATATCCAGTGTGTGTCGCTTTTCCTGCAACTTGCCTTAGTTCTCAGCTGCTGCCCTGCCGTCTGTGGGCCAAGCCCTCTCTACTAAGCTCGCCTTCGTTACTAACAACAGAGCAGTGACAATCGTGCGGACAGAAGGAGGGCATTTGATGTGGATTTCCCGATCTTTACTCATTTGTTCAGTTTTTACATAAATAATGAAAAAGCATCATTTATTGAGAACTTACTGCATATTGACTATTCTACTGACTGTGCATAACATACTTTCATTTACTCCTTAAAATAGGCCTGTGTCTGACATGTGATATAAACATACCTGGGGTTGAGTAGGATTGCATGTGGCTTAGTGTGCATAGGAAATATTGAGTAAAAATTTCAGGTAGTTATATGTTGGGACCCATTAATTGCTAGCAGGAAATACTTTTGAAATAGATTTAAAAAAATAAACTACTCTGTTTTTGAGAAGTACAATTTAAACTACAGAACTAAATTAAGGCCCGTTAGTTAATTTTAATTTCCAAGTCTGTGAGAATCCTCTTGGTGTATTTCCTGATAATGTTGAGATAATATACTGCCATGTCATAAAGCTTGAGTGAAAGGAAAGTAAATATAAATATATTGTGGAGAAGAAAATTAAAAAGGAATAAGCACCAAATATATATTGATTATTGTTAAAAAAAAGCCTGTGAATTCATTGACCACATCTACTAATGGAGGATGACCAACTGTAAATACAAAGCTATTAAATTTTAAATGCAGAAATCCTTCTTGATGGTAAAAGCCTCATCCTGGACTTACTGGAAACATTAAAGAAAATAATATTTGCATGTGAAATAAAGATATTTCTGTGACCCCTCTTAAGTGCTCTTTTAAGCTGATAGATCTATTTACCCAAACTATTACATGTAGATAAGTGGCAATCCATGTTTCCATTAAAATGTGTGCACATGTGTGCTTATATATATACATACAACATGATATCATATGCAGTACAGCTATAAGTATGTACATATGTAAGAAGTTTATAAACAAAAAGGCATACTCTTATGTAAATTATTACTATAATTTTTTAATATTCAAAATATTTTAGACTTTTTAAACAAAATAATGAATTTTTAGGTCGAGTTATAATGAACTTATTCCAATACTATGAATCTTAGCTTGTTTTAATAGAGTCTTTGGAAGTTATGTTAATCATATTTATAAATCTATATATTTTATTTTCAGTGTTAATATAACTCTTACTCTAAAATGAAATGGATTGCTTAAATAAAATGTGTGCAAATCATGTACACTATGAAATAGTAATTGATAAGGTAATCCAAAAATGATTGCTTATATCTCTAATATCTGCTGCTTAAAACTGTAATCAAGTAACTAGTATGTGTACTATTTTTAAAGAATTATTTGATATTCCTAAAATCTCCTCAATATTTCCTTTTATAATAATATTAGATAGTTATTGTTGGAAAATGGTAGAATTTTCTAAAGCACACGTTTTTAAAGCATTATCACCCTTGTAGATCAAGGAAAGCTTTGCTTTAAAAATAAATAAGTAAATGAAGCTACTAGTTTTCTTAGTTGCACAGTGATAATATGAAGGTAAGAACAGCTAAAATGGATCAGTCGGAAAACATTTTTCAGTTACTTACTTTCATAATGAATCTTGAAACCGTTATTGGAACGGCTGTTGTCTGTGGTAAACAGAAGGTATATAAAATTGCTGCTGCTAAATAGAAACTGGGGCACTTGCGTGCCATTGTAAGATCCAAGCAAGGGAGACAGAAGGTTTGGCCCATCGTGAACTTCCAGCACATCATAGTTCAGTTCAGTCTGGAACCTGTGATTAAGAGACATATGTAAAGAGGCATTTATTACAATAATACCATATGGGAAAATAATGCTTTAATTGGTGTTTCAATTAATATTAAATTTTATGATATTTATAATTCTCTTCAGCTTGTCTAGTATGTAAGATATCCTTTGTGACCCTGTCATTGGGAAATACTACAGATACAGATCCCTATTCCTATGGAAACTTACCACTAAAAAGTGATGTGCATGTACTTGCTCATCAGTAAATATCATTCAAATATTACAGGTTATTGGCAGAAAAGAAATGGCCTAATCATTAACTAAGGGTATTTGTGCATTTATCTGTAGTTGCCATCTTCATTTCTATGAAAAAGTATGTGATTTGTAGTCACTTTCAAACAGAAAATCAGATTCTCATTTTCATCATAGATATATACTTAATGTCTGACATCTGCTTTATATATTTTGGGTAGATTTGGGCCTTCACATTTTTGTACAGTTTATATTTAAAAAGTAACTGTTCTAATTATAAGTATATGGCAAGACAGAGCAGTTCTAGCTATAAATAGGCAATAAATAGTGGTGTACTTGTTACGAGGTGCTTGAGGCTCTGCTGGTTTATCTACCTTGGCTTATTTAATTCTCCAACTAGTCTTTTGAAGTAAGTGCTGTCATCATACCTGATGTGCAGGTGAGCACCCTCAAGCATTTAGAATTTAAAGATAAGGAACAGACCTTGTTAAATGAGAAAGGGAAGCATTAAACCCCAAATCAATCTGACCCTAAACTATACTATACTGACTGGTTTTATTCTTGGCTGTTGGTTCTTCTGCTTTTTAAAGAATTTGCCAATTCTTTAAAAAGATACAATTATTTCAGAAGCTGCAAAAACTGCTATTTTTGATGTATGTAACATATATATTAATGAAACAGCATCTCGTATTATTTCTTTGCACTTCAAGGTTATACCACACTGAGCATCTCTCTCAGAGATCTGAGCTGGGGAATGTTTTCTCTGCACTCACAGAAAGGTGTCTTATGGCTCTGGCCATAAATATCTCGTGGTCCAGGAAACTGTTTCCCTGGTTTGGCCAACGTTCATTTTATTGAGCATGCTTTAGTTCCCCTTAAGCGTGCTGAGAGGGACACCCCCTCTGAACTCACAGTGTAGTTTAGTGCCTTCACTGCCTTGCCCAGTCTACCATGCTTTTTGTTAGATTAATCACAGTTGTGTTTCCTTTTGGGGGCTGTTTGTTATGGAAAAAAGGTAAGACAACACTTGGTGTTTGCTTTGTTGACCATTCTTCCTCTTTACAATTTTTATAAACACCTTGAGGCAGGGTAGTGTCTGTTTATGGCAATACTTTGCATGAAAATTCACAAAATATTTACTGGATAAATGCAACAATAAACATTTTTTAAAAACTAAAAATGTGTTTTTTCCATAGCTTCATTACCAAATTACAGGAAAACAATTTTGGATATTTCCAAATAAACTACGAATTTTCACACACATAAAATGTATCTTGCAATAAAATTTCAGTATGTTATCTCTCTAGTTATCTCCAGGAATTTGAAAAAAAAATTTATAGTTTGAAATATGCATTACTTTTCAGGTAATCCTTTCTACTTCCATAGCCATCAGTCTATTCTAGGCATGATCCGAGGTCAAGCCACTGGGGTGGGGATAAAGCTGAGTGGTAAAATGACCATACTTGTCTAGCATGTGTGAGGTAGTGGGTTCAGTATCCAGCACCACGACAAAGGTACAAATGCATGAAGAGACGTGTCATATTTCAGTACACGCCCACAGAGGGCTATGAGCAAATCAGGGTAGTGACTGGATCATGTTAAACATTAAAAAAAAAAAAAAATTAAACCATTTATTCCTCAAAACAAAACAAAGCACAAAGAATTCACACTGGGTCAAAACAAATGCCTACAACTAACTGTGTACAAAATTTAGAAACCCTTATTATATTTATGTCTGATAGGATTATGAACATGGAATATGACTAGTGAAGTTTAAGAATATGATTTCATAGAGTTTAAGAAATAACAATTGAGCAGGTGTGGTGGTGCAGCCTTATAATCCCAGCTACTCAGAAAGCTGAAGTAGGAGGATGACAATTTCAAGCCCAGACTGGCCAAATCATTGAGATAGAATCTCAAAACAAAAACCTAAAGAAGAACCAAGGCTGTGGCTCAGTGGAACAGTGCTTGGTTAATACGTTGAAAGCCCTGAGTTCAAATGCCAATAACACTGAAAGAAAAAATATCATTGAGACATTTTTCAACTTTCATCACTGTTATATTATTTTAAGCAGTATACCTAGTAAAATATATGAATTTTACTCATTTATCTTCTAATTTTACAAGTTGGAATATATTGTGTCTTCCTCAAAAAAGCCTGTAAGAGTACAGCTTAGATAAGAAAAGCTGTAAGAACTCACTAAGCCCTTTCAATGATCAGGCAATTGCATCATGAATGTGCTATTTGGTTGCTCAATACTGAATTTATTGTGAATGTTGAAATTGGAATTTTACTTTGATAGCTAGTCATCTGACACCAGCCTAATTAAAATGCACAGAGGAGTCAGGGATTACTTTGAACTGAAACATAAAGAGACTTAATTCTTAATAGAATAGCAACATTAATTGGTGACACGGAGAACATTGCTCAGTAGCAGTGAATCTTTAAAAAGAAAATCATCATAGATTTTTCTCTGTGGAGCTACAAAATGTGTTTTAATAACATGCTAGATGGGATAAGATTACACAATAAATTGAATATCTTTCATCTGGGTCTTAGGATAGTTGTATAAATTTCTCATGAGTTGTCTTAATGTAGTATTCATTTATTACACTTAGAATCAACAAATAGTACAGAACCATCAGATGAGCTAAAAAATGAAATTGGACCTAATAACTTTAAACATTAATATATTTTCTAAAGACTGTTATTAAGATTTTGGACAGAGAGATAAAGACGAAAAAAGGAATAGAAAGATATTTTTTTCAGACAATGATAGGAAACTGAGCATCATTTTATTTAGAATTAGGAGCTGCTAGATAGTAAGATATTTATTTATTTATTTATTTTCGGTACTGGGGATCAAACTCAGGACCCTACGCTTGCTAGGCAAGCGCTTATTCCACTGAGCTATATCCCCAGCCCCTAGATAGTAAGATAATTTGGAAACTATGAGAAGCAAAAATAAAACTTCCTCTGCTGACTGGAGAATAAGACTTGTTAAATATTTGAATATATAATGAACAGATAAGCAATTTTAAAAAAAAAACATGTATTCTTTGGAAGAATTTTACTGATTTACTCTGCTTGAGACAATTCAAAGAGATTACTGAAAACTAATATACCAATAAATAATTGCAGTTTTTGCAGATTAAGTGTAATTAATTGGGTGGAGCTAGAGATGAAAAATTTTAAATTGCTATATCATTCTAATGAAGTATTTGATTTTAAAAAATTATTTAAAATTGATTTTTAAAAACCAAGTTAATTTGTTATTCATCTGTAATAGAAACAAGCTAATATGTCTACCATAAATGCAATTTATGACTTGAAACCAACCTCTACAAAAATATTAGAATGAAAGGAATTATTTAAAACCTTTCGACCAGTGTCCTCTGAAAATACTGACTGTAAAGCAGAAGAAAATTAGTTTTTTTTTTTATAAACTACTATGTGTTAAGTACTTATAAATTGTATTGTATTTCCTTAAGATAATCTTTGGAGAAAACTAAAGTATCCAGACATTATAAAATCAGTACGAAAAAAGTGGTAGATATAGAGGTGTCTGATTTCAGAGTGGCTTCTCATATCACATAATGGATAAATGCATATATTTTATATTTGATGGAATACCTTGTTCTTCCCTTTGCTACTAAATTACTCCAATGTAGATGGCTGAGTTACATGTGGGTTATCTTCTAGGAAAATATTTTCTGAGAAAGCACATGGAATGTTAATAGCACTTCATGAAGCAAAGTCTAACATCCTTAAAGAATTTTAAGAAAAGAAGAAATGGATGAAAATATTTAAATACATATTTTTCCCTTCATATATCTCCAAATCAAGGCTTTTATAGGCATTTGTGTATATATGAGGAAAAATTAAATTAGAGAATTTCCCAAAAGGTACATTTCAATTTAGGATATTTAAGATTTGGAATTGTATTTTATATGTGTCAAGTATGATTTAAAGGAAACATATTGATAAGGGTATGCTTAGTTTACTCTTAAATGCTGAGTATACCACTGATGAAGTCTTAAGGCATTGTAATTTCTTCTAGTGTTAGGGCTAATTAATGAGCAGGTTCTTAAATGATCGGTATCTAGAAGGAGAAGGAAAAGTATAACTTATTAGTGTGTAACTCAGGGATTAAGAAATGAAGTACAGCTGAAAAGTCCTTGACTGGTGACATGCAGGGGAAGAAGCCAAAGGCTTTGGACCCTGGGAATCATTGTTCAGCCCATGAATACTCTGGTTCCCTTGCAGGACCCACTGTTACCATGCACAAACTCTAGTATCAAAAATTACTTTTCAATTTCTTGCTTGTAGCTTAATTTAAAGATTTGTGCCATAGTAAACAGATAAAAGAATAGTATTGGCAGAATAAAATGTGCTAAGTAACCATATTTAGAGAAAATCATTTAGTTTTTTTTTTTTTTTTTGTCTAACTCGTGTTATATCTTATAAAAGTGGCTGGAGAGATTTGACTAGAAAGGAGACTTTGGAATGATCTAAATCACAATATATACGCTGTTGTGTCTGTGATTCCCTTTGGACAATTCTAAAGTTATTTACATAAAGAGGTAAACAACAGAGACTCATGTTGACTGGTCTGTTAGGAAGGACAGAGAATCTCTGTTAAGAATTTTGGGCAGAGAAAATAATGCTTTCAAATGTAAGTGCAAATGAAAAGCCAAAGTGTGCGCACTCTGAATTGTAGCCTTTGCTGTGCAATCAAACTGCTCCTCAAGTGAGAGGCTCTGGTCTACTTTGAGTTGACAGATATAAGGTGTTTATTTCTATGACAATGATGAATTATTTCCATTAGTAAACCCCGGATGCTTTTGAACATAATAATGCACGATGTGCTTATGTCACTTAAACTAATTTCCTAGTAATAAGTTTTGGGTTTACTCAGTATTTTTAAATTGAATATAAGGAAATGAAGAAAATGTCATTTTAAAGTGGTTACAGTTTCAGTCAGCAGGAGAGAGGTGAAAGGGCAAATTCTTTAAAAGAGAACACTGCTGTTTGATTTAGGGGAAAAAGTCTTAATGGTCATGTTCAGAAAGAAAGACAAGATGCACTCCTACTTCCCACTATCACCTAACTGGGTAATCGTAGAAACAGAGCGCCATTGCTCTGCAGGATAAAGTCGCAGGTATTTTGAGATGTAGTCTGCTAAGTACTGGAGGGGGATACTACAGAATGGGGAGATAAAGTTGAGGATTCTGGAAGAAGGAGGAGTTAAAGATAGAAAAGCATCTGGGGGATGGGAAATTGTGAAGCAATTAGTCTGAATTGCGCAATAATAATTCTCTTCATTGTCACCCAGTTTCACAGTTTTTGAGAATGAAGGGAAGCATTACGGACAAAAAGCACAGTAGTCTCGAGAGAGGACAGCAGCATCAGTCTCTCAGTGGATGATCCTAGAAGAAGAAAGCAAAAGCCCTCAAGCAAACATAACACCACATCCGCAGAAATTCGCTGAAAATGGAAAGAGGAGCTAGATTTTTCTAGATTTTTCTCTGTATGGAGAGCAGGACTCCAGCTCTTTTACTTGGATACTGAAGGATGGCGGCTAGTGAGAACTGAATGATGGGCTGGGATGTAGCTGTCCCTGCAAAGCCTCATGTGCTTACAGCTGGGGCTGTTCAGTGGTGGCTGGATCTAGGGTATGTGAAGGTGGATTCGGAATGTGCGACCACTGAATTAGTCCCCTGATTGTTCTGGGTGCGAGTAACAGGAAGGCCCGCCCCGGGTGTGTGTAGCGCCAAGCAGTGGGCTGCAGCCTGGATGGGATTAAAGTCCAGAAGTCTCACTGTTGCTGCTGCCTCCTGCCCTGGAGTCAGCTGACTGTGCACTGGAACCTCTGCAAACTGAGAGCTAAGTTAAACCTCTCCTCTTTAATTTGTGGGGTCAGACACTTTGTCCCCGTAATGAGAAAAGTAACTAAGGCAGATGCTATGAACTATAGGAACACAATAAAATATAAAATTTTCAATTTTCTTTATAATTCTTGGTATAAAACAAGGCTAAGCACCACAGAAAATACTAAATCATGTGTGTACTCATTTTTAAAAATGTATTATAGAGTGACAAATATGTTTAACCTTCAGATGCAATGTTCTAAATTTAAAATATAAAAAACATAAACTAAATCTCTGTCCTTTGGTCCAAATCAATGTAATTTTAAAAAATTACTCAATACTATAATCAGTAATATCATGCTATAGTGTGTATTTTACATCAAATGCAATTTTCTGTAATAAAATAAGAGTAATTAATTTGGGTTCCTCATTCATGAAATAATATATGATGAACATTTGATAATCAATAAATAAGGTGCCTTTCAAATTGGGCCTGTAATCCTAGCCCTCAAAATCCAGAGGCAGGAAGACTGCTGAACTCAAGGCCAGCCTGGACTACAGAGTGAGTTTCAGAGCAGTGGGTGAGTCTGAACCGTACAGTGAGATGGTTCAAAAAGGAAAGGGAGTCAGGAAAGAGACAGAGAAAGAAACAGATACGGACAGCGACAGAGGAAATTACTGCAGAAATGTTAGCCTTGTCAACTACTAAGTGGAGAACATGGTTTTAACATAAAGCAGACCTTGTCAAACTAATCTAAACAACAAATAGCTCACAGTTACGGCTAAATTTTGTCCCACAAAATTCACGTGTTGAAATCTCAAGCCCTAGTACTTCCGAGTCTGACTATGTAGAGAGAGCCTTTAAAGTGATCATTAAGTGAAGCCGTGCTTGTGCTGAGAATTATCATTGCAGCCCACTGGGAGACTAAGGCAGGAAGAGTACAACCCCAAACCCAGCATGGGAAACGTAGTGTCTCAACATGCAAGAGCTGGGAGGAGGTAGCTCAGTGTGAAAGCCCTGGGTTCCATTCCCAGTACCACAGAACAAACAAAAAGAATTATTAAGAAGAGAATATGAGGGTATAAATGTAGAGAGGATCCCATACAAAGATAAATAGAGATGACAGCTATCTACAAGCCAGAACAATTAATCTTTTTGGTCCGTTTGATCTCAGACTTCTGGACTTCGAGACTTAGGTTTTTTGGTGCAGATACACATAGAAAAAAGTAAAAAATGCCTTTATTGCGGGCATGGAGAAGACCACAGCAGAAAGCAGGAACATGGAACTTCTGGGGGCCTGGCCAGAGAAGCATTATCTATATAGGATTAGGGCGAGGGTAGGTCTGGAGGCTTGGTCTGCATGACTGTGGTGGATAGTCATTGGAGCAATATGGTAGGTTGGCAGTGATTGGATAACTCGGCGTGATATGGCAGTTAGTGATTGGGCCATTTGGAGTGATAAGGCAGTAAGTGGTTGGGCTGTGTGTGTTGGGAGGAGGGAAACAGGATGTTGTGGAGGGAGGAAGAAGCTTGGCCAGGAGGTGGGGCCTGCCACATGGTCTCAATGGAGGGTGCGCGTTGTTTTTGCCGCCGTGATGACTAGGCAGGTTTTTTAGAAAGGTGAAGCAGCCATCAGAAACCACGAGAACTAAATATCTGTTAGATAAGCCACAATGTTTCTGTTTTCCTCATATGGCAGTCACAGCAAATGAATTGTCAGGGGAAGGTTGTGTAGGTCACACTAACATAGCATGAGTCCATAAGAAATGTTTAATACTTTACCACTGTTTAAAACAGAGTCTTTCTTTTTTCTCATGGAAATGTTAGCAGTAGCACAGATAGAGCAAATCAGTGAAGGCCTTTCCATTTAGTGAAATTCAGTCATTCAGCCATAATCAAAACATTCTGCTATGTTTACAACTTCATCAAGTGGACACATCATTTTAAAAGATTTTTCTATTTGCTTTTTTAAGAGAGAGGTTGGGAAATGAGGGAAGTCAATACTATAATTGCAAAATTAATGATTTTTTAATGTAAGCCAGGAACAGAGCAGAAGTTTCATTCTTTAGACTTTTGGAATACTCAAGATTATGGCCTTTCATGGTATAGATTATCTGATCAGTAATGCTTTTCCCAAGTGAAAATAAAGAAGATCAGTTATTCAAACATTAATACATGCAGAGGACCTGGAAGAGTTTCAGGACTTTTAATTATAGTGATATGGATTGTGTGCATGAACATCTCAGGCTGCAATGCAATATCAATTCAAATGTGTTTACAGCACCTTTGCCTCTTGAAACCTAGTAGAGCAAAATTCATAGCCCCTTCAAAATACAGGACAACTAAACTCATTAAGTTAAAGGTCACATGTTCATATCTCAGTGCTGTGCATATACATAAAGCAGAAAGGTCAGCCTTGCATATTTCAATAGTATGAATACAGCATTAGACAAATAGAAAATTAACTTGAAAACAGGCTAAAAGGTTAAAAGGGGGCAAGCAGTCTGAAGCCTTCAAAGCACAATTGACTATTAAGGTAAAATTATACACTGATTTGTTAAAGGAAACAGAGAATGTCAACTGGTCTTTTATGTAATCTTTTCTTTAAAAGCTAGAAAAAATATTTGCAGAGACCTTTCAAATGTAATTTTGATAGAGTGTCCAGGTTCAGCTTCAATCACCCACTCACAGTTCAGAGAGTCTTTGTAGTATCCTGGCCATCCTGGGGAAAGAATCACTCCACTTGGAGCTGAGAAATGGCCACCACAGGGAGCTGAAAAATAAAATACAGAGAGCAAGTAAAAATAAGGCCTTTTAGAATCACTCTGAGCAATTATATTTAGTTTGTAGATGAATCTCTGCATGTACTTATGAAATATAGGTTAATATTATGTTTGAAAGTAAAGATGTATCTTTATTTCTAGAATTAATGACTATGTTCTTAAAAAAGTAATTTACTTTTAAAAATATGATAGCTGCACTTAGCATGTCAAGTTGAAAATTGATCATTCTCAAGTATCTGAATGATTTTTGTTAAATATATCCTTGTGTCTCTTTTTAAAAGATATAAATCATGATTTGGGAGTGGTAGAACGTGTCTCCAATGCCAGTGTTTTGAGCAGCTATGGTGAGAGCACCATGAGGTTGAAACCAGCTTGAGCAATTTATGCAAATCTTGTCTCCAAATAAAATTAAAAATGGCTGATATTTAGTGGGTAGTCCTTTAATAAAATTTAATTTTTTTTCCCAAAAGCTCTCAAAAGACGGTATTTCATGAGGGTTACTTACTCTTTGTATTAATAATAACTCATAATTATGTTTTTGTTGGGTTATTATATATTTCAAAAGTAAAATTATGTGCATAAGAGTCACATAAACTTTTCCTTTAAAAAAGAACTAAATATTTTAGTAAGAGAAGGACCTAAAATATGGAGTATTTCTGACTGAAATCTTTATTCTGTCATCAACTCATATTGTTCCAGGAAAGTATTTGTGAATTCAATCTAATCAACATTAAATGAAGTAATTAGCCAATTACAAGTTAGAAACCAGGCATAATCCCAGCAATTTGGGAGACTGAGGCAGGAGGATTACAAATTTACACTCAGTCTGGGCAACTTGGCTGACTGTAAAAAAAAACTCTCAAACTTTTTTTTTTGTCTTTAAAGGACTAGGAATGTGGCCCTGTGCAAGGTCCTGGGTACACTCCCTAGAAATACACAAATCTCAAAAAATAACAGTTAATGACCCATGAAAGATCAGAACAGACTGCAGAGGGAGAACAACAGAAAGTCTCAGAGCTCAACTAAAAGCACAGGTCACTGGATGAAGGAAAAGAATATACATCCTGAAGCAAAAATTAATTCCTAAGAGACTTGTAGATCAGACAAAACATACCCATGGAGTTTCAGAACCAAAGCAGTCAGACAAGGCTGCGCCTGTGCACAACACAGGAACCGCCAGTTTGAGAAAATGCCAAATAGCTGGGAGGATCCAAGAAGCGCTACAGAGTCAAGACACGTGGGATGGATTGGGATGTATAGCCTTTGCCTCATTGTCCCCCACCCCCACCCCCAAACAGAGGACATCGCAGCCTGGTGGCAGTTTTTGCTGGCACACACCAGGCATGAGGGACCAGGGAGTTGCCCGTTCACCCTACCCGCCCGTTTATTCTCACACTCTGAGCAAATAAACAAGCAACTCCTACCTGTGTGAGCAGTCTTTAGTCTTGGACTCTGAGAACAACTGAGTCACCGCTGGGAGATTGCAGCTTACCCACACAAACTGGAACACTCACTCTACACAGGGAACTAACCCTGGTCTTGTTTGAGACCGTACTAAGCACCCAGGCTCCCTTGAGCCTATCCTGAGATCTCAGTACCCTTCTCCAAACCTAGACCAGCCAAAGTCTCTGCCTGACATCTAACACCAGTACCCCACACAACTGGGGTTAAATGGGTGTTCCAAGAACCTTGGGCATGGCGTCTCCATCCTGCTTTCAGAGAGATCCCCACAGTCCCTACCTAACACAGTAGGTCAGTCCTCTGCCTGGTTAAGTGGCACGGATCAATGGCTGCCTATTCCTGATATGCCAGACACCCAAGGGACACCCTTAGTTTTGCACCCTTACTGGGCTTGTAGAAATCTGCCCAAGTTAGTCCTAGGCAGATTGGTTTCTCCTCTGAGCAACCACAAGTCTGAGAGTCAGGGCTGAGACCCCACAGGGGGTTCCATATACCAGGAGGCTGTCCCACTGAAACTGGAAAATCCCTTGGGTAACCAGTATTGCCAACAAGAAGTAATCCAGGGCCAGGGATATAGCACAGCAGCACAAGCACCTACCTGCCAAGCACAAGGTCCTGAGTCCGATTCCTGGTACCAAAAAAAGAAGAAGTAATCCAGAACAGGAGCCTCAGAAACAAGGCTCCACACCTTCCCTCGTCCAGTTACCCAACTTGAACAGCTGGAACAAATGAGGATAAGCAGAGAGGCTCCCTTAGACTGAGTAACCACCATTCAAATTCATAGACTATAAGGAGCAGAAAGAGGGATGTGACTAGTAAGAGTCAAGAATACTGACCTGGGAAGAAAATATTCACCTGCAAATACATAAAGAACTGTCTTACCCATTTTCTTTCTCCATTATTGATATACTTTTATTTTTCATGTTATTTCTTTTGTCAGAGGCTGGAGTTTACCAATTTTCTTGTGCCTCCCATTTTAATTGTACTAAGTTAGCCAAGGTGGTGTCGTTGTTGTGATCAACAAATAGTCCTTGTATACCAATAGCTAGATTGTCTAGGAGCAATAAACAGTAAGAAGTAGATGCTAGGCCAAACAAGCTGCAAACTTTTGTCTCTAATAAACAAAATAGGTAGGATCCTGGGACAGATCCAGAGGCCAAAAGCCAGCTACAGCTAAGACAGCTTTGAAAAATAGTCATTACATTAAAAAAGTCTTTATACTAGTAAAAATATATGTGCCTTAAGCAACTTACAAACCACAACATGGAAAACAAATAAAAGAAACAGAAAATAAGAAAACACAAAACTAAGATCAATCCAAAACACACAATTAACCTAAATCCAGACCGAAGGGTACTGACGTACAAAAAATCAAACGCCTCTCACTCAAATTTTATGCAATGGCATCAGCAGAAGTAAAAATTAATCCTCGGGGGAAAGCAAATCAGAAATAATCACTGTCTTGGTTATTTTCCTCTCATTGCTGAGATAAAATGCCCAACACCCAAAATGAAGGAAGAAAAGGTTTATTTAGCTTATAGTTTGTGGAGGTTTCAGTCCATACTAGGCTGGTTCTGAGGCAGAGTGGCACATGGCAGAGGGCAATTGTTCATGGCAGCAGAGCACAGCAAAAAGGAGGAAAGACAGATAAGCAGCCTCTTTCCTTCCCTTACATTGTAAACATGCTAACTCCTCCCAGGGGCCCTGTAGCACTCCCATAATCTCCATGCTCTCCTCTTCCACAGGCTCAGGATGTATACAAATGAGCACCCTGGCTTCCTGCTGAGTCACTCAGCCAAACCTCTAGAGTCCCCAAGTTGACACAATGTATTGACCAGAACAATCACATGGGTAATTAAAGAGATGATGACTATAATGAAGGAAATAATTGGTGAATTTACATTACATACAGATAAAAAAAATAGAAGACCTTAGGGAAACCATGCATATTCAACAAAGAAAGAACAGCATGCTATAAAACAAATATCTAGGAGATTAAAAGTTCTATTGAAAGCACACAGAGCACAATCAACAAATGTAAAGATCGAATTTCAGATCTAGAAGCCAGAGTTGTGGTTGGTGTTAATCAAGTGAAATATTTCTTAAAAAGAGGAAGGGACCATGATAAAACAATCAAACAGTTGCTAGATGATGAAAAGAAGAATAACATAAGATTAAATGGAATCAACGAAAAATCAGAAGACAACACAAAGGGCATAAAAAACCTTTTCACAGAAATAATTATTTACCAACTATGGGAAAAGAATTTGACATACAGTTAAGTGATACACACAGAATACCAATTAACCATGATTAAGGAAAAAAAAAAAAAAAACTACAAAGGAACACCAAAGCACATAATGGTCAAGATTCCAGAAACTCAACAAAAGAGAGGAAAATCAGAAGGAGTTAGAGGAATGGAACAAATCATCTATGCAGGGAAACCCATCAGAATCACAGCAGACTTCTCAACACAAACCACTTACTCAAGAATAGCTTGGAGTGAAATATTTCAAGCGTTAATATAAAGCAAGTTCCAACCCAGATCACTGAACTCTGCAAAACTGTCTTTCAAATTTCACAAAGACATAAGATATTCTCATGAAAAAGAACACCTGATGAAATTTATGACCAACAAACCAGTACCCCAAAAAGTTCTGAAGGATTCTCTGGAAAGAGACAATAAAGACACCAACTTTAATGACATGAATAGGATGAGTCCAGCAGGTAAGGAAAGCACTTAAACAGAAGGGAGAAAGAGAACCAACAACAGGAAAATGAATCACTAAGTCAATATACATCACTTATAACCATCAATGTGAATAATTTCAATTTATAAAGCAAAAGAAACAGACACGGAAATGGATCAAGAAACAAGATTCAACAATATACTGCACAAAAGAAACACATTTAACTAAAAAAAATTCATAAACTGAAAGTGAATGGAGAGAAAACAATGCTCCATGTGGCAGGAACTCAGAAAAAAGCAATGGTAGTTATTCAGTTTGCAGACGAAGTGGATTTCAGGCAAGACTGATCAGAAGAGACAAAGGCTAGTATATACTTATTAAGGAAACAGTCCAAGAGGAAGAGATAACAATCATAAATATGTATGCACCAAATATCAGTGCACCCAACTATGCAAAATAAACAGTAATGGATATGAAAACTCAAATAAGTACTAATATAGTTATAGTGGGGAAATTCAAGACTCCACCATCATGAAGACATATTAACTAGAAAAAACAACCACAAAGAAATATAACCAAACTTTTGAACAAATGGACTTAGCAGATATTTACAGAATATTCCACCAAAAAACAGCAGAATACATATTCTTCTCAGAAGCACATTGGACGTTCTCAAATCAGACAACATAATAGCTCATACAATATACCAAAGTAAATACAAAGGAACTTGAAGTATCCCATCCATATTATTAGATCATAGTGTAATGAAACTGGAAATCAACAACAAATGAAGCCACAAAATTACATAAACACATGGAAATTAAACAACATGCTATTGAGCAACCAAAGAGTTAAGATGAAATTAAAGAGATTAGTTTCTAAAAATAAAAACTAATACAGCATTTTGGAACTTAGGGATGCAATGAGAGTAGCCTTATGAGGGAAATTTAAAGTAGTGAATTCCCACATCAGGTAGAGTGAGCTCAAATGTATAACCTAATGTTGAAGTTCAAGCTTCTAGAAAAAAAGAAAAGCAAGTTAAACTCAAAGTGTGTACAAGGAAGAAAACTATAAAGATAAGAGCAGAAATTGATGTCATTGAGACTAAGAAAACAGTAAAAAGAATCAATGGATCAAAGAGTTGGTTTCTTAAAAGACTAAGTAATGTACACAAAGCCTTAGCCAACCTCATCAAGAAAGCAAAGACTCAAACATACAAAATTAGGTAAGAAAATGATGAAACCTCAACAGATTCTGCAGAAATCCAGATCATTAATACCTACTTGGAAAACCTATTCTCTAATATGATGAAAAACTCAGACAAAAATGGATAAATTCCAAGACAAGTATGAATGTCAAAGCTGAATCAATCAGATATAAAAATTCTATAAAAATCAATATCAATCATTGAAATTGAAGAAGTAGTTTAGAAACAGCCAACACAGAAAAGTCAAGGTGTCAAAGCTGAATCAATCAGATATAAAAATTCTATAAAAATCAGTATCAATCAATGAAATTGAAGAAGTAGTTTAGAAACAGCCAACACAGAAAAGGCAAGGCGCTGATGGATTCACTGCTGACTTCTATAAGAACTTTAGAGATCTAGCAGCACCATTCCTCAAACTCTTTCATGAAATTGAAAGAGAAGCAATACTCCCAAACTCATTCCTGGAAGCAAGCATCACCCTGACACCAAAACCAGAGAGGGCCCTCACCACAAAAAGAAAACTTCAAGACAATCTCTTTAATGAACATAGATTCAAAAATTCTCGAGAAGATACTGACAGACTTTAGCAAGCAATCAAGAAGATTATACACCATGATCAAGTATGATTCACCTCGGGGATTCAGGGGTGGTTCAACATACACAAATCTATAAATGTAAAACACTAAATCAATAGAACCAAGGACAAAACTACATGATCATCTTAATAGATACAGAAAAAGCACTGGACAAAGTCCCAAACCTATTTATGATTTTAAAATCACCCTAAAGAGAAATGGATTAGAAGGTCTTTATTTCAATCTGATAATGCCATCTATGACAAACTTACTGCCAACATCATCTTAAATGGCCAAAACTTAAAAGATTTCACTCTAAAATCAAGAACAAGACTGTCCCTACTTCTGTTGAGTATCACATTATGGAAACATTACTCAGAGCAGTAAGACAAGGGAAAGAAATGAAAGTAATGTGGATAGGAGAGACAGAAATTAAATTATTATTTGCCGATGGCCTGATACCCTACATACAAGACATCCAAAACTCTACCAAAAGAATTAATAACCAAGAATTAATAGCCAAGTTTGGCAGTATAGCAAGATATAAAGCCAACACTCAAGAATCAATAGCATTCCTTTTCATGAATAACAAACTCACTGATAGAGAAATTAAGGAAATAAAGCCTTTCACAGTAGCATCAAGAAAAATTAAATAATTACGAATTGATCTAACAATGGAAGTGAAAGACCTACACTGAACACTATGGTACTCTGACAAAAAAAAAAAAAAAAAAAAAAAAAAAAAAAAAAAAAAAAGAAAAGAAAAGGGGACTGAAGAGAATGTCAGAAAATAGAAAGATATCTCTTGTTCTTGGATAGATAGAACAATTATAGTGAAAGTGGCCACACTTCCAAAAGGGTTATGCAGATACAATGCAATTCCAATCAAAATACTTACAGGATATCTAACAGGACTAGAAAAAATATCCTAAAATTCATATAGAACTGAAGAGATCTAGAGTAGGAAAACAATTCTATGCAACAAAGGCAAGACATGGGTTATCACAATCCCTGACTTGAAGACATATTACAAAGTTACTATGACAAAAATAGCACAGTACAAGTGAAAAACACCCAACACATCTGAGGATATATAAAATGGAAAAGTAGAGGAAGAAACAATTCCAAGGACACTCAGCTATCTTATCTTAGACAAAAGTGCCAAACACCTTCACTGGAAGAAAGACTGTTTAGTAAATGGTGCTGGAAAAACTGGCTTTGTACATACTGAAGATTATAACTAGACATGCACTGAACTAAAATTGAAATGGATGAAAGATCTAAATATTAAAAAGAAAAAATGTGCTGGAAGGTAGAATAGCTAAAATACCTGAAGATATGGTGTAAGAAAACAATAAGCAAAATTCCAATACCATGGAACATATTAAAAAGAATCTACAGTGGTGACCTTATCATATTACAAAGCTTTTGTACAGAAAAATAAGCCACTAATAGAATGAAGAGACAACCCACAGGATGGGAAAAAGTTTTACTAGCTATTTCTCAGACCAAGGACTCATCAAAAATATATACAGATCTAAAACAAGACTCTAAATTTAAAGATTCATTCCAGATATTAGCATCTGAAATGAATACACAATTCTCAGATGAAGAAGTACAAATAGCAGACAAATCTATGAAATAATGTTCAATATCACTGGTCATTTGCAAATTTAGACAACACTGATATTCTAGTTCATACCATGGCTATCATTAAAAAATCAATCAATAACAAATGCTAGCAAGGCTGTGGGGAAAAGCAGGCTGCACTGTTGGTGGGAGTGCAAAGTGGTGTAACAAATATGAAACTCAGTATGGAGAGTTCCTTAAAATCTAAAACTAGAGGTTCTATTTGACTCAGCTGTTTCCTTTCTTGTTATCTTTCCAAAAGAGTTAAAAGCACCGTACTACAGCAATGTACGCACACACATATTTACAGCAGCACCGTTTGTAATAGTGAAATCTTGGAAACAACTTAAATGCCCATGAATGGATGAATAGATAAAAAAGTGGTTTTCATATACAATGCAGTGTTACTCTGCCATAGAGAACGATAAATTTGAGACTTTTTTTGTTAAATAGATTCACCTTGATACTTTTAAGTGAAATACGTCAGACACCTATGTGTAAATATCACATTGTTTCTGTTGTATGAGAGAACAAAAGTGTAAATAAGAATTAAATAGATGACAGACATTAGGAAGTAGGAAAAATATTCAAATGGGAAAGGAAATGGGAGGGGGTTGGGGTGAGGGAAGGAAGGAAAAGGGAAAAGGGGAAAGGGGAATGGCGGCAAAAATGGAAACAAATCCTTTGTAAACGGGGAGGGGAGGAGGGGTGGAAAGGTGAGCGAGAGAGTGGGAGAAAGGATTTAAGATGTATTATGTAGAAGTACAGTATGGCAACTTCGTACTAATAGAAAATGAAGATTGAAAACAAGATTAGAAGCTATAGAACAAAAAGTCATTTTAACTACTCCTCTGTCCAAGAGTGAGAAAAGGAGAGTTGAGGCAGTGCTTTAAGATGCAGGAATCTGTGGTTAAGTTTTGGGAAGGGTTTTCCTAAAGAGTGAACCTGCTAAGTAGTGGTTTCTACAACATCTTCTGAGGTAGCTTCTTTCTTACACATCTGGAGTTGCAACTCTCCCAAACCACTGTTCCAAACCCACGGGAACAGATTCCTCAGGAAGTGAGAGGGCAGACACGGTCTTACGTGTGAGTCAGGAACAAAAAAAGCTTCATGACCAAAGCAAGTGGTCACACACGGCAAGCAAAGTGTAGGTGCAGAAGCTAAAGTACATTAACAAGGCTATCATGGACTGGAGCAAAGGTGGGTGAGAGAGAAGGAAGGAACAAATGCAGAGGAAACATTCAAGAGGAAGAATGAAGTGGCTGCAGAAATAGGTCCACTGTAGAAAGCAGTAGAAACTATGGGAAAAAAGAAGTGAAATTTGGGACAGAGACCAGATCATAGAGATGTCACCCGTAAAGAGAAACATAATCACTGTATAATTACAAATATTAGCATAACATATCATGCTCAGTCCTTAGAATGTTCTATATCCACACATCGCTTCAATTAGTAGTTTTCTTTATGATAACTTTTATTTTAACTCGCATGACATCTTTTGGCTTGCCCTAAGAACAAATATTCATGCAATCTTAGATTTTACCTAGTAGCTACATCTTTTCAAAAAGCCTTGATAATAAACAGTGGTGATTGAAATTTAAGAAATCCTTATATATTTAATACCTAAAGTAAGCTCATATAGGTGTGGAGAAATGTGCTACATGAAAGAGTGATCTCGATGACAAGGGTAATGACATTCTCGGGCTCTAACTTAGGGGTAACATTACAGTGCTCTCCACTAGCCTGGATGAAGTCCTGGGTTTTATCTCCAGCAATCAATCAATCAATCAATCACTCAATAAGAAACATAAAAAAGCAGAAAGGAGAGCAAGACCATAGAGGGGTTTTCACAAAGTCTCATTAATTCATTCATTTATTCACTCATTCAAGATTTATTAAATCATATTTTAGTTGCTGAACACGCAGCTGTGAGATATGTGCTTGTGTGACATTTATGCTACTTCTACTAATTTACAGTTTTTGATGTTTCCTACATGTCAGGTGTTATGTAAAATTTTTCATATGAGGCTGAAAATAATCCAGCCAGGCAGGTAGATTAGTATAGATAAAAAGAGTGTTGTATAAAGAATGTAAATAATTTGTACAGGAACAATCAAGGATTTGGAAAAAGGTGGTCTTATTGTAGAACCTTCTTTCCCATGAGAGACTCATTCTCCCTTCCTCATGATATCCAGGTGCAACCACAGAAACACATAAACAGAAGGTAAAATGTAAGTTCTGTCGTAAGGATATGTCATGGTACAAGACATCAACAAACGCTTCATTATAGATGTTTGGTTTCATATGAGTCCCTAAGAATGAGTTAAAGTTCACCAGGAGAAAAGAAAAAAGAAATATATTATAAATGGAAGCAAGACCATGTACAAAGATGTAGAGTGTTGAACATAGTAATTTTGAGTGTTACTATAGCATTGTTTTTTAAAATCATGAAGCTATAGGAGATGATGAAGACGAGAAGAGGGCCTGGTATGCCAGGCGATGGAAAGTGAAACATGGGGCTGGGGATATAGCTCAGTGGAATAAGCGCCTGCCTAGCAAGCGCAGGGTCCTGAGTTCGATCCCCAGTACCGCAAAAAAAAAAAAAAAAAAAAAAAAAAAAAAAAAAAAAAAAAAAAAAAAAAAAAAAAAAAAGAAAACGGAAAGTGAAACATGGCAACTGAGAAACTGCAGACAAAGGATACACACTCATTTTAGACAAAGAGTAAGATTTTCTTTTAAATGGCCTTTGAATATAAAATAAATTAAAGGTAAGCCCAGTTAAGATAGGCAAATGGAGAATCTAGAAAAAAGGTGTCATAAGGAAGACTTGAATGTAAATGTAAAATAATTAGAAACTAGAATCAGAAGCATTTATGTGTGACTCACAAAAAATGAGCAGGAGGGAAGAGTATAAACTACTCCTTGGGACCTTAGCATGTACACTAGGGCTGAAGGTGATTGCATTCACCAAACTGGGAAATGCAAAGCAAGGAGGAGTTGCATGTAGGAAGGAAATGAGATTTAATGTGGAGGTGTGAAAGTCTTCACAATATCCAAAGAAAGAATGGATGGGAGAATCTGGACCCGTGGCTGTCTTAGGAATCTTTTTCAACATAGGTTGATGTTAAAACTTCAATGCAGGTGGAAGTAAACGGTGAATGTTTATGGGGGAAAAATCAAGGATTGTTCAATATGAAATCTTTAGGGAAATAAAGTTTTCATTTAATACACTTAAGTGAGTCAATAGAGAGCATGTCATTACATGGGCAAAGCCTGGGAGGCTCTATCTCTCTGGGACTTCCTCTCCTAGGTATGCAAATTAGGATAATACTGTGGTAGCTGCCAAGGCAGTCATGGTGATATACATCTGCAATCCCAGCACTCCAAGACAGAGAGGTAGGGGGCCAGCCTGAATTACACAGGAATACTTTGTCTTAGACAAACAGACAAGAAACACGTCTGCCAGAAAAATTCCTGGATTTTAGCAGTGAAATAAAGTAATCTATTTCTCATTTGACAAAGACAGCCTTTGTCTTTACTAAACTATACACAGGCTTCTTCCTTACATTAAATACCCTCCCTCCCACCTTTATTTCTTAGAACATTTGTGTTAGAACAACAATAGAGTATTTCTCTGTTTGATAACCCACGAATATCTTCTCCAATGATGGAGGAAAAGTCTCTTTAAAATATAATCAAAGTCTTCTAATCTGTCTGGGAGGGGAGAAACAACCTAACTTCAATAAATTAAAACCAGCAAGTATGACAGACCTAATTATAGTGGATATCCTGCTCTGCAACATCTTCCAGTATTTTACCTCATCATCCCTTTGTTTAAAAACCCACTTCTCGAGTTAAGCTCAAGCTTTCTTCCTCAGTGTAACAACCTTAAATAAAGTTTTGCTGGCCAGTTTAACTCTGTGAGATTTTCTTTCATATACTCAGGAAACGGAAAAGGGTAAATCTATTTTTTTTTAAAATAAAAGCACAAAGACATATTAACAAACAGACACAAATTAGCATAAAAAATAGTACAATCAAAACTGATCTACAGACAAGGTGACATGGACTCAACAGTGGTTGTTGCTTTACCCACTGATATCTTCGAAGTGTATATATATGAACCCAGATACAGACATGCAAAATTGGTAAGACAATCAATCCTCTCAGCAACAGAAAAACACAAAAAACAAAAAACCAAAGACAAAAAAAAAAAAAAAAAAACACCAATAGTTGCTGCTTTGCATATTGATATCTTCGAAGTGTGTGTTCAGGATAACACATGCAGACATAACAGCTTTCTCTCTGCTTGAGACTCGGTGGATGACTATACCAGGGTCACCTTCAACTGTGACTTCCTACCTTGCCATTGAGGTCATTTTTGTTCCAGCTCTCAGGTGGACAGCTGGTCATTTCTGCCGTATCAACTAAGAGGGTGATTTGCAGTTTAGATATGCTTATGACTAGAGTTTAAAAAATAAAGTTATAAAGGGCACAAGGAAAGTCAAACTTTTTTCTGACTTATTGTCTTAATATTTGGGACGCGTGCCTGATGCCTGATCAGTGTTGCCTACAGGCAAGCTAATAACTTGGGGAGTGACTGTATTATAAGGTTTTTTAGCTGAAAATTCATTTAGGTTAACTCACCCTTTTTCAAGGTTGAGGACAGTAAGTTAAGACTAATGTAAGGAAATTTTTGAGACTCTCTGGCCAATTTTCTCAACTTTTCAAGGTCATGTTACAGACTCCCCTGTAGCAATGTGCCTCAGTCTCTGGGGAAGCCAGAACCTTGCAGACCTCTCCATGAGGAGATCCCCTCCCTTAAAGCAGAAGCACTTACTCCAACACTGGAATGGAGATAGCACTGTCCTAGGCAAGGGTAATCATGGGCACCAAGCTGCTCTCAGCCAGTCAAGATTCTTCCAGAGCTATGGAAACCAGAGCTGAGATAATGACCAAAGGACCCTGGGCCACCTTACAAGCTGGCTTTTTAATTTTATGGCTGGGCCAATATCTGATTCCTTGCAGCATAGTAACTCCTCCATCTGCCTTATAAGACATCTCTGTGAAGACAGGCAGAACGAACAGAAGGAGAAAGGGAGAAATACTAAGTAAATAGGAGAATGTCAGTTTTGTTTTTTTCTGCAATGAAAAGTTAGTGGAAGAGAAAGAAGGAGCAGCGTACGGGTGACTTTTGGCTGCTTGAAAAAACTTTAACACTTCAGTAGATAGAGATCTAATTACAATGCAGATTCCCAAAATACACCTCGTAGTTGTAAGGTGGGATATGGCAATCCTCGTGCCTAACAAGACCTCCTGTCCCCATCTTTCAGGTCATCTTATACTTTCGGCTCTGTGGACCAGAATAGAAGTCTAAGAGGACACGGGTAATGCGTAACTTCACGATTCTCCTGAATGTTCGCTCAGGTTTCAGACGGGGAGATTTGAATATACTAATGAAGCACAGGTTGTTGCCTCTAATCTTTGTAAAAGTAAAAATTCTAAAGAAAGCATATGAGGAATATAAGGTAAACAGAGTCCATTTATGATTTTATTTTTCTCATACCTAAAAACAGTTTTATAATTTGAATTAGAATACAGGTTTATTCTGTATTACTTGTGAAAAGGACATAATCAGTGTCCTCCGAGGGAAAGGGGGGAAAGGACAGGGAGACAAAGACAGAGAGGAAAACTGAACCGTAGTATGTATACGTACAGATTACATACACACCCATCACATTCACCAATTCCTCACGGTGAGTGTGATTATTATGTATTGCAAATGCACACTAATACATGCATACCTATGTGCATGCACACACACACACACAAACACACAAGATCTGTATGAGTAAGACTTCATGCTGTATTCTGATAAAATTCGCCTAAATAAAATGCTAAAATGGCAGTGTTTCCCTGCAAGGAATGATTTTTCCATCTGAAAAGTGGCACTCGGTTGCTCCAAACAAAATTGGAGACTTTAAAACCTGGATTTTGATCACAAGACTTTGAGGATAAGTGAATTTAAGAGGCAAGCATTGTAGCACGTTGTGGGTTGGATAGGCTTTCTGCAGACATGCCTGAGAACATCTGGATATCACCTCAGGGGCGATCGCACAAGGATCTACTATTCTCATTACTTTTTTTTCAACTGTTTTATGGTTATAGGCATGGTAAGCTCTCTCTAAGCTCTGCACATTGGATGATGGTTCAAAGGGCATTAAAGAAAATTTAAAGAAAAGTAATTGTTTGAATCCAGTAAAAAAAAAAAAAAATGAAGACAGAAACAAGAATTAAAGGGCTAAAATTAAAGAGAAATTTTAATACCAGCCCTGTACCTTCTTACATTTACATAACTCCTCCTTCTCTTTTGTACTCAGCTCAACAGAAATTAAGAACAGAACCCTACAGGTAGCTACTAAATTACTTTGCCCATGATGGTCTTCTAGGAGAGCAAAACCACAAGCTTACATAAATGCATAACTTAAGGGATCCTTCTTAAATATAAATCCCTATAATGCGCATACACAAGTTCTGTCTACTAGAACTACAAATCAGTTCTGACATAGACATCAAATTGTTACTCCAGTTGCTCCCTCAAAAGAACTTGCTCCAAAGACAGTGTAATATTTGTGAATGGAAGCACTTCCTTTCCTGTGAGGCTAATTGAGATTCAAGGGAAAACCCCGCATCCTCAAAGGGGAAGTTCATCAGGCATGCAAGCCTGGAGTTGTTTCCAAACAGCTCTCCAGGGACTTCAGTTCCATCCTATTCACTTGAAGAATTTCCTCAGATATCTCACTAGGGAAGCCATAGTACTGCTGGGAGTTTTGTTATGAAGACACAGAAATTGTTGCCTGAGTAAGCAATTTTTGGAGCATTCTGAAATTGGTGGCACAAAAACAAAAGGCAGTTTCTCAGTCATTCTCTCTCTATCTCTCTGTCTCTCTCTGTCTCAGCCTCAGTCTCCTCCTCTTTTCATTCTAACTACTGCCTTCAAATATACACCCTCACCTTAAAAATATACTGGCGATTTTCTAGTCAATTTAAATCACTTTCAGTTTTAAAAAAAGTGATCCAGTCCAGTTTAAAAATCCTTCTGTCATTCCTTCCATCCATGCATGCAAGATACCTCTTTGGGGAGTGCTCAGGAGGGCTTGGAGGACAGGGAGGACCATGCTGAGGGAGGATGGGTGCTTGCTGATTCCCTGCTCCAATCAGCACTTGGGGTACATAAAAAATTGGCTTTTCTTTCACATCTCACCTACTAGCTTTTCCCTTGATTCTTTTTGCCTGTGTGGGGTCGGGGCTGTAAGATGCAGACCTTGCTATCACAGCCCTCTCTTAGCTACTGCTACTTCCCTCACTAATCCTGATTAGGTACTGCTGTTTCCATTTGTGGGGCATGAAAAATGCTTATTTCCCCACGGGCAGAATGAATGAGCTTGCTGAAAAGGCCAAGAGAAGAGAGAAGTGGCTTCTCACTACATGATTCCTTGATACAGGGAAAGCTTAACTTTTCCCCATCACCTTCCTGCTTCCACCCCAGTAGCAAGCCCTTTGGTCTCTCCTTTAAAGAGTCCCTTTATTCAGTGGCCAAAGCCAGGTACCTTCTTTGATTTTTGTTTGATGTGTAGAAAAGTCGCATGTCTCACTTGTCAACATGTTTGAAATGGACGTCTCTCCCTGTCTCCAATCTGACAGGTTTTTTATCAATTTCTTTTATCTTGTTCCATAAACACAGAAGGCAGGTCAGGAAGTCCACTGCTTAAAGAAATAATTGCCTAGGGATTCTAGTTCCTCTTATACAGGCATCTCTTTTCTCTATGAGAAAATCTTTTAAAGTCCTTCCCTCCATTATAGATTAATGTTGAGCATTCCTCCTCTGGACACAGATTAGACAGACAGACAGACAGATGTAAAGTTGTAGAGATTTATCTGACTTTCTTATTGCAGCTTATACAACTAGGTGTGGTTTGACTTAAATTATGAATGAACTAGAAGAGTCAGTTAGAAGCCAGTTAAATTCTGGCTTGGATTTCCAGACCTCGGTGTCTGGGAAGAGAAGTACTGGCACGTTTTCTTCCTTAGCAAGGAGTCTGAATCGCTGATTTGTAAACAGCAGGAACATTCAGCTCTGCTCCCTGTTGCTCACACACTTACCGCTATTGTTTTCCTTATCAGGAAAGTTGCAAAGATAACACTGTTTGAAAATTATTATGAGCCTCCCCATGGAAGAGGTGCCTTTGCTTTCACTCAATTTTAACTCAGCATCGTAATTCAATCACCACTTGTAAGCCAATAGCATTTGCTTCTTTCAATATATTTCACTAAATGAAATCCTCTTCATCTATAAAGCAGTCCAGTGAATGTATTATGTGCTAATCATATTCAAGAACACAACCATGTAATCCAGAAGGCCAATATATTCCATTCTCATCTTTGTTGAGATTTAGAGGAGGATTTTAGATTGAGGAAGGCATTGCCCGATAGAGTATAATGGGCAGCAAAGGCAGAGATGCAGGTAAAAGGGGAGAGAGAAGCAAAGGTTGAATATACACCAGGGCTTTCTGGGACCTAGAGAAAAGGATTTATGAATAAATTAATGGTGGGCATAGATGAAATGAATGGTCCACTCTATATTTAAACTATTAATCCCACCATATGCATGAGATTTTTTGGGGGAAAAGGCAAAGTATTATTAGGGGAGAATTGTTCAGAGACCAAGTCTTTTTAGAGAAGAATTTGTATATCACTTTGGCTGCTATGTTGAGCACAGAACCGATTAGGAGCAACGGCAGAAGCACCAAGACCCATTTTGAGACTATTACAGTAAATGAGGCCAGAGATATTGGTTGCTGTTACCAAGAATATCAGAGGAGGAGGTAAAAAATAGTTGGGTTTTGAAAATATTTTCAAAAGAGTGAAAAGTTTTCCTGAGCCATTGTATAAGGTGGTCATAATGAAATAAAAGGAGGTGGGAATGAAGTAGAGCCCGATTTGCTGAAATAATAGTATTTCTATTAATGGTCTGTGACAGTGGCAGATTTGGACTGATGGGGACATCAGATCAGTTTGAGAAACTGTACAGCCTGAGATGAGTATTGAACATTTAACTGCAGCTGTTGATTAGGAATTCGAACATATGAGTCTATACTGTGGACCAAGAATGAAAATTCGAGACTCACCAGCACACAGTTGTTACTTAATTTCTGAGAGAGTGTAAAAATCACCAATAGAGTAAATGGAAGGGAGAAAATATCTGAAACCTAGTGCTGGGATAAGCGCTCAAATCACAGATAGAGAGAAGCAAAGAAGCAAGACTAAAAGAGCCAGCTTAGTACATTTAATAAAGTGAAATGCAAGAAGATACATATCTTTCCACAAACTTAAAAAGCCTTAAAATTTTAAGCTATAGACCAACATTTGATTTTAAAAAATAAATGGCCTGGTTTTTAGATTTTATAACAAACTAATGAATAACGAATTTTAACTTAACTCTTATTTTTGGTCTGCAAATAAATCCTTCTCATCTTTAACTCTACACGAATATAGTTCAGTAACATTTATTTTCAAAAACAGTGACAGTCACCAATGAATAATAAATGCTAATACTCAGGAAATGTTTCCTTTTGTTGCTACAACAGAGACAGGAGATTAATTTACAACCAACTCTTTTTTTTTTTTTTTTAACAGAGAACGCTCTGTGACTTAGTCCTCACTGTTTGACATGTAAGAAGTGAACTTTCCCATTTTATCTAAGTCTAAGAACATGGTGTATTTTTTAACTTCTACTAGGATGTTTATTACTGACAAATACACAGGTAAGCATTTATAAATTAAGAATGCAACTCAGGAAGAAGCCTGAAAAAATATGCCAAAAATCTGAACTCTATTCATTTAAAAAAAATCTCATAATATTTTTATAATAAGGTAATGCATGTGTCACCAAAAGCTTTCAAAGAGACAGAATGTCAGCTGACTTCATTAGAATGGGACGAGCTGCTGGATCCCTGGGGCAGTGCATGGTAGAGTGCTTCGTGTGTTAAATTGGTGATTATATTTAGGGAAGATGAACAAGTGCACATGAACAAAGTCATGGGCCAAGAAATAGAAAAAATGGTAAAGGAGAGGAAAACCGCTTTGCAAAGCCGGACATGTGTGTAGCCTGGATGTTGAATAGAGGGGCTAATAATGGCTTGGGGAGATATTTCAGTTGACTGTGCTGAACTTCTGCATTCCAACTCAAAGACAATCACCGTAAAAAAATCTCTTATTTATTAATGAATCTCATGTAACTCTGTTAGAGTTCCTAAGTCCACATTAACCATACTGGACAATTCATCCATGTTCACAGTTAAATTATTAGCAAATTGCAGTGCCAAAGAGTAGAAAGAAATGAAAGGACAAAACTTGAACCTAACATGACCATGAAATCAAAAGGTCTCATTGAGTTTACTCTGAAATTGAAATGATAATTTTTGGAGAGAATATAGAATGCAAGACGTGGTGTTCCTGCTGAACTAGTGGTGCCAGATAACTATGCTTAACATAAAAAGAAGGAGCTCAAGGAGCTTCTTAGTAGTTCCTGAGGAAAACAATTCTTAAGTAGGTCTAAAGGACATTCAACTTCTAAAAACACTGTGTGCTTTCTCAAGAAGGGAGAGATACCATCTACTACACTGTCCATTGCTGTGAGGTGCTTCTTTGAAGGAGCCATGAAGGAAAGACTAGCTGGATAGAGCTGGTTACATTCAGGCTATAGATTCAATGTGGGTGAAGTTGTCACTGACTAGTATTTAATCAAGTTAAGGTGACAGTTTGTAGAATTCAAAGTGAAATGATTTGAATGATGATTATAAAAATAAATGTATCTGTGTTTCATTTTCCATTAGCACAACTGAAAGATCAGAAGGCTTTCAAAACTAAACTTTATCTTATCATCACTCTGGAATGACTCATTCTGGAGAAGAAGTTCAAATTTGCAGAAAGCCAAACATCTATACCTAGTGTTGAATTTCAGGTCAGTGAATAAAATGAGTGGATCGTTTTTTTTTCCCAACAAGTGTATTAAAACAATCAAACATGTATTTAACCTTGGGTGTGGGATCAGAGAACTAAAAAGTATCATGACACCACGTCTCTCCTTGGGTATGACAGTCTTTGTTCCTGGGCTATGGGGAGTTGAAAAATTTCCTTTGACCTTTCTCAGATTTTCCACAACTTCAAGATTGAGGATGAATCGAAGTGGGTGAATCACAAAGCTGCCAAATAACTAACACTCTAAGCAGGTATGATAGAAAGGAGCTTGGAACAAGGACGGCAGCAGTCTTTAAATCAGTGGGAGCCCCAAGGTTTCTAATGAATCGTGCTATACTGCTTTCTCTTCATTTGCTCTACAAGTACTGATTTAAGACGATGTCTTTCTGTGTTCAATTTTAAATATACCATTACTTACACATGTAAGTAACTTTTAATAGATATTGTGAAAGAGAAAGGAAGTGCTCAAACTGGAAGAACACCTGGGACGGGGGGAAGGAGAAAAGAAGAAAGGGAAAAAATATGTGTATACACACACACAAGATAGCTAATATAATTATATTACTAATTTCTATTAGTTCATTGACAGGAACATTTAGTGCTTATATTTTTTGATCAATTTTGCATGCCTGTACCTGATAATCTGAGCAACTACTTTGAAGATAACATGCAATCTAATAACCTTTCTCAATTTCCTATCATCTTGGTTTGAAATTCTGTATCATTTTTATTTTCACTCTGTTTACAATAAAGAAAAAGCTAAAGAAAGCATAAAATGAGCAAAACAAGAGAAGGCATTAGATTTTAGAATCCTTCATGGGAAGATAATAATATTCAAGGAGAATTCAGCTGGATTAACACAAGATATAAAGATGTTCTTTTAAGTAAATCTTTTATATAAAAATGTTCAATAAGAAGATAATAAAAGAGTTTTAGACAGGATGTTAAACATATTGGGAGCTGTGATAGTGCCCTAAAGATGAAATACAATAATGACCAAAACTCTTTCAACAAAATCTGCACTTGCCTAGAGAACAAAGGAAGGGGAAGAGAGGGCTCTCAGCCCTAGTTCTTATGCAAGTAGGATCTGGTATGACACAACTTGAGAAGTGGTGGGGGAAGCAGAAGGATTTCAAAAATTAGGAGAAAAGTAGGTTTTTTCAGCCAGCCTCAGCCTTTTGTTGTTAGTACTTGAGTAGAAGTGTGGTAACAATACAGGAAATTGATATAAAGCTTTATTAGCATTGAAGATGTCAATCAACCCCACTAGAGATTTAGAGGCCGGGATGGCAGAGTGATTTCTTGGGTGGAACTGGTTCAGAGAGTGGCCTGGAATAGGGAAGGCAGCCTGGCAACAGTCATAGTAAAATTACATGTGCCCCCCCCTTGACTTAACCTTGTCTCCAGCCGTATTATCAGTGATGCCCCCACCTTGCTGTTGGATCTGCAAGCAGGTGAGTGAGCCAACTACATGTCATTTCACTCGCACACACAAAATCAGTCTTGTCTTTCAGAAACTTCATAAAGTTTCTTTTCAGGGTGTTGGGTGGGATCCTTGGCTGGTGCCATACTAGACTTGGAAATATGCTGTCTTGCTTATTGTTTTTTTTAAAGCAGAATATATTTATAAAGGGAAAGAAAGCTTCTGTCGAAGAGAGGGACAGAAGGGGGCTCTGCGTGGGTTACCCCAAGTCTTGCTTATTTTTAAAACTTACACACCACTTACTTTCGCCAGAAAGTTGAAAATTGCTTTCTAAAACTCACAGTGATTCAAAAATTATTTGTTATGAATGTGTTGCTATGTACTTCCCCGTCCAACTAAAATCAGCACTGTGGTTAGGCAGGTGAGCATCCTTCCCAAATTAACACTTACTTAGAGATGCTTTCTCTGTCTGTGCACTCAGACTAAAAACCACTTCCGGGACATGGTTGCGGGTGTGGCTCAGGACCTGTCAGTTACCAACCCAGTCCCCAAACTACTGAGTGTTGTTCACAACCCATACTTTTCTACACACCCTTGCAGTCAGGTCCATTTTTGCTTCTCTCTAGTCACTCTGCACAAGTGCTGTGCCTTATGCCAGAAACAAAACTTTTTCTCTTACCACCCATTATTTCTTCATGTATTATTATAGGTTTTCCAAAGTCTAGGTCAGCAACTGTGACAAAGACATGAATGGAATCCAGCCATAGTCATATACACTGCATTGCCCGCACCCTGGTAGGCTGAGACAGGAGGACTGTAAGTTCCCTCACAGCCTGGGCAAGCCTAGGTGGTTCAATTTCCAGTACAGATGGTAAAGCATGACATAAAAATGGAACATTACTTTCTCTTTTTGTCTCTTGTAATCTTACTGTGTAATCTCACGTTTTAAAAAATAACGTCAGAGTCCTAATTATTGCCCGAGAGTTTCTTCCAAACTCTTAACATTGAAGTTTGGCCAAGAAAACTCAAGTCATGCAGTTAAGCACCCTAAAATCACAAATGGGAAAGAGATCAGGAATAAAGAAGGAGGTGCTAACTGAAGGGACCACTGAGAAAACAATATTACATAGCTTGGGATCACTTCATCAGGAGCATTCAATCTAATGAAAGTCAGCAATTTATACACTGTGTTTTGAATGCTATACTTCAACAACTACGTATTACATAAATATTCTCAATTCAGTTAGCAGTCGAGTAAATGAAAGTTCCTAATGTAACTTTGAACACTGGTAAGAAGAAAAACTGGGAAAGCAAGAAAAAGAAGGAGCCATTTGAAAAATGATCATGTGACAATCACCTTTTAAAGGTTTTGCCTGGTTCTAGTTTATCTCTTTGTATATATACTACACATATACACATCTATATCTAGCCATATGTGTGTGTGTGTGTGTGTGTGTGTGTGTGTGTGTATATATATATATATATATATATATATGTTTCTGAATTTTCTTCGCTATATTTTATTGGGAAGTAAAAAATTTAAAAAAGAATTTAGCATAATATATGCATAAAATTATACATAAATACATATTTGCACATAAATGCATTATAATTAATGATAATACATTTTTGAAAATTCAAGGTGCGCCACAATAATTTGATACAATAATAAGATATGAAGCAATAGCACAGTGCCGTGCAGTGTGTGTGGCGGTGCTGAGCGATGTTTCCAACTCAGCCCTGCACTCACCTCCACATCTTGGGATCGGTCCGCTCCACATTACTTTTCCGTCCATAAGAATGCATGTAATTGTCTCTGTTCCCTGAGTTTTAATAAATCCTTCTTCACAAATAATGGAAATTGAACTTCCTAATTGAAAGTTGTCCCCAAACCGCCGTGCATTGATTGGAATTCCAGGATCAGGGCACTCGTTATGTCCAAAAGCTTCATGATAAACAAACAAAAACAGAAGAGCTATATAAGAAAGAAGGACATTTGCATATATTTTGATGGGAAAAAAATAAAATGACTCTTACAAAGTCTATATTTAGGCTCTCTCTCTGCTTTATTTGTTTGTGAAGATGATGCTGGCTACATCTATTCAAATATTTTCTGTATAAAATGGCCAGAATTCCAATTAATGTGAATACTAACCACTTTGAGAATATTTTATTGGAAATTGTTATGATTCCCTTTAATGAGAATGGAAAGATAGACTCATTGTAGGAATTAAAATGAAACGTTTCAATTTAGTACAAAAGCTGTCCAGTTGCTTTGTAATTTTCCATGACATTTACTCTCTGTCATCCAGGAACATGGAAAAGGATTAACTCTTTTGCAGTTACCAAGTTCTAGGCACTGTGATATCATCTCATTTAACATTTAGAGCAGTGTAATGAGAAGAAGACTCACCACGCACCATAAAAATTAATGTTCGACTCAGAAAAATGAAGTACCTTGCCTCCAGCCATAGAAAGAAGACTTCAAAGGAATGACATGTACCTGCTCTTCTGGGTTTTAATTTTTTCTCAACACACTATTGTGCCTGGAGTTATTTGTCTCAAGTTTCTCAAGAGAACGTGAATCTTCAAGCTCAGAGCTACTAGACTTGTTTTACCTTGTTTCTTCCATGGTGTGTTGCAGCCCAGTTAGAGCAAATAGCACAAGCGCAACGACAAAGTGCTTATTGGAAATTCTGTAGGTTGTAGATTATGTGAACCAAACCCAAATTTTCTTTTATTCGTCTGGATGATCAAATGGGTACTATAAAATCTTAACAGCATGAGGTAAAGGGGAAATTATTTTCATTAGTAAAAAAGTAGTATCAACCAGACTGCACTGCAAGTGACAGATAGCCTGCTGTCTTGTCACCTATGTTACCTGCTTCCAAAAATTCGTGCCTGGATGCTGATAACTACATACTCATAGCTGCTGGTCACCCCATGAATGATCACCTACACCCTCTCAATTCCAAACTCTAGACCAGCTCCATCTGGTTCAGACTGGGATGAGATGCTAACACTCAGACAATGTTGTTCCCATTATAATGCCATCACAATAAAAGCCACATCCTCTGGGGAACCGGAACAGATCTGAATGTGCCAAGGGATACCTCAATGATTGTTGAAAAATTTTCATTGAAAAACACAGGTAACACCATGCACATCACCATCCCTTATAGCCTGGTCCTAATACAAACCCAAACCTAGACTTGCTGAGAGATGTGGTACCTTCAGAGAGCCCCAACTTTTTGTCTTGCTTGGGCTGCACTTTGTGAAGAGGACTGGTCTTGGTCTGCTTATAAATTATATAATACAGTTAAAGTATATAAGTAACACAACTTCCTCTTGTAAAAAATACCTATCGGTGTAAAATTGTTTACAAAGGACACACAGGCTGTGGGCTGCTGGACGAGCATGGCTGCTTGGGAGTATGAGGTTCTTTCTCCACTCACTGGCCACTGAATAATATTCCCTAGATGTTCCTAGAAAGATTTAGTCATTTGTAAGTGGCACCAAGTTGACAAAGAACCTATAGGTTTTATAACAGCCTCTCTGGATTATGCCTGGTTGCTCTAATGTATAAGGAAAAACTAATACTTATCAGAATGAATAGCTATCAGTAGTAAACATTAAATATAAGGATTTATCTATGATCAATTAAATCATTTACTATAAAAATTACAAAGAAAGTATTTGAAGGTACCACAAACATTAAAGTAAACATTATAATGTATTTAACACAAAATAATCATTGAAAGTAGACATATACAAATATATATAATCTGTCTATATCTATATGAAATATTTTCAAATGACCTCAGGCTAAGCAAGCATTTTATACAGTAAGTCCCTCTGAAACAAAGCATACCTAACTGAAACATAAATGATATACAACCCCCATTCACAGCTTATTAGAGACAGAATTCACTAGTGTCATTTTGAAAAGAAGATAATTGCACTTTGTTACAAAACAGCATTTAATACATAAAGGTAGATGCAAAGGGTAAAATTTTTTTTAAAGGGAAACACCATGAGCTGGAAATTAAATCTTATTGTTATGGAACTTTCGGGTATTAACTTCTCAGATTGGTCAGTAAAAGTCAGTGGAGTTCTATGGATTCAGACAGAATATCGCAAAAGGAAACATCAGTATGTGCATATATTAACCTGTGAGGGAGGAGTGTGTTTCTTTTCTATGGGATTCACCTTTTGGCTATATTTCTAAGAAATTTTCAGATAAATAGTATTCAACCTTCTGAAAAGCAAAGCAACATATGGGTGACACTCACAGTTACACAACTCCAGAGTCAATTGAAATGTAGAGAAACAGAAACACAACATAATACAAGTGTCAAGGCAATAATTCAAAAGACAACTAAAGAACTAAAAACTTACTGTTGTAAGTGATATTAAATCCACGTCCTGACATGGAGTGGTCAGCTTGAAATTCCAACCGCAATATGTGACTGTTACTTGTAAGATGGGAAGGCACTTCCGCCCCAGTGAAGGTTCCAAGAATTGGCGAGTCTGGAGAATCGCCATCTTTAACAGCGAGGAAGTCAAACTGGGATTCCAAGTCGAAGTCATTGAAAGAGAGGTGTATTCGACTTCCTGGGTCGGAGATTATAGTCCAGATGCAGTTTAGGTTATTTCCATATCCTTCTGGGTAATCAGGAGAAAGGACTGTTCCCATTGGTGCAGTAAAGTTAGATAGACAAGGAACTGGTAAAATAGGAAGATTATAAAATACGATAAATGATCAAAAGTGATATTTTGCCTTATTCTGTTATATTCTACATTTATGATAATCATCTATTTGATAAAACATCAAACAATGTAAATTATTTTATAAAGTAGACAGAAAATATTACCATATCAGAAAAGGCAGCCGATACTACAGATGAAGTGAAGATCATTTGTGTATATATGTACAAAAATATAACTGGAGTGACAGCAACTATTTACTTTGACATCTATCATGTTTATGTTACTAGTTTAGTAATTATTGGACTGAATCCACAAGGCACATGTATTTGTTTTGATGATGATTTCTCCTGCCCAGGCAAAAATTTGAGATCATATTTTAAAATTTCAACATAGGGGGGAATAGGAAGGTCTAGTTTCCTTTGCAAAGTTCACTCACTGATTTTCCACCGCATCCAAAGTGTACACACACGCCTTGCTCTTTCTTGCACACTCACCTGCTGGCCTAAATCCTGGAATAGTTTAATTCTGTAACTACTGATTTAAATTATACCTCAAAAACTTTCAGTAAAGAAACATATGCTAAATATTTCGGATACTGCAAGCCACATAAATTTTTTTGCAGCTACTGTGCCACTGAAGCAGGTGAGCAGTTTAATTGGTAAATAGAAGCACATGATTTATGTTCCAAAAATACATGACTCACAAACCCAGGCAGCAGGCTGCACTTGGCAGGGGGCTTCAGCTTGCCTTTTTCTGATTTGAATAACACCCATTTAGGCAACATCTGTACAAAGCCACCACCCTAATCACTTTTATCAGTTAAATAGCTAAATCTTTATATCATACTGTAAACCCATAAGGGTATCTGCAATTTTGATGTAACTTCCTTTGGCCCAGTGTTACTACCACACTAAATGTATGGCTTAATATTATGGCCTATTATCCAGATAAGCATTTTGGTTTTACAAAATTCTCCCATCTATTTTTGAATACTTTGTTTTACTTAACTGCATATGAAATTATTAGACAAAGTTTACAAAAAATCTAGGTTAGGATTTTGATTAAAATTACACAGCAATTTGTATATAATTCACATTTTAAATATTTTTCATTCAGAAATATGGCTTCTATTTTATTTTCATAATATTTCCTTTATGTGTTAAGTTTTATAATCTCAAGTTATTGGGGTTCAAGTAAGGATAATTTCTAGGAATTTAATAATCTACTTTTGAGTAAATCCTTTCAAATACATTTTCATGAAAAATGGGCATGGTGGCGCATCCTGGAATCCCAGCACTTTGGGAAGCTGAGGCAGGAGGATTGCAGTTGGAAGCCTGTAAACTTAGCAACTTAGCTAGACCCTGTTTCAAAATAAAAGTAAAACAGCGGGCAGAGGATACAGCTAAGTGCAAAGGTGCTGAGTTCAACCTAGTACTAATATTTTTTTTCAAATTAGCTTTTATATGTAAAAACATTATTAATTGTTACATCTTCATCATGAATCAGGATACTGGGCTTAATTATTTTTAAATAGTAATAATTGTTCTGTAGATAGTCAAGAAATTTTAAAAATTTGTTTTAGTCAGCAATACTTTTAATTATACATTTACCATCTACTAAAATGCTTTCAAAATATTTTCATTTTCCTGGGATATATTCCATTAAGGGATTTTTCATTATTAAACTAACATCATAAAAACATCTAGAATTAAAGGTACTCAATTAGTTGCAATGTCTTAATATACTTTAGGTAACTAAAGTTAGAACTACACTATACTATACTTTAGGTAACTAAAGTTTAGAGCTAAATTAGATTACCTCATGTATTTCCTTCTCTCCAAAACTTTACAAAGTGAACTTGGTTAGACACAAGCACTAGCCTAATCTAAGAATATTCTAGTAAGGGCATCTGTGTTCCTTTACTTTCCTACAATTCCTGAATAGCAAACAAGATATAGTGTAATTAGGGAAATTTCTGCCAGAATATATAAGAAAAAAAGAACCTCTCTATTATAGTGGAATGAGGACAGAATTTAATCAAGGCTCTAAGTACATCAACAGGTAAAAACACTTATGTGTTTGTTGTAGTTAAACACAATATCTGGACAAATTCTTTTATTCCAAGCACATGACATATCATAAACATTAATAGATTTTTTTCTCCGTAATATAAACCAATGCTACTATATACATTAATGGGAGCCTCTGTAAACAAAAAAAAATTAATACATTATTCATAAAATAGAAGTTTTAAATATTTTAAATGTTTCTCATTGCTAATATGCACATACTATCTTGTCAAAATAAATGAGTATTTGAATTAATTCAGATATATAATTTCCACAAGTATGCTATGTATAAAGGATAAAATGCCACCAATTTATGTGCAATAAGAAAACTTGTAATATATATTTTGCAATTACCAAGTGAACTATGTTAACTTTATTTAAATCTGTAATGAAATTTATAATTTGGCATAAGCACACTTGTTAAAGATAGTATCACAGAGTGCTACTCATTCAAAAATAATTACATGGTTCCAGCTCTTTGCAATTAATTACAAAAGTAATTATATGCAAGGACAGGGTAACATATGCTCTCTGGAAGCAAAGCATTTGGTACTCACAGATACAGATGGGTATGTTTGCAGACCATTGGTTATTCTCTTGACAAACAATGGATTTCTCTCCAATTAATTCAAACCCAAACTGGCATTCAAACCTTAAAATATCACGATTAGAAAACCCATCGCCTTCTCTAATTCCGTATAAGGGTGTACCGGGATCGCCACAGCTTTCTTTCTCGATTTCTGTAGAAACAGAAGATAAAAGTCATCTTCCAAGAGCTGGAGACCCAGGATACCATACTACAAGGTGAGTAAATACTTCCTCTCTATGTGAAGATCGTTCAGAACAAAGGATGGACGTATTCACCAGTTTTACTTCATTTCCCTTTGTTGTGCTTAGGGATAGGATTTAATGCAATAATTTGTAAGGAAAAAATCAGCATATTTCTTTCAATTTGGTAGCTAAGGAATCTGAAGTCATAAGAAATGAGCGTGTCAGAGGTTGTGCCTAGCTTACCAGTTATATGAAGTCAGATTTTGTCTGTACTACATATACACATACATATGTTCATGAATATACATATAGCACTTTCTCCAAAATCCCAAGGACTATTTTATTCTTGTAATATACACATGATACACTAAATTCTTAGATCCTGACAGGACTTGTGGAAATGCTTATTGCCTGTGTGTTCTTACACTAGTTCATACAGGCCCCTAACGTGAGCTGCAGCTTTCTCAGGTAGCTGTTGGCCGAATCACCTCCCCAACTAAACAGTAACAGTCCATTTAAGGAACTGCCTTCATATTCCTAATTGCCAAGCTCCGCTCCTTGATAGCTGTTTACTGGATAAACTGAAGGATGAAAATAACTTGCTCTCAGAACACCATTAAAAAAGCTCCTTAAGCAACCCAAATGTCCATCAACTGAGGACTGGATAAAAAAAACTGTGGCATTTTTATGTAATGGAATAGTACTCAGCTATAAAGAAAGACCAACTTGAGGCTTTTATAGGCAAAAGGTCACAATTAGAGACCATACTCAGAAGTGAAATAAATCAGATGTGCATGTGCAAGCAACGTATTGTATCACTAGTTTAAGAACCTGACAGTGGGAATATACATTAGGAGGTATGAAAGGAAACTGCTCAAAAGTAAAGAGTAACTGGGATGAGGGGAAGGAGAAAAGGAAGAAAGGGATAACTATGTATGCGTGTGTGTATATGCAGGCTGGCTAACATGGTTGCACTATTGACTTATGTCACTTTATTGTAAGGAACAGTTAATGTATAGTTGTCTGATCAATCTTGTTCATCTATATGTGTTTTCCTGAGCATACAGTTTGAAGTTATCAATATGTAATACAACAACCATTGTTAATTCCCTGTCACCTTGTCTGTAATACAGTTTTGATTGTACTGTTCTTGTGGTACTTTATGTCTGTTTGTTAATGTTTTGTTCTTTTACTTTTAAAATTAAAAAGAAGCACCTGAGCAGAGCCATCAGTGGTTCAATCTGAGTTTTTCATGTGAAACTATGAAAGTTAGCAATCTATTATGGGGATGAATCTGAAATCTCATTTACTATCTTCAAATAATAGCAAAAAGTGAGTAAAACTAAAACTTAGAGATAAAACTTTAACCACCCCAAATCTGACTCTCCAAAATTTACACACTTCTCTTTGTTTTGCAAAGCAAAAGCCTCAATTTGTTCCACTTTCCAATTTTCTTCCTTGCTTTCCTACTATGTACATATATATATGTATATATCTATATGTATATGTACACACACACACACATATATATATAACATGTAATGGTACAAATATACATTTATAAATTATAGACATTTCATTACAACTTATTGTTTTATACAAATAAAAATATCATACTTTATTATCACCTTTATTATACTGTCAATATTGTTAACAACTTCGTCTTTTTTTAACCAAGCAATAATGCTTCAGAGACACAGTGACTTCAGTTTGTGAACTTCATTTGTTTCACGATTTGGGGAAAGAGAGCTGTTTGTACTTGTGGGGAGAAGATGACTGATCATGTTTGTCACACGATGTGGACTTTGCGAATGGAAGCAAAATTTTGCCCAATGCTTTTGTTTTTAAACCGAATTGTTTGGAGATAGAAGCGTTCATGAACTGAGATATTATGTATTTTTGAACACCTTAGTGGAAATCATTGATGGCTATAATTATTCCTTTAAAACACCAGACTTCATGTGCATAGTTTTAATTGTGATAAGTGGAAGCATCTATAACATATTTGGTGTCCTTCTCATCCAGCTTTAATGTCAAGAAAAGAAATCAGTGATTTTTCATATTTTAATAAACCTCTGTTTAGTCTATACAACAGGAAACCTGGGAACGTTAGTGTTTGGACTTTCCCCTAGAAAGGTGGCAACTGAATATATGTTAGAGGTGTGCCATTTCCAAGCAGTAGTCATAGAATTGTTGCAGGGTTTATACACATTGCTATCACAAGTGTAATCATAAATCTTCCTCACTCCTAAAAACATTTCTTGTGTTTACTTCTCTGGTTACTTTTCCTTTCTTCTCTCTCTCCTCTCTCTCTCTCTCTCTCTCTCTCTCTCTCTCTCTCTCTCTCTCTCTCTCTCTCTCTCTCTCTCTCTCTCTCTCTCTTTCTTCTTTCTTGTGTCTTTTTGAGACAGAGACTCTGTGAAATTCAAGCTGGCCCTGACCATATTTTGTAACCCAGGTTGGATTTGAACTTGAATCAATCCTCCTGCCTCAGCCTCCTGAGTGCTGGGATTACAGGTGTGCATTGCCATGTCCAGCTCTGGTTATCTTTCTTTGTATCTAAAAATGGTTTTCAAACTTATTACTTTGTTTGAAGACTCTGAATCAGGTCTACTGTTCTGATGGTCTAAGCATCTGCCCTTCTCATCATTTTAGGTCTCATTAACTCTCTTTGGCACTATTTTTCTGTTCTTTTTCTGTCTTCTTGAGTTAAAATTTTAGGTTATTTTTATTAATTTATTTTCAGTCTTTAAAATTTTCTAAAATTTATTCAAATCTCAGAATTTTATCCAAGTACTGCTTTGATGTGGTGATTTTATTGTCTAACTTTCAAATAGTTTACAGTTTCCATTTTGTTTTCCTCTTAATTCATAAATAATTCTACTGTTTTTAAATTGATGAGCTAGGACTACGATACTTTTGGTGATTTATATTTCAGTGTTCTAAAATTTATGGCTCAGTGTTCCTTTTTGTTGATTACAAATATCATTTCTTTAGTATTATCTCTATATGTTTCACAGGAGATAAACCAGTAAAATATCTTCAATTCAATTTGTTATCTTTGTCAAGTTGAAATTATTTATGACATTATTTTTGTCTACTTGTTCTGACAAGTTATAAAACATGAGTTAAAGTTCCAAACTGAATATGGATTTTACCATATTTCCTTATATTTGAGTCAAGTTTGCTGTACAGATTTGAAACCATCATTCAGCTGTTCAATTTCCACAGAAAACTTTTCTTTGAACATTTTTATCTTCATATGTGGCAGACACCAGTCTAAGTCTGCTGTGCAAACCAATGAATAAACACAGTGATTCTTGACCTCTGGTGGTGCATGGACAGCTGGAAATTTACAAACCATAGCCAACAAGTAAGGATCATGCATTTTAGATAGTGATACACGCTATGGGGAAGAGCTGGTGACCAGAGAGTAGGGGCATTAATATGCTGGTAGAGAGACCTTGCCAGACTCACAGTTTTACTGTTGTTATTATAAAGAGTGTTTCTGTTACTGGGCAAACAGGTCTTCGTCATCTACAAATCTTCGTTCTACCTTTACTATTAGTTGCTAAGGTACAGAATTTTAATTCAAAATTATTTCCCTCAACATTTTGCACATTAACTCTACTCTTACCATTTCAGTATTCCCAATGAAAAATATATGATTCATTTTCCTTCTTCATTCTTCTCCTTTTCCCTCATCCTTTCCCTTCCTTCCTGCAAGATGTAAGGCTCTTATTTTGAGTTACTGTTTTATAAAAAATACTGGTTTTTAAAATCTAATGTTCTATTTGGTAATGGATTGATTACTTTTGCCAACTTGTAATTTTTTTTTTCAGTTCTAGAGAATTACTAACATTATTCCTTTTAAAATATTGTTCCTACATGTTTTCACCTCTGGAACTCTTTTATAATGAATAACAGATATTTAGGATTAAACTTTCATGCTGCATTTTCAATTTTAAAGTTTTCTTATTGATCATTTTAGAGGAATTCCTCATATATTCTGCATATATATTTTTCCTTATTTAGCATTTTGGAAGAATTCCACATAATTTCATTATGTACATTCATATATTTGTTTTTATTTTCTTAAATTTCTTTTATTTTTCAGACAAAAGAACACAGAATAACACAGAAACAACACAGAAAATACCAAGTTATACAGATGATAGTAGGGAATTGGCATTGGATGCTGTATAACATAATGTTACCTTCATATTTGTTATAACAAAATCAATAAAGGAAATACCGAATTACAGAGGAGACAATAGGGAACCATTACTGGATGCTGTATTACATAATGTTGCCTTTGTGTTTGTTAACACAAAAACAAGAAAGGAAATACCAAATTACAGAGAAAATAGTAGAGGGTTTCCACTAGATGCTGTATTACATAAGGTTATCTTCATCTTCATTACTGTTTTATATATATATATATATATTTATTTTTTCCGGTACTAGGGATCGAACTCAGGACCCTGCGCTTGCTAGGCAAGTGCTTATTCCACTGAGCTATATCCCCAGCCCTACATTACTGTTATATAGATGATGGCTCGTTCAATTAATCAATTTTCTCCACTTCACCACCATTGTTCTACCACCCTGTCAGTGGTCTTCCCACTGGTAATAACTGCACTTTTGGTTTTTTTACTCCCTCATGTTCTTACTTTGGGCAGAGACTTGGCTGCTTCTAAATATGCTGTATATCATGTGGGTGTACGCAAATTGCTATGGCAGGAGGTGAAGAAGCACCCTTTGGCAAGCCCTCCCAGCCTTTGAGTGTCCAGTCGGGTAGGCAGGGTTACACAAGTGAACTGCCAGACTCTTTCAGTGCGTCCGCGTCTATAGGCTCACGGGAGTCTTCAGGGCCTTCCTGGGGGCTGGGCCAAGCGCCTGGCACGCCCCAGTGGCTGGGCGGAGCGTCTGGCACACCCCAGGGGCTGGGCAGAGCACCTGGCATATATATTTGTATGTAACAAATTTCAGTTTGTAATTAAATACTATTTTATCTATGTACTGTAAAATTTCATTTTCATTTCCTAAATATTTAATGATCATTACTACTCCTTATTGTTTCACCGCCTCCTAGTTTGTAGGCATACAATTCCCCCCTTATTTTTCATGAGGATTTCTAGTATAAATATTTAATTTTCTTTCCCTTTCCACTGTCTATTTGTATACGCAGAGCAAAGCACTGACAAACAAGCAGAGTGAGCCTGTTTCTAAAGCAATATATTTGGAAATGTATTCAGTAAGTTTCAGTGATTGTTATACTCCTGATGAAAGTGTGCAGGGGAACATAGTTTAGGGGAAAATCAAACTGCTGTGTTTGAGTAAACTGTCAGATAAATATTTTCATTCACTTCGTTCTTTATAACCCTACAGGTTTTACGGTCTCCGTCATCACTTAAACTACCCCGCTGTCAGGCTTCTTTACTCTAATGTCAGAAAATCATTGTGCTTCTGAAGTGAGTACTTGCTTGTATTGATCTGGGGTGCGTTCTGCATGGTGGTGTTCTTCCCAACTTGAAGAGCCTCTCTCGCTGACCTGATAATTCCATATGTAGGCACTTGGTTCTGCAGTTGCAATACTTTGCTTGGTAGCAATGTCTACAGCTTCTCAGAACTTCCATTATCCTACTGGCCCTGAGCTACATGGCTTCCCACAGACAGCTGAAGCAATAGCTGTGTACTGTATGTATCCTACAGCTTCATAGCAACTGAGATTTTTCTCTTCTTGCTTTTAAGCATTATTTTTAATTTTCGTTATTATCTTTTGGTTAGGCATGACAGTGTTTAAGTATTTATAATAAAATTTGTTTTGCTTCCTTAGTACATTTTCAAAAACCAAATTATGTATGTAAATAAAGGTGTAATATTAAGGTACAACACTCTAACATAGACCGAAAGACTATATTCATAAGTAAAATAGACATTATGTATTGCTGCCTGTACCATTTTTTCTACACAGGAAGCAAGATTGACATCTGAACAAAAATTAATATGCACTAGTTAAGTTCTACACTAGAGATATTTCCAAAGAATAAATATAAATAACAGTGATCACTTACTGCCCATTAAAGTGTACTAGTACTGTGAAAACATTTTAAAAATACTCATTATGTAATTTAATCTTCAAAATAGGCCTGTGAAAGAACTGCCCTCACCACTGACAGATGAGAAAACTAAAGGTCACAGGAGGGAAGTGAGTTGCCCAATTTTACATATTTTGTACATAACAGAATTTGTGTCTCTCTGAATCCAAAGTGTTAATGACCCTGTTATTATGCAAGGCATTTTCATTTGTTAGTTATCTATTTATGAAGCCTATATTTACTTTCTAACAAAAATCATGCCAGGCAGGACTTATCTGTGGTAATGGCCAAGTGGTAGGTGCTACTACAATGGCTCCAGTGCATCTGAGAGGAAGAGGTGATATGGTTGTGACACAGCAGAGTTGGGTGTGGCCAGACAACTGGGTAAGTGAGCCTGACCTGTCAATCAAGGAGATCCAGGACACACTCCCCAGTCCTGCACCTGGGACCAATCAGCAAGTTCTATCTTTGATTTTCCTAGAGTGAAATCAGGTAAGTTTTTGATAGGATGGCCTAAATCTGGTGTCAGAACGGGAGATACAACTGAGATCACCTGCTAATCTCATGACCACCATGATCTCTTTCAGTCCCTACTCTCAACATGCAGAGCATACATTTTTTTCCTATCTTTAATAAATGTAAATCTTTGCTATCCTTTAGTTTGTCTCATCCAGTGCTTTGCTCAGGACTGAAGGAAACTGGAAAGAATCTCTAAAAAAACCCCAGAGCACCCAAAGCACAGGTAACGGACAGAAAGGAAGTTAGAGAGTGACTCAGTGGTCTGGCACACTCTTAAAATGAATCACTCTTACAAGAAGTAATTCAAGGTCCTGCGAGAAAGACCTACTCCCTTTGCTTTCAATGACCTAGCCTACTTTCACTGGTCTCCACCTCTAAAGGTTCCATCACCTCCCACCCTGGGACACTGGGGACAAAGCTTCCAAGACATGAACTACTGGGGGCACAAAACATCTAAACCATGATACCTATCCCTTAAGGTCAAACTACACTTCCTCCATAAGGCCTGGGATAACCTTGAAAGAGTATCTTTTTGTTCCATTCCATGGGATTCCCTAGACCTTGTGATACGTGTATATCAACTTGACCATCCTATTTCATACCAATTTTAATTGCACCTAATGGGTACAATTGCAGAAAGGAGTTCTTAACACGATAGCACCCCTCAAAGCTTCGTATCTGAGAAATAGTTGTGGATGTGTTAAAGAAGGAAATGAAGGATTAGTGAACAAAATTACATGGCTCTAGTAATAAGCAACATAAGCAAACCCAACTTCCCATAGTTGTACAGAAGCTGCATACAGAGAAAATAATAGACATGATATTTTGGTAACAAAATTTGAAGAATGTAAAAGTCTAGTTTCCTTGCAGTTGAAGTGCAGTGGTCCTAGATACCATTTTGTTTTCACATCCATTTTCAACCCTACCCTGTGCTGCTCCTTTCCTTCCCTCCAGGATGGGAGTAAGGACTCACCCTGCGGTCTCCTAATAGCCAGGGTTCTATGCTCCTGACTTTCTGTGGAAGGGGTGGAGGAAGGTAGTGATTTTGGTAAGATATTGGTATGAAGAAGTAAGGCAGAGAGGACGGTAGCACACTTCCTGCCACCGCATCCTTCTTTGCACTGTCAGTAACCAGATGGCTAAACTCTGAGGTATGCAAGCCAATCCTCTCCACACAGCTGTCCTTTGAGTGTCACTAGCTGGGGTAACTACAAAACCTCTGGCCAGTTTCCTTAAATTCTGTTCCTATTTGACTGATGTGAGTAAAACATTTGTTTCCTATAGGATGTCTTCTTGATACAGCAAAATTTACCACTGAGATCCCCATTCAGTAGAGCATCTGGTTAGTATCCCACTAATCCTTAATCTCATTATTTTACAATAATTTTATCTGTCTTAATATAAAATGAGGTTGTGGTTTCCTTGACAAATTTGCCTCACTGGGAGCTAGCTTAATATCTGTGTATCATTCACAACCAAATATGGAAGTAAGACAGTAAACACCTGCAGTAGGTATCTGTCCCTAGAGTCAGAGGTTAGGACCCACAGGGTAACATCTGGTTCTTCTCTTTTTATCCCCTACTATGCAGACAAAGACGGAAGACCAGGAAGAGCTGCTGCAATAAACGCACATCGGTGGCTAGAAGAGATATCGGCAGAGAACTCAGAATGCATCCATCAGTGTATTGAGATTGATATTAGAAACATAGGCTTAAAAAGCAATGGCTGAAATTTGTAGAAACAGCGATTTTTAATCCACTATTTTTATTGATCAAGTTAACTTTGAGCCTCGATGCCTAAAGTAATAAAGTCTAATTTTAAATTCCATCAGATTCTCAGCCAAAGAGTCACATCTAGCCTTAAAGTGACACAGAGACACTCATGGATCAATCTCTCATTTGACAACACTTGACACTGTGATTCAAATACTTTACAGAGAAACTGTGTAGGTTAAAAGAAAGTGATCTGTAAAACTTGCAGTTTTGCTGATTCTTAATGTTAAGTCTCTTGGGAATTTCATTACCTCAGCAGCAGGCTTACAAAGGTTGTGAAATATAGAATCGTGTACCTAGAAAAGACCTTGGAAGTTAAGCTAAGTCTCCCCTTCTAGCATCTCAGATAAGTGAGACTATAATCAACATTTAAAGACAAGGAAATCCATAACTGCCTTGGCAAAAGGAATGAAGGCGGTATGTTCAGTCATAAATGTGTAGCGTGTTTGACAATCGTGATGAAAACACTGACATTTCAAATGCTTCATACTAAGCACAAAACTTTCATTAAAAATTCAGAATGGTGGCAAATATAGCCTGGGACAAAGTTTAAAGTTTTGTACTGAGCTGGTACAGAATGTTCACAGCCTAGAGTTACAATAATGTACTCTTCTGAGATACAGAAAATAGAAGCACTGATCACATGCACTGTTAAATCCTATCAAACATCTTAACATTAAACTTAGAATCTCTTTATGATAAACAGTGTGCTTGAGGAGACAATAATAGACAATGGCAGTATACCACATTTCAGAGACCCTAGAAGGAAAATGATTAAATCTACCCTGATTTGAATGTTACTCTATGAATGGATGTATTGAAACATGACATACTGCCATATATATGGACACAAATAATTGTAAAATAATGTGCTTTAAGGGGCTGGAGGTACAGCTCAGTGGACTAAGTGCTTGCCGCTGAGCACTAGGGCCCTGAGTTCAATCCCCGGTCCCGGAAAAAAAAAAAAATAATAATGTGCTTTGATTTGGTTCTAAATAAGATGTTACTTAAAGTATATTCATTCTGAGTTGTTTTCTATGGTTATATTAATGTATGTACTACAAACCACTTACGTTTTATTATCTCTGTGTCCAAATTGAGCATTTAGAGGGTGCATAGAAGACCTGCAACTAGTGTCTGTAGACATATAAGTCAGTCAGGCTTCATCGCTATAGAATCTATGAATTTGTGCTTCTGTAGCATTTTACTTTATGACAATCAATGATTTTCAGATTTTATTCTGACTATGCATTCTGTGGAGTTTCATGTAAGAATCTGTTCAACAATTGTCACTGTTGCTGTCTCTGCCTCTGCCTCTGTCTCCATCCCTATGATTTCTATTGTGATCTCTAGCTCTCTCTTTAGAGAACATTTTGGAACACACTGGTGGGACGAAGTTTATCTTTAAGGCTATGTCTAAGTTTTCTCAGATCTAATGAAAGGAAACAAGTAATTTAAAAATGAAGGTTGTTCATTTGCTATTAATTATTATTTCTTGAAATTTCACGATGATTTGAAACACAGCACACTGTGAACAAATGTTATATCCTGTGGTATTCTACTTTACAAATGTATTTTATATCCAAAATAATTTAATGGAATATGGTGGGAACCAATTGGGAAAAACCATACACCTCTTAATGATGGTAAGTGCTGTAGTTCAGGGAATTTAGAGTCTAGTCTTATCAATTTAAGTGTGTAATTAATTCAGGTCAGCTCAATGGTTATGATTTATCCACTGTGGATGAGAAGTTGTGAGAGGAACTATGGCCACTGGGCAACCTCAGACATGATTCCTCAAAAATGACACTTTAGCGCATGATTATTTTGAGCTGAGGGCACCTGAGCAACAGGAGATGAAGAAGGGACTTCTATCTTTTCTACCTCAGAACAGGCCATCAAATTTTACACAAAATTTACAGAAACGTATCTTCCTTATAACAGGAAGTGAAAACCCTTGTTACTAGGGATTGGGAATCAACAGGAAATGAGTCAGTTACAGCTTATTTATCTTCTGCTGGTTTCCTCTCATACATCACTTAGACACCCTCCCCTCAGCTTAAATCCCTGTATATTTTGTGTCTTCAGAATTTTATTGCTCTAACATAAGCTTATTTCTCTGGTCATCTGAGCTTTTCATTTCTTATGAGATTAACGTACATGTAAAGTTTTAATCAAGCTTTTATGCTTTCCGGCTGTTAGTCTGCCATATGTCAGTTTAGCTCTTAGGCCCAGTCAAAGACTTAAGAGGGTTGGAAGAGTGCTCATCTTCCTCCGCCTAACAAAAAGCTACATGACATAATCCTCCCTCAGAAGCCACAGGCTGTGGGAGCTGCCCACACTGATACATTTTTAAAAAGTTCCTTGACGTGCTTTCTTAAGTAAAAAGAGAACAGGCTACACTCTGGTCAAAACCATTGCTGCAAATTAAGAATGTTGTACATCTTAAAAATGATTTTGAAAGTTAAGTGATTTCTTTTTTGTATTCTGATTTATGTGGTATGGGATGGTTCAGACTATTAAAGATGACACATGAAGTCACAAGGAAATTCTTGTCCCTAACATTCATTGAAGTAGTAACTATAAATTTGACCTATCATTTGCTTCCTTAAGGTCTAACGTAGGAACTGTTTAGCATTTGCCCCCAATTTGGGTCTAGTACTGTGTCTGTGACTAAAGGACAAAGCTATAAGCTGCCTGAAGGTTAGGACACTATGAAACCCAGTCTTTAAAGGCATTTTCATTGGCTCAGATCAGTAGAAACTATCATCTAGTAAGTCACAATAAACAGTTTATTTCCCTATCAGTTTTTCAAGGACATTATTATTATTCTGATTTTCATTCATTAGTCTCTTAATTCAATCATTTACTAGTGAATTCATTCAAAAAGATGCCTTGAAATTTCACTATGTCCTAAATAGAAGTTAGTAAGATGTAGCCTATTACTACCTACCAAAAAATGCCCATCATATATAAAGAAGTAACATCAATTATTTACTTTTAGAATACAACATATTGGAGACATCAAGAAGAAAATCAAACAATTCTGCTTACCAGTGAAAAGGCAAAAACTATTGTGTAGTTTGAACATTAGCTACACTTAGGCAAGTCTACGTGGATGCGTAGATGCTGAGCAGTAGTTTGTGATATTTCAGGTAAGAGAAAGATTTTTGCTGAATGACTGTATGAAACACATCAACATATTTGGAGAATCCACGTAGCTCATGGTGGCTGGAGTTTGGTTTCGAGGAGGGCAATGTGAGAGATGAGGTCGGGAAGATGTGCTGTGACCCTCGTGTGCAATCTGCAGGGCATCTAACCTCACTGTAAGCAAAGATCTTCCACTGTAAGAGCACACCGACATGACACAAGTTATCGCAAAAAAACAAATCATAGCAACAGTCACATTAATCTCATGAGAGATAAATGAAACATCGTACAGGCTAGAGTCAATTAAAGAGACATGACCTTGCTCCCTTAGCAGCATATAATCTAAGAAGAGCGATAGAACAACATTTTCCGGAAGCACTGCTTTCAGTAAGAAGACTCCACATAGCACCCTCGCCCACAGCCTCACTTAACCTGTCTATTTTAAAAATATTTTCATGTGAAGTACCTTGAATGGAAGAACAAAGTGAAATATAGATTTTTGTCTAAATCGCTGTAGCTACCTGCTTAAAAAAGTTGGCAAGCAGGGCTAGATCAATATTTTTTGCACTATAATAGCATTCAAAGTGAATGGATTCTTCTTTCAAAAGAACCATAAGTATTAGCCCAACAGCGGCCATCAAAGGCTTCAAAACACTACCGTTCTTACTGTAGCTACCAGATGGTACAAGGCCTTATAATTATTTGAAGGTATAGCTTTGTACATCTATGAAGCAAGGAAGAACAGTGAGCTGGTATTACTGTGATTATAGAGACCACACTGAGAAAAGCCAGAATGCAAAGAATGAGGAGAATATACTTTTGCTTTAAAAATATCGTCCTGATACACTGTTGGTTTTAAGGAATTAAGGTCTAAGGGTAAGTATGGCAACTCTTTCAAAGTAATAAACAGTTGTTGAGATCCCATACTGCCGAGCTAGTCATGGCGTATGGGGACATTGGACAAAGCGTTTGCTCCAGGAGACGAACATAATGTTTAATCAGACCCTTTGTAGCGATGGTGATGAATGCAGAAGGAGTAAGTGGGCGCCACGCTGTGTCTTTGCAGCTGGTTTCTTTATATCAAGTTAGATCCCTAAGGCTTATACTGATAGGCACTGCTCCACTGTCTTTCTCTGTCTCTCGGGCTCTTGGGGTTCTGTGTCCCCTAAAAATTTATTCCGGCACATACCTGAAATCGAAGCTAACAGGGAGGCTGAGACAGGAAGAGGCAAGGCTGAGGTCAGCCGGGGCAACTTAGCGAGAGCATGTGTCAAAATAAAGTCAGTAATAACAATGATAGTAAATAAGAGAGCTAGGGACGTAGCCCAGGGCGCTTGAGTGCTTGCCTAACGTTTATGACGTCCTGGATTCAGGATTGAGTACTCAAAAAAATACTCTCAGGGGAGGTTACTAAAGTATAGTTGGAATTTTAACCATCGTGCAACCTCTAGAATGTTATCTGCATTTTAACTCTTCTGCAATTACAGAAATTACCGCTCTAATTTTAAAGGAATGTCAAGTTACATTTAGAGACTATGGATAATATGTAAAAAAGTAGGTATCTGGTTTTATTCAGCATAATATGTACAGGACACTGCCTTTAGGCTAATGGTTAAAAAGTTGACAAAGTTACGGAGTCTGCATAAGGACCGAATATGAGTTCTACAAGCATATGCGAAATTTAAATGTCAAACAATGTGCTATTACAAATTCAAGGTATCTCAGAAACTGAGAAGAAGGAGCGATGATCTCAGGATGGGAACGGGGAGAGTGTAGGGATGATCACAGGGAAAAAGTTGAGTTTTGTACGGTGTTAATGATTGACAGGATCTTTCTAGATGGAAATTAGTAAAGCCTAAAACAGAGGTAGTAATTTATGGCAAAAGGAATAACTCTGGCAATTTCTTCGCAGTGGAAGCACAGCAGGAACATTAAGGATTAAAATGGCTTTACAAATATTTTCTTAAGGAGCATAAGATCCATGGGCTGTTAGGAGAGATTCACTTGTTTTTAAGACCCGAAGGACTGAGCACACAGGGACGCTAACTGGGCCACACGTGACACAGCTGTGTGAAGCACGAGAAGTCCACGCGGCCAAACTACAGCAGCCACAACCAAGAACCACAAAGGATAAACACATTTAGCGGTAGCAAGCTGTCTTCATTTGCTCCCCGCTTTTAACTCAGGGTCAAACAAGAAAGCAAAATACGCTGCGTGAACTTATCGTAATTCTACTTCGACTCAGCCTACCTCCAGCATCCCCATGGCAAGAACCTCCTCCAATCATGGCTTCACTGAGCCCTTCTTTCTTATTTGACTGTAAGATGTTTCTACTTCACCGACTGTACTAGGGTATCTGCCAAACACCAGGGTGTGGCTAGCCCCCTCCCTGCAGCAAGCTGCAAACTAACGGCCGTGGATTGTTCTCATCGGTATGTTCTTCATTTATTTCCATGATCCTAGTACATTTTTAAATATAACTGCTCATTTATTCATATATATGGTGGCACACACACACACATGAAAATAAATAACTGCCAAAAATTCTTTATAAAACAATTTCTAAACACATAAGTATATTATAAGCCATGTTCTGAGATATTTTCTACTCTGTTCCAGTCACTTAAAAAATGCAAGTTAGGCACGATGGAGCATGCCTGCAATACCTTCCCTGAGGAGGCTGAGGGGAGGGAACCTCAGGATTGAGGTCAGCCAAAGCTCTAGTGTCTTAAAAACAAAAACAAAAAGGTGGACCGCAGCTATTAAAATATTTATTGACTCACTGAGAAATATGAATTTTATACTGAATAAGCATTGAACATAGATCTTCTAAAGCTTAATTTTGACTTCAGAGTCATCTGTTCACAGTTTCCATCTGGACTTGCTTCCTTAAACCATTCTTAAGGAAAGTGGTGTAAGTTTTGAGTAGGAATTCCTAGAAGAATGAGAGATCTGCCTAAAGATTTATTTTTTTTGAAGAAGGCATTTGGTTTAACTTAAAGTACAGTGAGGTAGGAATAATAATGCAGAGAAACTTAAAGAAAATGTTTACTAACATTAAGAAGGGAGTTTCACAAAGTTTTAGGCTTTTTTGAAATTTATTTAAGAGTCATTTAGTTTCGCCTTCCTCACAGTTTTCCTTGTCCTTTGCACAGGATTCAAATGAGGCTGTACAGCACTGGGCAGAGCGAACAAGGGAGAAAAGAGAGGAAAAGGAACAGGTAAAAGAAAAGTCCTCCTGTTAGAGACTTAGAAGGCCGCGTAAGAGCCAATTCAAAACTTTGAAAGGTTTGATCTTTCCTGTTGAAAATAAGAGAAAACACCCTTCATTTCCATTTATTCTAGAGTTTCATTTTAGAGAATCAGTGATCCTCAATATTTTCCGTTTTAAATGCATGTAACTCATTTGAAAATTGAAGCAAGCCCTTTGCCATTCTCAAAAGTTACTTCAGTTTCCTCAAGGATCTGTGACCATCTCTGAAATGCAACTACCGAGGAACAGAGGACGTATTTCTCCTAGTTTCTGAGACAGGGTAAGAACCAAACTCACTCCAAGTCTCAGCACCCCCTCCTGTTGTGAAAACATAACCGGCTAGTACGGTGGTGCATGCCTGTAATCCTAGCCCTCCAAAGGCTGTGAGTTCAAGATCAGCCTGTGAGTTCAAGACAGAGAGGTCAAGGCCAGCCCTAACTACAGTAGTGAGACCCTGTCTCAAAAACTCCAGCAAACAAATCATCTATCAATCTATCATCTATCTATCTGTCTGTCTATCAATCATGTAGCTATCTACTGTTCTGAGGAAAAAGCCAATTAGATAACATAGCTGGTCACCCCAATTATAGATGAATTTTGGATGGACTGTGCATGATAGTGACTCCCACTTTTCAGAGCCTAGTTACCATTCATTTTGAGAACACGTATGTAGTGGGTGATGTGTACTTGGCTATTTAAAAGGGTAAAATATTTGTCTTTACAAAAGACTTTTTTTTTTTGTGGTACCAGGGATGAAACTCAGGACCTTGTGCTTGCCTGCCGGGCCAACGCTTATTCCACTGAGCTGTATCCCCAGCCCTACAAAAAGCCCTTTACCAGGTTGCCTAAAATGCACATTTTATTCTGGTTTAATGCTTGCTCAATACTGAAAAAGTTTTATTTCCATATTATTTTTGTGAAGAGTCTTTCTGGGTTGTTAAGAGATTATATTTTTAATCACATCTCCCTAAGAACAACTATATATAAATATATTTCCCTAAGGACAATCATATACATATATATATATATATATATATATATATATATATATTTTTTTTTTTTTTGCGGTACTGGGGATCGAACTCAGGACCCTGCGCTTGCTAGGCAGGCGCTTATTCCACTGAGCTATATCCCCAGCCAACAATCATATATATATATATAAATGACTGGTTTGCAATCAACCAGGGGCACATATATATGCTATACACACACACACACACACACACACACACACACATATATATGTATACATATATATATATATATATGTGTATGCTAGTGCAAAGGGAGGAGTTTTTATTTTTCTAAAAAGTGTTTTGTTTTCTGAATTAAGATTTCAAGTGGAAAGAACTATGTACAGGGCAAAGTAAGGAAAGCCACACAAAGATATAGTGGATTTAACAGTAAGGAAGGTAAATCCTAAATAATTCTTATTATGAGTATTCATGGAATTTATAAACATTTAAAACATGATTTTTGCTTGTGGCAGGGTTCTTTATGCAATTATGTAAACTAGATAAGCCATAGAATTTACCTCTCACTTATATAATTCTCATTTTTTTTACATAGTGTGTATAAAAATAGACCTACCATCATGACTCCTTGATTTTCTAAAAAATCATTTTAATCACCATATAATTTGTTAAAACATAGTTTTAGAGAAATTTTAATTATATAAGTTTAAATTCTTCCTACCTTTGGAATTTAGATTCTCTTTTGAAATCAGTATTTTAACCTTTCCTTAAACTAATGAAGAAAATACTTAAAAATAGATTTATATAATTAACACCCTTGAATATTTATGTTTCAGATGGAATGAAACAAATCTTATTTTTACTTGTAAATGTTCTTAAAATCTAATATGAGTTATACTCAGTTTCTTACGATGAAATCTGCATAAATTAACATATACTCTATAGCTAGTTTTCTTTATAAACTCTACTGTGCATGTGAAAATTCAAAGTCATTTGTTAACAATAAAGTAAATGTAGATATCCCTCCTGTCCGAGGTTTTTACGAACAAGTACTTCATACTTATTATATAAGAGGTAGGGTAAAAGAAGGTAGGTAGAAAAGAAACAAGGAAAATTGTAATTTTAAAATTGTACTTTAAAGAAAAACCATAGCTTAAGAATACAGAAGTTACTCAACTTTATATTAGCTTTTACCCTTCTACTGGTAAATTTCTCAATCATAAAAAGAAGGGATTGAACTCTGATTTTCTCTTATAAGAAAAGAGGCCCTTTTCAGCTAAAAGAAGGCCATCACCTTTCATGTGTAAATTTAACTAAGACTCTCTAAAGATTCCCAAATTCCACAAATCTTCACCCCTAAATTCATATAAACATATACTGCTCCAGACCATGCCATGTGTCACTCTCTAAAGGCCTACTCCCTTCCAAGTGTGTTCTTTTCTTACTTTCTTTTATTTATTTATTTATTTTTTGGTACAGAAATCAAACTCAAGACCTTGCACTTGCCAGGTAGGCGCTTGTGCCACTGAGCTATATCTCTGGCTGCTTTTTTATTTCTGCTAAATAATTTAAATACATTTTTGCCTCCTACTGAAACGTCCTGAGAATTCTGCATTGGGAGTCAGTGAACTTATTCCACAGGTGGGGTGAATTGTGTCTCCCTGCATCCTCTTTTGAGAAACCCACTGGACCCTGTCCAGTGACATGAGGATTTCAGAATTCATACTCTAGTTGTATAGATCTGACATTTATAAAAATTCTAGAGCTTATGAGGGTAGAAGATTTGCAATTTACATATGCTATTCATTCTTGCTCAGGACAAACCCATTTATTTTGAGGGTGGATTTTATTTTTGTACCAGGAATCAAACTCAGGACCCTGTGTTGCCAGGTAAGCACTTGTCCCACTGAGCTATATCCCCAGCTAACCCACTTATTCTTACCTTTGGCTGTAGGTGTGAACGAAGGCTTGCTTGCTTGAGCTTGCTTGAGTTTGGTGTTTGATGGTCCGATATCATGCATTTACCTAGCTCTAGGAGTGGACTTTGATCAGTCTGATTAATCACAGAAACTCCATCCCATTTAGAAATGACTGGTTTGCAATCACCAGGGTCAGAGACATGCAAATGGGAATTTTACTAAGAACTTTTTGATAAAAAGCTTTGTACTTTGTAAAAGGCTTTGCATGTTTCCACCTCGTCTTCTGGGACTGCTGTCATCTGCTACTCCCAAGAATGAGAGAAACCAGTGGAGTAGACATGAATTGGGATCACTTTATGGAGTCAAAGTCCAGCCAGTGAACAGTTTGGAGCAGCTCCTCACAGCCTGGTGCCCTAGCTTAACACAGCTGCCCCCCCCCATCTGCTGACAAAATGAGCAAGAAGAAAAGAAATACTTCTTGTTTTACAATACATTGGACGTTGCAACAGCATGAGTGCAATAATAGTAACTGATAGCCTACAGATGAAAATGTTGTAAATAGATAATGTTTAATCAGGTATAAGGTTTTAGGATGCTTATCAATCCTTATTACCATAAGAAAGAAAAATCCTGGGGAATTTCATATTTCTACAAAGAGATGTTTGGTGAAAGTCCAGGAGCCTGATGAAGAACAAGGCAGCCAGACTGTGAGCACAGGGCTTCTGGATTCAGACAAAATCCATGCAATGAGACAGGAGCAGAGGCACGGAAAGGACTCTCAAGGAAAACATAGAAATAGTTGGACTCATTCAATGGATTGTAGAGTTCTTGAGTAGAAACAACTTCAGGAGTATTTTTGTATGCTTGGTGCCCAGCAAAATGGGAAGCGTCCAGTATGTTATTCTCTCTGTCTCTGTCTCTGTCCCCCTCTCTCTCTCTTGCTCTGTCTTTCTCAACCTTTATGCATAATAGGGGAAATCACAGGTGGGAACTTTGGATGTCAAAAGTAACATCATTAGAAATTCTAGTCTACTCTAATTAGCTATGACTGGACTAAGCCCAATCTGGGTCTATTAATTGTTGTTATAGTTTATTTATTAAGAGCACATGTAAATGGCACTACCATAATTTCATTCTTTTTAGAATAATAGCATATTGTTCATATATCGAAGTGCTCTTATTAGGATTTTGCCGGTGACTATTCAGGAACTTGTGCGCTGTGGACCTCGGTAATATACAAGCACAAAACAGAAGGAGGAAAACAACAATGTATGCATACCTGAGGGGAGAGAGAGGAGAGATGAGAAGCACTGAGAAATGTTGGCTTTTAAACTTTGCTGGCATTCAAGAGTGAATCTGAGCTCAGACAGAGAATGAAGCCGGGGTCTGAAGGTAAAAATTAGTGAGTCTGTGTATCTAGGCTCAGATTCCATTGTGCTCAGAAGAGAAAGCGAGTGAAAATTTGAAGAACAACCTGCTGCCTTTCCCAGTGCTTTGCTATCAATATCAATAGCCACAGATGTCCCCAGGGCTTAACCCAGGAGTTCATCCGTGATCACCAGCCAGTGGCAGCTTTGTCAAACAGACAGAAAGACATCTCTTTGACTGGTGAGAAGAAGCATATACTGTATCTCAATTCGGTAAACTGGGTGTAATGCAAAAATCTCAGTCACCTCCTTAGGCAACATGGTTTCTACTACGCTGATCTCTTCATCCCTGTTGATTCTCCACATCTTCCTCTGTGTAAAGGACAAGTTTATGAAACATCGAGGAGGCCAGCAGTGTGGGAGGCAACCTTCCCTTTGCTTTTTGATGGATGCTTCATGATTTTACTGTCACTGCTGATATAATATAGCTGGAGTAACAATTCCTTGGACTGAGGAGTCTCAGGTGTTATTATTATGGTCTACGTTTTTGAGGAGTATCCAAAAGATCTGGGCATTTGCTCTCAAGATACTGGTGCCTCTGTAGCTTTTTTGTTTGCTTGTTTTTGATTTGTTCTTTGACAAGATCTCTTTTTGTTGCCCAAGTTGACCTCAAACTTACCATTCTCCTGCCTCCGCTTGAGTCCCTGGGATATAGGCACGCACCAGCATTCTCGGCTTTGCTTACAGCCTGTTACTCTTGAGTCTCAGCTGGTGTGCAGATCTTCCAAGGAGATCTTCCCTTACCTAGTTTCCTGGACAGATAGCTGTTTCTGCATTCTTAAACTATGACAAAACTGTACGGAACGAAAAAAGGGCCAACATTTTTCTCATTCCAAACTGAATGGAAAACTTGATTTATACAAGGTTTGTACTGATTTGCACAAGGTTTGCACACTTCTCTGCTCAACTCAACATTTGGGAAAGCTGGTGTTAATTTTTCTTAAAAAAAAAAAAGGAGAAAAGTAACTAAAATTGTGACTCACAAGTGTGTGGTAGGATTGGCTATTCCTTTTGTCCACTTCATACTCAAACATTGGAGAAAGCCCAAAGACCTTACTTGCTTGGGGAGAAAGGGAATCTCATTTATGTGCTATGGCAGAAATGTCATGATAAGTGTCCTCTTTTTGTGATAGTTTTCACAGCATGTAAGGACTTCAGGGAACTCATGTTTTATTTTTATTTTATGATCTAGCATAAGAGCCATACACATAGCAATCCAAGAGAGAAAAGCATTACATAACAAAAATTAATTTTGTATATTTATAATTCAGACCTTTTTTCTTGTTTTTATGATATCTCCTTAAAAATTCTAGCTTATTTTTTAGGAATTATCTAAGGTGTCACATCCTCAGGCAGCTGTTTCTATGCTCCAATTTTACCAAATCATGTCTGTTTGTTCTAACTGCGAAGAGCACATATGGAAACAGTTTACTTGCATAGACCTTTCTGCAATTTTGTCAAAGTTGGTAGGTGCATGGACCTTGTCTACTTAGCATTTCAGCTGCAGTACGCAATACAGGTACCTAAGATGCAGCAGAAATTAAAGTTACAAAAAACAATCCTTAAAAGCAAATTAGATCATGTAAAAAGGATATTAATAGTCTTTTCTGTCTCAAATGATTTAAATTTGGACATTTTTCAATGGAACAAAAAAGTACTCTGTGTAAATTTATCCTCAATTTTTGAATATATTATTCTGATACCAAAACAAAAGAAATTATGAAACTGATTGCCATACTTGATGTATCAAACTTCATGTGAGTGAAATAACTTTATTAGCTACAACATAAAAAGTCAACATAAAATATACAACATAAATATACAACATAAAATATAAAAAGCATCATATATCATTGCCATGTGTAGAAATAACGGGATTGAAAGTCAAATTAGAAGTTTAAGTAAAAGTTATGTACGTTTTCCAAAAACACAAATTAGAATTTGAAATTCTAAGGTCAGTAATAGAAGAAGACCATAAAGGCAAGAGAAAATGAGAGTAGATACATATTTAGATTATGTGACAAATAACTCAGAATGAGCATCTTAAACAGTATATACTTATTTATAACAGTTTAGGAAACTGGGAAGTCCAAGACCAAGGTGCTGGTGTATTTGGTTCTTGGTAAGGGCTCCTTTCCCAGCTTGCAGACAGATACCTACTTGGTGTATCCAAACATGGTGAAGGGAGACAGACACAAATCTCTCTCTCTCTCTCTCTCTCTCTCTCTCTCTCTCTCTCTCTCTCTCTCTCTCTCTGTCCCACCACCCTCTTTCTGTACTGAGCAATGAATGCAAGGCCTTGCACTGAGCTATATCCAAATACCATCGCATTAAGAGGTAGGTAGGGCTTCTACATAATAATTTATTTTGCAAGGAGAGAACACAATTCAGTCTTTATCAGTAGGTAAAATGATGAAAAAGTATTAATAGAAAACGTATTAAAGAGGAGCTTTATTTATAACAGGTGACACAGGAGAAAAGAGTTCATATCTAGGAGCCATCCGAAGTTCATTTGGAACACCTTCAGCGCAAAAAATTTAACGGGACAAATAAGCAAGAAAAGGCAGGCACACTTTTCTTAAATGCCCTTTGGAGTAGCATTCTAGCAGTGAGTTAGATTCTCACTGTGACTTAGACTGTGAGTTCCATGACTGCGTTCAAGTGAGGTTTGAAAACTGGACGAGATAGAGGCCCTCTTTAGAGCATTTTTGTGCATGAAGGAAAGCAAGCTTACCAGGTTTTGCTCAAGTTAAATCCATCTGTTGCCCATTTATGACATCAAAGTCCCTTCTCCTTTAATGGAAGTCTTCGTTGACACCACTATCAACTTCGTTGACACCACTATCCCACTGACCTAACAATGGCAGAAGTACTGCTCCTCTGGAAGGGTTTTATCTTATTATTTTTATAACTTTTCTAGGAAACTTGGTCTAAAATTTGTACTTATCAACACTCAAAAAAATTTGTGAGAAATTAAAAATATTTGAATTTACATCCTTTTCAGTTCAGTGGATCTCAGATTTTCTTTTCAGCTAAGCCCTGACTGATACAACATTTTAGAGAGTGGGACATTAAATAAACTACTTTGTGCCAAACTATGGGCTATAAAATATTAAAATTCAGTGTAACTATAGAAAGGTTATTTAAAATAGACATTTTAAAGCATACTAGGTATCTAAAAATCCTGTGTAAAGCAAAGCATATTCATCGCCTTCAGAGCCGGGAGCAAACACTGAACTGACACAATGACCGTGTGCCAGGCAGCCTAGTCCTTCTCCAAGATGAAAGCAAGGTTTTCAATAAGTACTCATGCCATCTTTCTTTGTGCAAAGCATAGCACAAGATTCTGCTATAATGAAAAAGCTCACAGTCTAGATTTCAGACAGAAAATATTTACAGTGTATATTTTATACCAAATTGCATATTCTATCTCTGTCTCTGTATCTCTGTCTTTCTCTGTCTCTATCTCTCTCTCTTTCTCTCTCTCTCATACACACACACACACACACACACACACACACACGTCCAAATTTTCCTTAAGTAATAGGAAAACAGAGAGAAAAAAATACATTGAAGGGAAGTTTATGTAACTTCATGATTATTATTCTGAACTATCAGTTTGGAATGTACCCTCTTTTACTATTTGTATAAAACTACTTTTTAAAAAATTTAATTCAAATCCAAATTCATCTGTCAGTTCACAACATTTTAACATAGGAGGAAGGCCTTTTAAACTGTTAGTCATTTGCATACATGATTGCACAGCAGTATCAAGTCAGAACTCCTCACGTGACAGAACAAAGCTGTATTGGAACTGGATGCCATTCTCACCAATCAGAGAAGGTTTAATTATCTTGCTAATTATTGAGACATTATGACATATCTGACATATGAAAAAGTGAGGAAAAAACAGCAACCATAATCAGCAAAACCACAACTCATGAAGATTCTTTGATTTAGTAACAATTGGCATTTAAAATACTAAAATATCAAACACATGATCAAATACATTCTATGGAGTAGGGATATATCAGATAAATAAATCAAAGAATAGTAAATACTTATCAATAACAATAGTATCACAATCTCTGTCCTTGGATCACCAAAACCATGTTGTCTAAGCTTTGATTAATGTTTTTCTCATCCAGGTATTCTTGCTTTTCCGGCTTTTGGCCCTTGCTGACATTAAAGAGCTAAGCATCTTGCAAGGATCTAGAACTACTTTCTCTCTACTGTTTCCTGTCCCTTGATTGTCACTGGCTAGTCTCTCAAGAGCTATCAATATTGTTGGGTAAATTACATCACTGTATTATACATATAGAATATTCATGAAAATTTGCTCAGTATTAAGCAGTAACAATAAAATGCAAGATTATGACTTTCTCAAAATGGAATAATCTTGCATTTGGCACATGTATGTAGACTGCTATATGACATTCTTGAGTTGGAAATCTGACTGCAAATGGCTATGTGTACAAATTTGAAAATGTCACCTTTTAGAGAATTAATTTCATTATATCAAAAAGGATAAGAAAGGTTACATTGGGACGTTACTTAGATAATTCAATACTAAGTGTTCAGTAGAAATAACTCTTGGGATGGTCTACAAAATAACTGTCCTGACTCTGTAAACTTCAGCCATTAGAAACATAACAAATGCAAGAAGGCTTTTCCAGAGGCAAAGAGATTAAGGGGCTGTATAACCCATTAAAAACTGATAAATCTTGGTGAAGAACATATATATTTCTCTTTACCATTCTTTTAACTTTTCTAAAGCTTATTTTAATTTTCAAAATGAAAAAAGAACAATAAATGACTCACCTAAAAGTAAGTCATAACTCATGAACTATAGAAAACGGCAATATAAATAAAATAAATGAATCATAATTTAATTGAGAGTATCAAATTATTCATATGTAAATGAGGGTAAAAATCACAAAGTATTTTAGATTTTCATCATAATGTATTCTTGACTATAAAATACACACTAGGCTAAAACAGAATCACAAATGAGCACTTCAGAAATATTTCGATTATATATACTTTTTAGTAAGAAGCAGGTTACATGAACTGTTTACTGATGTGTAGAAAAAGTAATTTTCTATTAACATGTTAATAAGATACAGAGTTAAATTATTAATTGAAAATCTGAAAGTCTAGAAATGTAATAATTATCAGCTTTCACATATATAGCCATTTGCACAGGCTGAACAAGATATTAACACACAGAAAAAGAAGATCCAATGCTGATATTACAGAATTCTTAATTAAAAATTATGAGTACTCATTTTCTCATGTATCTTCTTCCCATGGGACAGGATGTATGATATTCTTATTTCTAAGGTGGAGAGGAATGCCCTCTTCCTATGCCTTTAATGGATCAAAACACTGTTTGGTACATTTCTCACAAGATTTCCTTTTATATCTGCAGTTATTATAGTGAAGATATTAGACCTGACATGTCACATCTCACACTCATGATGGCAGGAAATGGCTCAGTAGATGTATTTCATTAAGATGTAAGACAAATTCTAAACATCCACTGTCAACAACAATGACTTCATTTTTGTTGAGAAGAACTATCGTTTTGCTGTGAATACCATATGAATCCTTATGTTCACCTTTCATCTTCCTTTGCTCTTTGGGATTCAGGTGAAATAATGGCCTAATATTAACACAGGAAGCAGAAGAGTAGAAGCACAGGCCCTGGCCTGAAACTACCCAAGTTTAAATCCTATCTTTATTGCTGCCCACTGTGTAACTTTGAGGACATTACCTACAATTACAAACATTCTATTTCATCATCCCTACCACAGGAGATAAAATAATAACCACCTCATAAAATTCTCAGCAAGATAAAATGAGGTAATCAACACAGACATTGCCTCGTACATTTCAAGCACACCAATTCATTTATTTGATAAATGTATTCAGAACCCATTCTGACCCAAGTATTCCTGTAGGCATGTGGGTCATAGCAGTGGGTGATACATAACCTCCGCCTTTCTATACCACAAAAAAGGAGGGACGGAGAGAAAAGATCTGCCTTTGAGGAGTTTATACTCTAGTCTAGGAGACAGACAGTATAAAATAAACAAGATAAAATTAGACAAGTGTGTTATAAGGTAGTAAGTGCTAAATGGAGCAGCACAGAAAAAATGTGAAAGGATCAACAGGTTCCAATTTTTCACATAGTGTATAAGGCAAGTCCCCTTAAAAATGGCTTTTGAGCAGATGAATGATTTACCCACACATGTATTAAGGGAGAGGCTCCCTGGAAGGATTATGCCCAAGTGCTTTAAGAGGAGAAAGAAGCCCACAATACAATTTAAGTTTTCAGGGGTTCATTTAGTTGATCTTTGTTTTCTTTGTACCGGGACTGGGACTCATGACCTCAGGCTTGCCAGGCAAGTGCTTATTCTGCTGAGCTATATCCCCAGCCAAAGTTGCTGTGTTGAGGAGAAGAGAAAAAGAACAGAAAAAAGAAATCAGTTAGGAAACGACAGCTATCACACAGGTGATTGGTGGTGAGCTGGTGAGGAACCTAGCAGTGCAGATGGTGATAAAAATTAAACTCTGGATGTGCTTTCAGAGTGAAATAAATAGCATCCACTAATTGATGAGATAAAAGGATGAAAGGTGGATCAAGCCTGTTTCCAGCAGTTTCCATCTGAGCAACTGAAGAATGGCATTTAACTCAATGGAGACAGAGAAGAAAGACGTAGCAAAGCTGTCTGGGAAGTACTCAGTTGAGTTTAGGAAGTATGCTAGTATCTACACACAGATGGAAAGAATGTTGCTGAATATCTAGAGCTCCAGCAGGACGTGTGGTCCGGCACTGTAAATATGAACTGATGCCTAGATGGTATCCACAACTATGGAACCCACAGCAAACCACTGAGGGATTGAGCTGGAGAAAAAAAGAAGACAAAAAATCATCAAGCTTAAGTGGGTAGAAGAAAATAGTGTAGCAATAGGAAATCTCAGAGGGTAGATTTTAAAATTATACAATGTATACACACACTAGACATTGTATTGTAGCTTCATTAACACATAAAATGTTTATGTTTTTCTGAATTGTTTATACATACACATAGGCATACATGAATACATTCATATGCGCGCGTGTGCGCGCGCACACACACACACACACACACACACACACACAGAAATCCCAGAGACTGCAATGTCCTGGAATGGAAGCAAAGAAAAGTTAGGAGTAAAACAGCATTTGACACTGAAGTAAAAGCTGCTGGTATATCAAATAGGATATGTGCAAAGAATTTTCTATGAGATGTAGAAATGCAGAGGATATTTTTGACCTTGGCATTGAGAAGTTTTGGCTTCAAATTGGTAGTGAATGCCAGTTTGAGACAATGAGTCTAAGAACCTATGGGAAAAGATAAACCATATATAGCAATAATGGACCAGTATTTTGAGAAAATTTGCAGCAGAGAAACAAGATATATAGCAATAGCTGGCAAAGAAAGTAAGGTCATGACAGGAAAACTAAATCTATGCTTGTATGAATATGGAAATGATCACATAGAGAAAGTAAATTTGACATGTGGGAGAAAGAGGTGTCATACTTGGCCAGAGAGAGTGAGACTTAATGTACTAGTGAATGTTTTAGTGTCAATAAAAAAACTTCCAGTTGACTTAAGTAACAGGTAGGAAGGCACTGTAAATTGGTAAAGATTTTGACATTGGTGCAGATGTGGTGCTATATATGGTTCATAATTAATCTAATCTCAAATAAGATTGAGTTTCATTCCTTTAACTTCTCCTATATTAGCTCAATCAGTAGTACAAGGAAACCAAATCAATGGAATCTAAATCAGTTTTGTATAACATACTTATGAAGAGATATTTCCAATATAAACTGAAACAAGTTTGGTTTTACTCTTTTGTATATATTATAGAGAGAATCGGCCAACAACTGCATTCATTTGCTTTCATAATGTGTGAAGATTCAGTACTTCAAAGTATGTTGCCTAACTTAGAAAGAGGGAAAAAGATCTAAAGCGTTTTCTTTCCAATTGGCTGTCATTCAAACACACATTATGAAATTTGACTTAATTTTAATTTTAAAAAGAATAATAAGAAAGAACGATAGCCAAATACTAACAACGTAGACAAAAACAAAAAAAAATTAATTCATAAAGTAGTTCCTTCCTGTTAATTAGTGAAAGGAGACAGGTATGAGAAAAGAAATATAAAATCGCAACTTGTACATGACTATTCTGAGCGTGGAGGCTACTGCTTCCTGCCAAGAGGTATGGATAGGAATTCTGTAATTACTCTTCTTTAAATATGCTAGCTCTGTGCTGTTACTTAGTGTTTCAGCTCTGTGTTCTCCCAGTCTTAGATTCCATTCTAAAGATTTAGTCAATGACTACATATTTGGCCAGTAGTCACGAAGAAGGAAAGCAAGCTCAAAGGAAGACGAGGATGGAGGTGGTGAAGGAATAGGTCTTACGGAGAAAATCATGTTTTCCCACACTTGTACAAGCCTAGGATGGAGCAGAATACCTAGAGCATAGTCTACCAACGCCAAACTGCCCTGACAGATTAGAAGCTTGGGTTTAGGCTGCATTTTGAAAGAAGTATTATACTCACAACAGAGTTTCAGTCATTCCTATTTTGAAATTCTCCATATTTTACACATTTATTCACACAGGTAAGACAAAAAAGTGACCAAAGATAGTCCAAGTACTGGAGATAACTAATTACAATTTTAAAAGGATATAAAGTGATGGTTCCACAAGTTACATATGATCAAGCAAGAGAGCAACAAGAAATACAACTATATTACTTAATCTGTTTAGCATTCTTCAGGTGTTATTTCTAAATGGAAACAAACAAACAACAACAAAAAAATAATACCAGAATGTATTATACATCATTACAATCTAATGCTTTTCTTGATTCAAAATATATTTTGAATCTAACCTGAAACTATGAAAATGTATAATTATTTTGGGCAATTATAAAAATTTCCTGATATATACCAAGTTATGTGCAGTAGAAATTTCATATATTGTACTAATGCAGGATTGTAAGGTGTAAAATCCCCAACAGTTCATCAAAGAAATGCACTGTGAATGGCTTCTGGTTTTCCACCAACTGAATATAATTTAATTAATTGGGTATAGTGCTACAGATATGAGATTACAAGCAAAGCAAAATAAACATAAAGGGTCTCTTTTATTGAGTAATCATAATTTTCTGTGGCTTCTTTCCAGCTCTGTTTAGTGTACGAACAAGATATTTTCTGTGGAATTAAACTCACAAAGGGGGTGATTGAGTATTTAAACTCCAAGGACTATTCTTGGAGGGCCTTACATGCTACTTCAAGATTCTTAATGACTTTAGAGGAAATGGCATAATTTTCCTTCCTAGTCTGAAAATTGGCTTTAAAAAAATGCTTACCCTCAGCCAATATATATAATTAAAAAGAACCGATTCAGACTTAATTGCTCATTTTTATACTAATGCCATTGTATAATATTTGTGATTTTACAACATATGATTACTGAGATCTAGGATTGATGGCATAACACCAGTCTGTTTTATGCTACTTTTCTAACATAAGTACATTTTATTCAAAATAAAATGAAACGGTAAAATATTATTGGATTTAAATAGCATTTTAAAATTATTTAAAATCTAGATTCACTAGATGGAAAGTCATTTCATTAACTAAAAGAGGATGAAATGATTGAAAAAGTCAGATAATTAAATCTCAGTATTGAAAATTCCACTTATCACATGTTCCAGACTATGAATTCCTCAGCTGTATTAGCACCCCTTCAGAATTGTTTGGTATAATTGCTAATGTCCGTTCCTCACCAGCACTTTCATGCTTCAAATTAAAAACGGAAGATACTGACACTATAGTTAGTTGAGGGTAGACACATGATGGGAAAGGAAGACCATTTGAAAGCATTAAAGCTGGGTTGTTCAGAGGATTAATTGTCTGACTAAATTTCCATGTCTGTATATGGGTTCATATATTTACACTTCAAAGATATCAGTGGATAAAGCAATAACCACTGTTGAGACCATGTCACCTTGTCTATAGATTAGTTGTGATTGTACTATTTTTTATGCTAATTGGTGTCTGTTTGTCAATATGTTTTTGTATTTTTATTTTTTTTAAATAAAAAAAAAAGCTGGGTCAGCTGAACCTATAATTCCCCTCTTTAAAGATTAGGATGCACTTAAAATAATATACTGACTATGAAAGCCTAATAACAGAAGTAAGTTTATTAGGTGAATGACTTTGGAAACTGAATAACAGAAACAAAGATACTGTAAATTCCAAAGCACTGAACAAAAACATATGAGGTCTTAGACATACTTTTTATCTATTTGTGACACCTTTACTAAAAATAATAGAAAATTAATAAATTGTGTATATATATATAAATGTCAGTAGCAGTTACTTTTTAAACATACATTTATGAATGGTGGTCAATAAAATTTATCGTTCACTAGGAAGTGAATACCATACTTATGATATCAAATAGCAAAACATTTTTTACAGAAATCTGTGCAAGAGTATTGAATTAGTAACTGTATTATGCTATTACAAGGTTACAAATCTTAGCCCTCAAGCTTCTATCAGAATGGATTTGCATGTTGGTGTTTCAGCATCAGAGGCTAACGAATTAATAATAGCATCATTTACTGAAATATCTTTTAAATCAACTAGGTTTTAAAAAATGATTGTTGAGCCAGAGCTTTGTGCATTGTACAGTCCCTTTGGCAACTCCCCTAGCTATAGACCTACAATCTCCTGGTTGTCTAGTCTTGTAAGGCAACACTAATACCCAATGGTAGTTTTTAGAAATTACCTTTTCTCACATTATCATGTTGCATGAGCTGAAGTAGTACTTATTTCTTCCTACATCAGTTTCAAAGTTTTATTTTGAATATTTTACCACTAAATTATACTAAGATTGACACCCAAAATGTCTCCCAATGAGCTCACTGTGTTGAAGCCTTGGTTACCTGTGAAAGGCTTTAAAGAAGCGGTTCGATCATCCTCGCTGCCTTTGCCTAGTAGCATATTCCACACCTTATTAACCTATCTTCACTAGAGACTTTTGTTTTATAAAAATATATGTAGGGAACAGTTTGTAGTAATTTGCTTGATGTGCACTTGTCCATTGACTTGAATCAAATTATCAGGATTAAAGTCAGCTAGTACGATATAAATCAAATCTACAAGATATCTTATTGAAAGAAAATTGTCCATCTCAAAAGATATATATCAAGACCCAGAGTCAGATCCATCAAAGGACGAAGAGGACTGCTTCTCAAAACTTTGTGTGGATCATGGCCATGAAGTCACAGCCATAAATTATACGACAGGCATGAATATATTGGGTCTATTTCCCTGTCTATGTCAATGCTGCTATATTTCTGATTCAGGGCCAAGGCAAGGAAGGTCCATTCACATTGATTAATTTTAAAAAGGTGTTTTTGTGAAGTGATGGCAATAGCAGAAACAATGGAAATATTGCTCATCTATTATCAGGTGGCCCTGGAACTCAGTCATACCTTTGCGATCACACCACCACAACAGAAAAGATTCGGTATTTTGCTGCCATCAAGATGCTATGGGAGTGAACATATACTGGCATAAACGAGTGTAGTAGAGAGATTTCCACGCAACTAGTTAAATGCTCCCTCTTCACTAAGATGGGAAGAGAGTGAGGAAATTTATTGGCTAAAAATGTTAGTGGTCACAGATTATTACTGCTTTGTTCTCTTCCCACTTTGGTGATTGTTAAATTAAATTGATATGACATTAAGAATAGATTAGTTATTTTTAGAAAGCCTCTATGTCAAACAATAGTTATTCTCATAAAATATTTTAATTTTAGTCCAGTCTTCACTTAAGACCATAATGATTGACTTTATAGTTTGGGGACCAAGAAAGACTTCAGGATGGGGTGTGGTGCTACACACACGTCATCACAGCACTCACGGAGGCTGAGGTGGGATTGTGAATTCCAGCCCAATCAGGGCAACTTAAAGTCTAAGAGAGGGCCCGTCATGATATTTTTCATAAAAAGGCTGGAGATACAGCTCAGTGTGAATCCCCTAGGCTTAAATCTCCAGTAATACTATCCCAAACTTTTGAAAATCTGATCGGTACAACTTAATATGAGATTCATAAGAACTACCACACTTTTATGTTGTAATTCTTCTATCTAAACACATGGTAAGGGAAAATGCACTTGAAATAAAGGGCAAAATTTCTTCAAAAGTATATTTTAAAAACATTCAATACACTTTTTAATGTTAATCTCATTCAGTTAAGACATGTTTGACCTTTTAAATTTCATCAGCTATCCCTCTAGTAGTATGATTCCTCTTTCATATGAAAAATTTCGCTACTCATCATAATAAACACTGTTACAACCTAATAAAATAATAATAATTGTTCCTCTAAAAATATATTACTGTTTTCTTTATTCAACAATGATGTAAAATAAAAAAGGTAAAATCACTGCCCCAAATTTATAATTAAACATATATATTTTATTATAGGATTTAAAATTTGTTTATGTTTGGCTAAATAAGTTGGAATTTTAGTATACCAGTTTTACCTATAACTGCTTCCTGGTTAGTTTAAAAATGAAATGATGTCTTCTATGAGGAAAGGTCACATATGCAATACTGGAAATACTTCTAATTAGCAAATAGTATAAATGTAGACTGTACAATTAAAAAAATAAAGATAAAATTTAGGATACCAAAATTGGTTGTGGAATCTTAATAGGGAAAAATAGAGACAGAAAGCTTAGTAACTTGCAAGTAACAGGACAACAAACATTTAAACAATAAAAAGTGCAGGAACAGAGGAATTTTCTAGTTTTCTAAGTACTATATTTTGCAAAAAGTTTTTTGTCAGATGAGGTGATTACGTTCTGTTGAAAGAGAGTTAGAAAGAAGACTTGTGAGAGACCTCATAGCAAAAGAACAGCACTGACTCTCAACAATAATCATTAAGTGCTAATCTCAGTATGAAACTAACAGTTTTCTTTGACTTTGGGCAAAACGTTAGTGTGTGTGTTGAGATTTGCACATGCAAAGCGCGGATAGTAGTAGCACCTCCGAGGGGTGCTGTGAGGCTTAATTAATTTATCCGGAGTGCGATGGACATGAGCAAATGTACGCAGTCTGGATATTGAATCGCTATCACGCCTCCGGGACTCTTCTCCTAAGCTTGCCTAGAAAGGCTTGACGGAACACTGCCAAGCACCGAGCCCCAGAAGGGGCTGGAAACACCTTGTACCGAACGGTGGAGCGGATGAGTTAAAACCTAGACTTTAGGAGGGAACCTTAAACAAATGAAAACGTTGGCTGTCGGGAAAGCAGAGGGAGTCAGATGAATTAACACTGCACTTCACAGTGTCAAAATGAACACAAGTGTGCTAAGCGGAAAGAAGGAGGGAGGAGAAGCGGTAGGTAATGAGGACAGAAGAGAGAAATCTTTTTCAATTAAAGAAAGTAAGTGAAGTGAGGGTCAAATGTAGCAGACGGCAGGCAGATGGATGCGATATGAGTTAAAGTCATTTTTAATTACTAGTAAATCCGAAAAAAGTCTGGTCAGAAAGTTTTGAATTTTTAGTATTTGGAGAACTATTGTATTTGTTAAGAATCAAATGAAAGATTTCTGCAGCGCAACTAAAATAAATGTTCAGAAGTCCAATATTTTAGTTATCACTGGGAAATGATATAGATTCTTCTAATAAGGGCTGAACTGGCAAGGTTTTTGTGAGGATACGTTTAAAATATTTCACTGGAAAGAACAGAGAAGGGTCAGGCATGGTGGCGCACTCCTGTAATCTCAGTGCTCTGGATGTCCGAGGCAAAAGGATTTCAGGTTTCAGTTCAGTCTGGAGCACTCAGTGACCTAGAGATACCCTCTCTCAGAAGAAAAAGACGGAAGATATAATTCAGCCTGAACGCTGGGTTCAATCTCCAGTATCACCGAAATCAAAAACAAAAAAACCCAGAAGTTGCTTATTAGAGATGAAAGGTTCAATCACTCTTTGAAATTGCCATTTTTCGAATTACGATGTTGCATGAGCTAATGTTGTTCCTACTTATTTCTTCCCACTTCATTTTTTTTTCTTTTTTATAACTAATACTTCACATTTATACTGTCATGGTTGGGATTTGAGAGATATTCCCCTCATGGCTCATTGTGTCGCAGTCTTGGGGGCCAGTTGGTGGGCTTTGGGGAAATGATTAGGTCCTGAGGGTTGTATTCATCAATTGAATGAATCTATCCATAAAGTCATAATTTGACAGTATTATTGGGAGAGTATGGAAACTGCAGGACATGGGTAGCCTTGGAGTAAGTGGGGTACTGGGGGCTTTCCCTTGGGCATATTACCTTGTTTCTGGACCCTTCCTCTCTGGTTTTTCCTCCCTCTCTGCTTCCTGCCTCATAAGAGGTGAGCAGGTTTGCTGTGAGATTGTAATGTTCTATCTCACCTCAGGCTCACAGTAATGTAAGCAGCTGACGATGGACTTAACTTCTGACACTGTGAGCCAACATGCATTTTCCCTGCATGTAAATTATTTTCTCAGATATACATATATATATATATATATATATATATATATATATATTTTTTTTTTTTTTTGGCGGTACTGGGGATTGAACTCAGGACCCTGCGCTTGCTAGGCAGGCGCTTATTCCACTGAGCTATATCCCCAGCCCCACTTCGCAGATATTTTGTCAGAGCAATGAAAATCTAAGACATATTATTAACTTGAATGCCTCAAACTTTAAGAGGAATCCTGAATTATAGTTTGAGTTCTCCTAAAGTTTTCTGAGTCATTCTGTAATTTGAAACACACTGTTCCCATAGAACCAATATCATTATTGAATGTTGTATGCTCCAGAGGACATAGCTATTTTAAAATATTGCCAGAAAAATACTTTAGTCAGAGATTGAGCAACTACCTCATGCTAGTCCTTTCTGAGATACTATAGGACCAATAAAAATAGAGATTGATTTAACATAGTTTACCAACTAGTAGAGAGAATTCAAATACACAAACATGTAAAAAAGTTATAAACAATAAACAGCATACAATAAATATTAGTTTGAGATTTTTTACGATGTAGTCAACTATTTGCAATGATAAGTAATAAGAAAAAAATACCCAACATGTTATTTTCTTCCATCATACTCATTTCTCTGTACTCACTTTACATGAGCCAAAGACTGCACAGGAAAAGGTCTTCAGTGTCTGGAAAAGGAGGAAGAGCTCACTGGGCACATTTGTCCTTATTTGTGTCTTGTTATGAAAGAGCTTCTGTGGTGACAGAGAACTTACATGAATTAAAAAATTACATAAAGGACTGTTCTCTAGGGGACAGAAGCACCCAACTTTGAAGGAAGGAGTGAAATAAATTCTGTATAAAACTTCTAATTACTCTACTACCCATATGAATTGTTGTACATAGGTACTATAGGCTAATACTTCATGCTAATAATTAACTACTAGATGTACTAAATGCTAATAATTCATTAGCATTTAGTATTTTGTGCCCCAGCATTGTGTTATGGACTAAAAATGCAAAGATAGCCATAAATGTCTCACTGACAAGACAACTATAGTCCAAATGAATGAAAGGGAATGAAAACCAATATTTGCTAAAAAACATTGCTTGCTTGAAAAGTGCTCACAGCTTGAATGTGAAATCTCTACCTTTTGGATCAATATCACTTTAGGCAAGTATGTGTTTCAGACACAGCCACTCTAACTAATACTGATCACCGTCACAATTTTACCTTAGGGGAAATCTGTCAGAAACACCACATTGTTTTATTATTTTATTGGTTAATAATCTGTCTTTGACCCTTTAAATAGGAATAAGTTGTGAGCAAAGATGTACGAGTTTAATGTAAATCCTCATCCATACATCTGTATCACTGAAATTTAACATTTTAATTATATATCCTAAGAATTAGTTTAAACCAGGCTTGGTGGGTCATGCCTATAATTCCAGCATGTGAAAGGATGAGGCAGGAGGATCATGCACAAGCTCAAGACCAGCCTGGGCTACAAAGTGAGCTCAAGGCCAACCTGAACTGCGTAGAGAGACTCTGTATCAAAAAGACCAAAAAAAAAAAAAAAAAAAAGTGTAAACTAAAAAATATCAGTTTAGACAGAAAGTAGAAAACATATGTTGATATTAAGTTTTATGTAAAAAGGCTTATGCTCAGTCTTGCTTACTTTTCTCATTGATGAGACAAAATACCTGATGCTCAGAATTAAGGAAGGAAAGGTTTATTTAGTTCACTGTCTGTGGAGGTTTCAGTCCTTACTTAGCTTGCTCCAAGGTAGAGTGACACATGGCAGAAAGCAACAGTTCATGGTGGTGGAAAAGAGCAAAAGCAACAGGAACAAAAGGGGGAAACGTTAGTGGCAAGCAGCTTCTTTCCCTTCTTTACACTGTAGGCAAACTACCTGCCCCAGGGCGGGTGTAGCACTCACATCCATAGTTCCAACATTGGACCACGAATCAATTAAAACTCTAGAAGCCTGCGCCATGACTTCATGAGGCTTTGTGGGAACCTTCAGAAACAAACCACAACAAGCTCGAATCCTACCCTGTGTAAACTGCCCTTCAGCAACATAATTCATGTTGAGATGCCCATCTATTAACACATTATTTGGCATCTCACTGTACAACATGCATAAACTGAATGAATAAATGGTCTCATTATTGCTCCTTTTAGATAAATTAAATACTAATCTCTTTATCATGGATGTACTTCTACTAGGTGCTCAACACATTTTCCTCCTATTCCTATAAACACGTTTTTATATTGCTAGTACAGATGACTTTCTAAGTTGAAATCAAATCATAAGTTTCCTTTAAAAATATCTTTTTTAGTTCCTGTTAACATTCCATTAAAATGCCTCACCATGTAATCTGTGAGATGGAAACAGTGTCCTCTAAAATTTGGATAGTAATAAACTCTGTTGAGTACATGAATGAATGAAAGGGTGAATGAAGACAATTTTGTGAGGGAATGCAGATCATTCCTGACCCATGAGAGTATCTGTTCCTTTTCAGATGGAAGAACTTCTTAATATCATAGCTCACAGATATCCCCGGGTCAGCTTTGAGAAATTTTATGGCCATGTGTGATGGTTGATATATTGTGTCACCTGGGGAGTCTAGAGGTTTGGCTGAGGGACTCAGCAGGAAGCCAGGGTGCTTAATTTGTGTACATCCTGAGCCTGTGGAAGAGGAGGGCATGGAGATTATGTGAGTTACATGCCCCCTGGGTGGGGTCGCCTGTTCACAATATAAGGGAAGGAAAGAGGCGGCTTGCAGCCATTCCTCCCTTTTGCTTTTGTGGGTTTTGCCGTGTTTTGCTGCCATGAACGTTTGCCCTCTGCCATGTGCCACTCTGCCTCTGAACCAGCCAAGCATGCACTGAAACCTCTACAAACTGTAAGCTAAATAAACCTTTCCTTCCTTCATTATGGGTGTTGGGTATTTTGTCGCAGCAATGAGAGAAAAGTAACCAAGACCCCATGCCATTTTAATTGTTGTTTTGTCTTTGAAATTTTCAAAAGTATTTTAATAGTATTAACATGCACCTCTTGTGCACACTTTTAGAAGTTGAGAAACCTTCACTGAAACTAAAAATGTGGGAGAGAGATAAGATTTGAAGTAAAGCAAAAATAATTAACTGGATGAGCCATCAGCTGGCTTCACTATTCCACACAATTTGCTTAAAGGGAAGGAGTGGATTAAGGCAGATAAAATAAAACAATGTGTATAACAGCCGGCATTATGTCTGGAAACGTTTGAGAACTTAATCGAGTACCAAATTCAGTCACAGGTAGAGCACCAAGCATTTTAATTAGCACAATTTTACAATATACTTCTGCTCTGGATGCTGTTTGGAATGAAAGAAAATTTCATCCGTTTAAGGATTTAATGTTTTATGAACAACCCTAAGACTTTTCACAGAGATAAGAATTTGATGATTTGTCCATATTTAATATTTTACAGTATGATAGCTAAAGGCAGATTTTACCAAAAGGTTCAGAATGGAGCTTCCAGAGCCTGGCATTTTAAAGGGAAAAGTGTTCTGCTGTGTCGTTGTAAGCCCTGGTGTGTATTGGAGTTCCGTTTTATGCCTATTGTGTTACTGCAGTTGTTGATAACACCCCATATCATTTTTAGAAGTGTTCTGGTTTGAACAATAAAACATATTGTCACCTTAAAAATGAGAAAAATAGAAAAAAATGATGTGATGAGATCATAATAAAGCTGCTAGAGGTGCTAAAAATTTTTAGATATCATAGCAGCTGTGTGTGACTCTTTAGGACTAATGCCTGCAGTTCTAAACTCTTAGCTGTACATCTCAGTTGTACAATTCAGGAAAGTGGTGACAATACAGAGAACCCTTTCTTGACCTTTTAAATAATTACTTTCTGAATCTATGACCACAGTTTAGATTTCCTTCCATGAAGGTTTCTCTCGCAAATTGAAAAACTTAATGCCTGAAGTAGATTATTTATTAATGTAAATCATTGTCTAAACTCATATTCTATTCTTAGAACTATGATTACATTTTGATGATAGCTTGATTGATAGCATGATGAAAAATGGTCTCAATCAGTAATGAACATGTAAGCTTGCAGTGATATGACCTGACCTTGGTTGATAGATTTTGGTGTCATTATTACAGGGATACAGAAGCATTTATGCGAGGCATCTGGATCCTTTGTTTTTAAGTAGAAAATCAACAATGCTTAAAATGACCAATGATCCATTTATGAAGTCTGCATCTCAAAGAAGGATTAATCTTTCACAGTCATGTGATATAAAAAGATACAGATGTCTCATCCTATTGTTGCACAGGTGTTTGATTACAACTGTCATGAAACAACAACAAATATCATAATATTAAATTACTCAATGATCATGGGCTACTCAAATAATTATTATTATGAAAATAGCCAAATTCACTTAATGCTAACAAGAAGTTCCTTTGCTGCAATTTGTTTTGCAAATGAAATTTTACAATTCTTGCAAAGGAATAAAGACGTGCTCAGCAATTCAGCAGAGGAAGGCTTACATTTTGAAGATTTGAGAGCCCCTTGGGAAAAGCACAGAAATCCTTTGCAAGTTTTTGCAAATATGGCTCTGAATATGATGACATTTTGCAAGTCAAATATGAGATGAAGGCTGTTGTACTCCACGTACCACAATGTTTATTTCAAAAATAAGGAAAAGCCCAGAAGCACAAACCAGCATTTGGCTCATTAATTTTGAGTATTTTAAAAACTGTGTAATTTTACCATTACAATTAATACCTAAATTTATTATCTAAAATGGATGTCAATAAATTTACTTTAATTAATTTTTATTTACTTTCAAGATAAATCTGTGTAAATCTTTTTTGCATACCAGTTATAGAACTATTTTAGATGGTTTTTAGTCTACTCAATCAAATGGGTTTTTTCTCAATGCCAATTATCCCCAAATATGAAGACTTCTCCATAATTGCACAATTCACTGGCTAAATACATAGTATATGAGTGAATATATATCTAGAAATAATTTTATGCCACAGGTTTGCAGTAGGTCAGGAAAAGTTACAGAAAGTCATCTAAACATATTCAAGTAAAATAAAGAAGTATATGCAAAAATTGTTCAGTGTAAGAGTCAAAGGTTAGTACCATTAAGAAAATCTTTTTTTAACCATCTAGTTAATGAAGTATGGAATTTAAAATAGAAAACCCAGTGTGCCCATTGTATGTTTTCTCGATCACTCATATATAATTTTCTGCTCAGTTTCCAATTGTATAATGCTTGATTTTCTGTGGTGATTTCCATGGAGGGTGGGGGATATAGTTCAGTGGCACAAGCACATGCCTGGTAATTTCAATGGAAACTGCATTGGACTTTGAGTCTGACTATTCCTCTGTCCCAGCATAGTCACTGATGATTATTGGCCAATGTTATAATTTAGATCTAGAATGTATCAAAAGGCTCATGGGTTCAGGGACAGGGATTGTGAAAATCATTGGATCATGGGGTCCAACACAGTGCCACACTGCTCAGAAACTGAATCCAGAGGTCCCATTTGACTCAACTATTTCCTTCTTGGTATCTTCTCAAAAGAATTAAAAGTTGAGACAATCGTCACTAAAATATATCTATATATCTATATCTATCACAGAGATATACGAGCACCCATGTTTATAGCAGCACAGTTTGTCACAGCTAAACCTTGGAAATAAATGTCCATCAGCCTGTGAATGGATGAAGTGATGTGTTTTGTTTATACAGTGAGTACTACTCAGCCATAAAGAAGGATTAATTTGAGCTATTTGGAGTTAAATGAATAGAACTTGAGACCATACTCTTAAGTGAAATAAATCAGACACACTTCTATTCATATAGCATTGTCTCTCTGGTGTGAAAAACTGAAGATGTAAATAAGAACCAAAATGTATAATAGATATTGTGAAATAGGAAGAAATTGTTCAAAAGGAAAGAGGAATTGGAGATGGGGGAGGAAGGAAGGGAAAAGAAAAAGTGGAAAGATGGATAAAATAGAAACAAGTCTTTATAAATAAGGACAGGAAGAGGGCTTGAAGAAGGGGAGGGGAATAGGAAAACATAGGAGCTAAGTTACATCTTTGTCTTGGTTACTTTGTTCTCGTTGATGAGACAAAATAAACAAAGCCCAAAATGAAGGAAGGAAAGGTTTATTCAGCTTACAGTTTGTGGAGGTTTCAGTCCATACTTGGCTGGTTCTGAGGCAGAGTGGCACATGGCAGAGGGCAAACGTTCATGGCAGCAGAACACAGCAAAAACAACCAGAGCAAAAGGGAGGAATGGCTGCAAGCAGCCTCTCTCCCTTACATTGTAAACAGCCTACCCCCACCCAGGGGCCCTGTAGCTCTCACACGATCTCCACCTCCACGCCCTCCTCTTCCACAGGCTCAGGATATGTAAAAAGTAAGCACCCTGGCTTCCTGCTGAGTCATTTAGCCAAACCTCTAGACTCCCCAAGCTGACACAATGTATCAACCATAACAATCATGTATGGGGACAAATTTCCTATGATGAGTGAGATCACTATGGACATCTCAATTTTACCAATAAAAATAAGTAAATACTAAACTGTCTAATTTTCAAACGTGCTTTATTTTCTCTTCCATATTTGTAACATCTCTTACAATTTGGTCAAGCAAAAATCTACTAAACTCTCACATATTTACATACTGTAAGGGAATAGAGGCAAGAACTTAAATTAGAGGGAATGCAAAAAATTTCACTCAGAATTCTTAATCATGCTTGTGTTAATGGCTCCAGAGAATTTCTTGGAAGTGTTAATGAAAATTGTTGTACACTGGACATTTCCCAAGTATCCATACACATGTGCTATAATTTTTAAAATTGTAATCTCAAATCATTTGCTCATGCCATGTCATGATCCCCTCAAAATTAAGACTTTTCTGACAGTTTTCTGCTCTCCATATGCTTGACCACGTCTATCCTTTTGTTATTACTGGGGTAAAAAATAAAAAGAGGTTTGTGTCATAGCAAAGGCATCACTGTGAATGCCAGTGTCATGATGTTTTCCGCTCTTTTCCTCCAGGAATTTTATAATTCCAGAGTTTACACTGAAGTCATTAACCTAGTTTGTTTTTGTGTATGATCTGAGATTTCAGTATCATCCTTTTCCATGTAGATACCCATCCTTGCCAGTATCATTTATTGAAGGGACCATCGTTTTCTTCATTGTATATGAGCACCTCCTTGATCATTAGCTCACTATATAAGTGTGGATTTATTTGGTGTCTGTCCATTATGTTTCCTTGGTCTACATGTCTATATTACACCAGTGCCATAATTATTTTAACAATCAACAAAGAGCAAAATGAGACAGCATTGCATCAAATTCAAACTCTTCTTATCTCCAAAGGAAATAATTGAATGAATAGGATGAAAAAGAAAGTATTTGCAAATCATAAATCTCACAAGTGATTGACATCCACAATACCCAGGGAATACAGAAAATTTAGCAACAAATAAAACAGGCAAAGAACGAACACAAAACACACAAACAGAAAAGTAAAAGTATAGACCATGGGCTTGAATACACTTTACTCCAAAAATGATATATAAATGGCCAACAGACATTTAAAAATGATATTCAATATTAATAATCAACAAGTAAACAAAAATCAGAACCACAGTGAGAAGCTTTCACATATTTCTTAGATCTTAAGAAGGTCACTATAAAAATAAAAATAAAAAATTAACAACTGTTGGTGAGGGTGTAGGTAAGTAGGAGTTCTTGTCTACTGTTGATTTTGTGAATCACTGAATAAAATCATTATTAAAATGTCCTAAGATTACTAAGGAATTACCACATGATTTGCCAACTCCACCTCTGAACATTTCTCCAAAAGAATTAAAATCAGGAAATTAATATTACAATGCACCCACAAAACACAAATAACTATTCTTCTTCCTTAGAAAAGGAGGAAAGCCTTCCAAATCACACATTCCTACTGCTTAGAGTTTCAGGGTATAGGACACAGTGAATTACCACTTTCTTTTTCATCTCTTTGCTTACCACACTCTTAGTGCAAACACGTACAAAAAATGAGTAGAGAACTGATTAGGACCTAGATTTATGGTGACATTGCACAACTGTTAATAGTAAGCAAAATGTGGGAAGAATTAGTGTCCATCAGCAAATGAATGGATCAAGGCCATGTGGTAGTCATGCACAGTTAAATATTATTCAGCCATCGAAAGAAGGAAATTCTGCCCTATGTGAGGAGGATGAACACTGAGAACTTGATAGTAAGTGAAATAAGCCAGTCTCAGAACAACGAATACTATATAATTCCATTTCTACGAGGTATCCAAAATAATCCAATTCATAGAGCAAGAAAATAGCATTGTGGTTGTTAGGGCTTGAAGGCAGCAGAAAAAGGAGAGTCCACTGGGTGTAAATGGCATTTGTACAAAATAAATAGCTCAATTCCAAAGACTTTCCCTACAACACTGTGCTTCCTCTCTTGTAGTGTGGTACTGGTCTTAGTACATTTAGGTTGCTATAAAAAAAAGCCTATCAGTTTGGTTGGTAATAAGCAACTAAAATTTAGTTTTCCTAATTCTTGAGCTCGGGAAGTCTAAGATCAAAGTGGAGTCTGTGACTCGGAAGGCTCGCTTTCGGAGACACAGTACCTTCCTGCTGTCTTCACAAGGTGGAAGAGGCAAGTGAGTTCCTCTCAGCCTCTTTTTTATTTTTCTGTTTTTGATTGACAGAGTAAGCTACACGTGTTTATGAGGTACAGTGTGACATTTAAACACATGTACACAATGTGCAGTTATCACATTCAGGTCTCTAGCACCTGAGACACTTAGCATGCCTTTCTGTTGGAAATATTCGAAATCCTCTGTACTAGCCACTGTGAAATATTTGATTAATTATTGTCAACAATACTTACCTTGTCAGGCTGGATAACACTAGACGTTACCTTATACAACTCTACCCTGAGTGCATCGGCCATCTTGTCTCCATCTTCCCTTCCCTAAACCTTCCCCGGCGTTGGTAATCACTATTGTGCTTTAATTTTTGGAGCTAGAATTTTTAGATTCCCTATTTAATTGAGAGACAGTAGTTTCTGCCTTTCTGTACCTCAGGCCTCTTTCATAAGGGCACTTATCCCATTCATAGCTTAAACATTTCTAATGACTATCATTTTTCCAAGGCCTGACCTACTAATAGCACCATCCTGAGTAAGGGTTTCAACATTTGAATATTGAAGAGATACAAATTTTTATAGCATAGCATGGACATTGAATACTTTGTTAAAGGGTATACATCATGTTATCTATTCTGATCACAGTAAAAAACAAAACAGAACAAAAAAGGTGTTTGAGCAGCTTAAAGAATGAAGAGGGCTAACTGTGGACACCAAGTTGTATGAGCTGAAGGAATAAATAGGCCAAACAATGAAAGAAGCCAGTGAAAAATGTTCAGCACACACATGGGACAAGAGAATTCTGGCAAGCGGCTGTCCAGGGCAAGTAAAGAACCGTGCAGTGAAGAAGATGATGAAAACAGGAATAACTCTTTCCAGAGGTAGGAAGAAAAATCCTTTCAGATGACACATCTGCTGGTCCCTGAGACAATAGTAGATGCTTTTGTCACTTACCTTTCCATCTCTACCTACTCTGCTCTAAGCTCCCATGACAAACAGACACAAATCTGGATGTAGAATTGGTTGAGAAGGGGCCCAGTGTTCTCATATTTTTTTTCAATTATAAAATATCATACTAATGACATATACCTTCTGCAGAGGCTCATGCCTGAGCCATCAGATCACAGTTACAGATGACATTTCAAACTAGTGCCTCCTTTCCCATTCATTGTTGGCAGAGTCTGAAAATCCCTGATACACTGTTTTTGATGCAAGTAGAAATGTCTACCTAGGACAGTTATGCTAGTACAGTTGACTTTTTACACCCCGTGGAGAACTGTGAGGGTGTTTTCTTTCCACGACAGTACAAGCTATATAATGTGTGGCAATACAGTTTGCATCAGTATTTTAAGAACTAGATTTTCTCTTTAACATATCAGTTGGCTAACTTACACTCTAGCAATTTTATAGGTGAGAAAAGTTGTTTCCAAATTGGATACAAGCACAGTCATTTGATTTCACTAGGCCAAGGTCATGGAACAGAAATTGTGTACTAGTCTTGAGGACTAAAAATCCATTATTTTATTGGTGAATGGGATCATAAAGGAATATTGACACGTTAATATTCATCAACATTTAACCTCCTTATGCATAAGTGATTCAACTGCATGGAACTGAAGCTTAACTATTTTGTGGGTCAGCCGTGCAGGGATCTCACCCTGGGAGGCACTAGTGTTAGGTTTTTTTTTGTAGCTTTGATTTTTTGTTACTGTTGTGGTTGCTGCTAAGGACTGAACCCAGGGCCTTGTGCATGCTACGCAAGCAGTCTACCACTGAGCTATATCTTCAGCCCTTTATTTTATTTTAATTATTTTATTATTTTAAGGCAGGGAGTTGCTAAGTCACCAAGGTTTGATTCAAATTTGTGATCTTCCTGCCTCACTTTCCTATGTGGCAGGGATTACAGGCATGTACCACAATGCTCAACATGAAATTCTTAATTTTTTTGAACATGGGATACAAAATTTTCCATTTCCCATCGGTCCATAAGTTAAGGAGCTGACGATGGTAGACTGGAGCTGTACTTAGTGTTATTTTATGTGTGTCTGTGTATGTGTGTTTATGTGTGCATGTGAATGCACTTGTGTGCACTTATGTACACTTCGTTAAAAGAATAAAATGATGTTGGAAATACTGGTAAACAAATAATAAACAAAGGCAATTAAAATTATAGTAAAAGAGTTCAAAATAATCTTCCTATTATTAATACATAGCAAACAATTAAAGCTTAAGTGCTCACAATATATCTTTACGCAAGGATGAACAATAGTTTCAACGGGAAATCTGAAGAATCCAATTACTCAACCAATTACTAGTTTAAATTAATATAAAAATACCTTAATATTAAGGAGAATCTTTCCTTCTCCTTTCTAAATAAAGCTGTGCATTGAGTAAGAATTCAATAAGAGAAAACACAATAACAAATCAGTCATTGGGACTAATATATTTTATAATTATAAACATTATATAAAGATTTTAAAGCACTTTTGTAATACTATTAATTAATTTTACTATATTGTAGTGGTTTTCTTCTTTTCAGTTTTACAAAAGATAGCCTTGTGGAGAGACCTCACTTAACATTTAGAATGTAAATCAGACTTAAAAAATGTGCTTCTTTAAAAGGGAAAATAGTCTTTGCCTCATGTTTCTTTCTTGTTCAAAATGCCTGTGTCAGATAAATAAAATCTCTGCGATACACACTTGGCTCCGTTTCGCATACCTCATGGAATGTGCCAAGTGAAATAATTGCAGGCTGCCTTGTGCCAGGGTATTTTATTTGAAAAAATAATGGAACTTGAGAAGATAAATAGATATACAAGAAAGCAAATTTGATGTAACTTCCAGGTGAAATAATTTCCTGAAGAGAATCTTAAATCTATGAAATGGTCTGTCCAGAAATGTTATTGTATACATTGTGCTAAGTGTAATCTCAGAAAAAGATTGTTGACTTATAGAGATACAAGCAAACTAAAAAGAGTAGGCACTGAAAAACTTGTTTGCAGTGTACTTTTGGAGATTTTAAAGTGTCAAATGTACTCTAACAATGTTCACTGCACAGACCGCTCTGTCTCCGTTGTGCAGAAGATCACTTTCAAAGAAATATCACCTTTAATTTCTAGAAGTGTTCAACCTGCAGCCTGGTACTTTTTTGCTTGTTTTTATATTTTAATGTATAATAAACAATTCAAAAAAGTTCTACTACTTATATGCATTAACTATATCATGTATTTTACATGTTGCCCAAAGCAATTCTTCTTCACTCAAAAGGATGAGTGCAAAAAAATAGAATGGCAAACACAAACCTCCTCCCAAAAGCCCCAAACAAATGCTGGGGCTTAGACTGGACACGCAGTGAACCTAAGAACTTCTACATTACAAGGAACTGTATTGATATCCTTAGTAAGCCCTTCAAGAATAATACCTTGAACTCAGTATGTAATTTGGATGTTACAGGTTAATACACAGATACTATCCTGTACAATTTGAACTAAGTGAATAAAGCTGTTTCTCATTTCTAAACTTTATTTCTTTGGGTAGAGAAATAAGAAGATAGCTTATAATAATTATCTTTCAGCAAATACATTCTCTGATTTAATATACTCATCTATATTTAAGTAATAATTATACTTATTTATAAAAGTAGCAGTAAACCATGATTTCAAATGTGCTATGAAAAGGGAGAAAAAATAAAAGAAGAAAAGTACTGCATTTTTGTAGAAAATATTTTTTTCTAATACTTTTTCTTGCTTACTTAGTTGGCTATTTATTTATTTATTTTAAAATTACCAAATAAAGTGAAGAGATGACCTGGGGTCAAATAATTGGGTGATTTAAAGGGCTATGAATTCAGCTAAGAAAAAAAACAGGCAATTTTTCAAGTCTATCACAAACAAGGACCGAGACAAGCATGGCTTTGGGGCGCTGCAGGATGGCATACAGACCGGTGTGACCGGAAATGACGGCTCCGTAGGTCACACTGAAAGGCTCCAGCTTTCTCCTGGGCACTGTGAGTGACCTGGCTACATCTGTGAGTGAGACACCGAACTCTGAAGACTGGATGTTTGGGCTGGAGGTGCAGCTAGGCTGAGCCACAGTGAGGACAGGGGTTACAGGTAAGCCTGGTCAGCTGCTGTTGGACGCCACACCCATCACGGGTGCGCCACGGATTGGTTTCCTGTGATAGTATGGTTAGGAGTGAAGGTGGGGAACATTCTCACTACAAGAAGCAAACACTTTCCGTGGTTTTACCCACTGTCGAGGTAGCAGGAGTAAGTTGTGATTGTGACAAGACTAAGTACAGGATCCTGGCTCATTTGCACTGTGTGCAGGTGCCCGGTTTGCTTAGTTTTGAATGATCCACGCGACACCTCATCACCATCTGTCTTAAAAAGGAAAAATGGTTTCCACTATTTTCTATATGTTCCACATTGTAACAAAAATTCAAAACAACATAGTTGACATTTTCAGTGAAAGCTGTAGCTTGTATAATATTGCTGTGGTTTTTTTTTTTAAGTACTCTCCACTTTTATTTGAATTGCTATGATTTCTCCACAGCCGTGGATACTCAGGAATGCTTGCTGAATAAGTTAAATAATTCACATGTTGATTTCATAGTAGCAGAGTTGTTTCGAATATTAAATTTGACAGTGAACAATATTAGCACATCTGCTTGGATATTTAAATAAAAACGAACATCAATTCTGATCAGTCTTGTATGCCTGTATGTGTTATCCTGAACACACACTTCGAAGATATCAATATGCAAAGCAGCAACTATTGGTGGGTTTTTTTTGTTGTTGTTGTTATTGTTGCTGTTTTCCTGTTTTGTTTTTTGTCTTTGGATTTTTGGTATTTGTGTTTTTTCTGTTGTTGAGAGGATTAATTGCCTAACTTATTTTGCATGTCTGTATAGGGGTTCATATATTTACATTTCGAAGATATCAATGGATAAAGAAATAACCACTGTTGAGACCATGTCACCTTGTCTATAGATTAGTTGTGATTGTACTATTTTTTATGCTAATTGGTGTCTGTTTGTTAATATGTTTTTGTACTTTTATTCTTTTTTAATTAAAAAAAATTCTGAATTTGTTTTTGGGGTTTTTGAAAATAGCAATTATGAATGTAGTATTTTTAAGTAGTTTTAAGATGTGTTCATATACTCCCAATAAAAATCATAATCTTAAGAAATGTGCGTATAATGACTACTAAGCAAAACGCCCCAGATAACACAGGGTATTCATTTCATGACAGATATTTCAAATGTCTGTATAAGACTTTTAAGAACATGTTTATTTCCAAAATCAAAACAGGAAAATGATGAGATAATAAAACCTAAGGGATAGTTTTGTTGATTTTTAAAAAATTATATTCCCACCCCCCAGGGAAAACATCAATTTGTGGTGACTGAGTCAAAGAGCACTCAGTCTTTTTTCCTACACGTTTCTATTTCGGCCCTTCAGGGCCGCAGGATCAGAAAGCTGAGCATGGTGCCCTCAGATTCCACTGCAAACACTGGCATGGAAAACGGAAGCCCTGGGGAGACGCTGACACTGTTCCTGCTGGGACCGCGCTCTCCCGTGGCCATTAACAAGTCTGCAGTCACTCCTCTGCCTTGTACCTTTTTCTTTGCCAACACATTTTCAGTTATTACAGGTGGTTTCAAGATTCGCGTGGACTCTCCACAGGAACCTTTCACTTCAAGCCCTCCCAGCCCGTCTCTGTCTTGTTCTTCGCCTCGGTCGTTCATTGGTACGATGAAATAAAGCACTGTGATTACCAGTCATTGTAGTATCTCGAAGACTTCCGTTTCATAATCGTCTCTGAAAAATTCTGCCATTTACAGCTCATTTCCTCTCTTCCTTCTCTAGAATTCTCTCACTCCGTTTGCATCATCAGGACCAATTTTTTGCGCTGCGTGCACACTTCCCCGCAACCTCATTTTCCGTTTCCTCCTCCCTCGTTTCTTTCTGGAAAAACTTATTCCCCATTATATTCTAGTTTCAAAATACTTCAAGAGTAAACCTCAGATAAGTGTAGCTGCGCACAAACCGTGAGCAGCGCTAAAGGAAACAAAATTCCCCGTAGCACTGCCAGATCGCTGTAGACTTATTTTCCTGTTCTGTTCAATTTCTTCTCCTCCGTAATCACTTTCTTTCAAGTTCCTCTCTCTTCCCTTTGTTTTCTTTGCGGGTTGAAGACTGAACCAACGTCCTTGCCCTTGCTAGGCTGGCGTCCAGTCACGGGGCCGCAGTGCCCGCTCATTCTCCGCAGCTTGTCTCTCCACTCTCTGCCTCTCCCTCCCCGGCGATCTCTTTCCTTACCCACTGAGCGATGAGTCATAACCAAAAGGCAAGACACACACAGTGATTCCGATTGTATGGAGCTGCTTAAATCAGGACCTAGGAAGCACTGATCCATAGGCTGAGTCGGACTTGTAAACTTTTTTTTTTTTTTTGGTGAGAAAAACTTTCATTCATTCACAACAATGCTTGCTCATTCATCTTTCTCTTTGGCTTCAATGCCTAGTATATTATTTGATTATTTACCAGAAACGTTTGTTAACCTCTAGTTCAGAACCTAGACCAGTGATTTTATTCTCTTTTACACTGACATTGTACAGAACTTCGAGAACTTGATGAAACACATAGACACACAGAAACATTTTAAAAAATATATATTGCTTTAAAACTTTTGCAGGTAGTGCCACTTCACTCCTAGGACTTTGACCTTAATATGACAGTTCCAGGGAGTAATTTTCATATTTTCCAATCACCAAATATATCAGTTTATTTGTTTGTCCAAGTTGACACTCTATGCCTTTCTTTCAAGGCGGATGAGTCCTCCCTACTTTTTTCTGAGACCCAGCCCTCAAACTGCCCTTAGGATCTCACTTCCTGTTATGTACTCACTGACATGACTAGAGGAAGCTTACTCTTCTGTGCATCATCAAATGTCATGAGAGATTAGACATGGAATATGAAAAAATATGAATGAACAATCATTTCCCAGAGTTTGGTTTGAACAAGAGTGGAAATGAAGTGAGTTTGGAATAGAAAAAAAATGATTCTTCAGTTTGCATCAAGATAAGGAAGCATCAGTGAGGCCCCGAGCTAGAGCTTCCCAGGAGATTGAGGCACATGAATCTGTAGCTTATGGGGAACTGTGAGTCTGAGGATATGCACTCGGGGTCTGACAACCAACACAAATGCATGTAAGAGCACCAGATACATAATACAGAAAAAAGAAAAAGTACAGACTTATAGAATTTACCAAGTAAAGAAACATTTTAGTAAAGAAAAACTAAAAAGGGGGATGTCAGTAAGAGTGCAAGAAAATTAGAAGATTTTCTAGAAATTTAAAACCAAATTTAAAAAAACAAAAACTACTTCAAGAAAGAAAGAAAGATGGGATTGTATCAAATGTTGCCGAAAGGACCAGCAAGAAAAATGCTAATCCATTGTAGGTGGGTCACCAATCTGATGACTTTGAAAGAAGTGGTTTCTTTCTGAGGAAGAAAGTTGAAGTAGAATAGTAAGAATCATATGTGGCAAAAGCAAAAACAGATAAATCCCTCTCTTGTGCTTCAGGGAATTCTTCTGTAAAGGAGAGCTGGAAAATTGTGCTTATTATAAGCAGTAGTAATTATTCCTCAGACATGGTCTCGTTATGTAGTCCAGGCTGGCTTTAAACTCATACAGCCCATGCTGGCCTCAAACTCACAGCAATCTGCCTGCCTCAGCCTTCTGAGTGCTGGCATTACAGATACATGCCACCACACCTGGCGCAATATTAATTTCTAAGATATAAAAAGGTAACTTCTGGGGGAGAGAAATATAGTAAAGGACATCTTCAAAACTACAGGGAACAAAGATGTCTGTAGGAAGAATGACGTTAAGGTATATTCTGTTGCAAATGATCAGCTCGGCTTGTATAAGAAACACATGACTGATTCCCACAGCATGCGGAATAAATACAGGCTGCCCTCTGAGAATACACTGACAAAGCTTTTCAGTTCCTTCACACAACCCACAGAAGGGTGGAACAACAGAGGGACAGTCTCTAACAATGACAAATTGAAATCTTCAGCTGTGGAGCAGCTGAAGTTGCTGAAGTCAATGTAATCTGAGTCTTTTGGAAGAACACATAGGATACACTTCTTGCACACAAGTATAAGGTGTAGAAACTATATAGCGTAAAAATACATCCGATTTTAACAACCTGACTAAATGAGTGCTGAAAGAGTTTTCCAAAGTGTCTATTTGAATAACAGCATGTCATCAGCCCATCCAGGATTCCTATGTATTTTTGTTCAACATGGAAAGTACAGCTCTACTGGGAAAAAGCACTTGAGTGGTTGCCCTGGTAATGAAGAAGAATGGGAAAGGAATGTAACTTTGCAAAGGTGGGACAACAGTCCCTGATGAACATGAAAGAAATAGAGAGACCAAAGATTTGTTGAAGTTTACACTTCAGCTAAATGGAAGAAGAAACAAAATAATTATCAAGACAGGAGACGATTCACTTTATGCCATAATTATTTATGTATCAAATGAGGCGCTCACCTCTGCTCTAAATTTTTATAGTCATCCAGTTTTCGTTTCAGGGCAACATTATCTATTTGAGAAGAGGTGTACATTATTTCACAGAAAAATTTGGGGTCACAGCAGAGCAATTATTTTGCAATGTAAAGTAAGAATGCAATTGTTTCAATTCTTTAGAAACAACTTTATGAAAAGTCATCTCATTAATGATGACATTTACAATTGGAAAGGAGAAACAGTCGTCAGAATATTTTTGCCCTCATGCTAGGGATGCAGTTCTGTGGTAGGGAACTTGCCTATGACTTGCAAGCCTTACCTTCACTGTCAGCAGCAAACAAAACAAAATAAAACACTCAATCTTTCATAATTTGCAGACCCAGACACTAAAATTTTCCTCTTTTGAAGCCACTTGCCTAGCGACTTACTCAGTGGTCTCAGTCCTTTCTACAATTCTTTTTGTGGCAGTTTAGTCTCCATTATGGTCTACCAGCAAAGTTTCCCATAAATGAATGAGTCCCACAACTGAACTTTTCATAAACATATTTTCATTAATGTAATCAAAAACAGTGGTCTCTGAGACTAGACATATAACTGATTACATATGTATCCCTCAGTAATATTTCTAACCAAGAATGCTTCTTAATTCCAATTTTCCTCAGCAATCTTGTTATGCACCTGTATCTATTTTATTTTTATACCTACATATATGATATCTCTACATACATATATGTTCTATGTTTATACTAATGCCGTGAGAGCCTAAATTTACCACATTTTAGGGCTGACAGAATTGAAGCTTCTAGCGGTATCTTATATTATCACACAAGTGGTATCGCTAGATCAAGAAATGAAATACAACACAAGCCTCTGACGGTGCACTCGCTGCACTTAAACTGCCTTCTGCCCCTTGTCTACAATGCGTATTTTAATGACCATGTTACAACCACTTAATTATTCTGCCTTCCTCTAAATAAACAGGAAGAAAACAACAAAATACATTCAATTACCTTTGTTAGTAACAACCACTGCAATTAAAATAAAATATTAGATTCACAGAGGAATGTAAAAAGAATGCTGTCCCTTTGGGGGAAAATATTTCACATTGTTTAGCACTCTAAAGCAAATAACTGCATATTCAACAGGCTGAGTGCTATGGAATGAAAGACTGAATATTCCCTTGCAATCTAAATTCTAAGTGTGGCCAGAGGCACTATGAATATTTCAAAGAATAAAACCTCTAGCCTGAGGAACCTTAATGTAGCTTTTGTAATGCAGTAGGGATAGATACTCAGCAGTAATATTCTGACTGGATGTATCCTCACCAGCTCCTAATGTCAGAGAATTAAGAACAATGTAAGTTTCAGGCTCCTTTAGATTTTTCTCCTTGAACAATTCTATTATCTTGTATACATAATATTATATATATATATATATATATATATATATATATACACATATAGCCACTACACAAAAAGAAAATTTTAGACAGAAAAAGTATTTGGTTTTGCAATCAAATGCTATTTTAGGACAATATGATTGAAGATGTATTAAATACATAAAAGTATTCCACATATGGGTATTTACATCCTAACTAAAAAGACTAATAGAACACAAAGTAAGTTTACTCTCACTGGTATTAAACTAGTTGGATTATCTTTACTTGATTAAGTAAAAAACTTTAAATATTTTCTTCTTCTCAGTTAGGTCCATGAACAGTATTCTTAGACTACATCTGTGATTTTATTACATACAACATTGAATGCTAATTGTCCCAGATATCATAGCCAATTCAGCTTTTCTCTTCCCCCCTCCCC
>PVLD010001151.1:0-218202 GCA_004027595.1 Dinomys branickii
AATTTGGTATTTCCTTCCATTTTTGTGTTAACAAATGCAAAGACAACACTATGTAATACAGCATCCAGGGGTGGTTCCCTATTGTCTCCTCTGTAATTCGGTATTTCCTTTATTGATTTTGCTATAACAAATACGAAGATAACGTTATACAGCATCCAGTGCCAATTCCCTACTATCTTCTCTGTAACTTGGTATTTTCTGTATTGTTTCTGTGTTATTCTGGGTTCTTTTGTCTTAAAAATAAAAATAAAAATAAAAATAATTTGATTAACATTAAAAAATTTATTATTATTTAGTTCTCTTCTTATGTCCCTCAAAAACATTTTGTAACTTTCTTCATAAATATCATCCCAACTTGTGATAGAATGTTTTCAATGTACTGACAGTCTCTGGAGTCATTAGGCATTTAATCTTGGTCTCTCTTTTTTTCTAACTGATTGATCATTGTCCACACATGGGAATAATAGACTTTTGTACCTTGCTGTTTGCAGTTTATAATTTATTTTGATTACCTCTGCACACAATATCATCTGAAACAGTAACTTTTGGGCCTTTTATTCACGACCTACTTAGCTGTTATTCCTTTTTCTTGTCTTATTGTTAAGCCTAAGACTCCAGCACAATGTTGAAGAGCAGGAAACAATGATGTTTAAAGTTTGATGATAATGTAGTTTCACCATTAAGTACATATATATGGTAGGTTTTCATTTTTCAATCTTTAAAACAAACTTTCTTTTCATATGCATATATTATAGGCAAATGATTCTATAGTAATCATTATTTAAAAAGTAATTCTTCCTTACCACCTCCACTTTCCATCTCCCTAGAGGTAATCATTTTCTTCCATTTTTACGTTTTTGTTAAAGAAAAATTTAACCATATACAAAAGTGGAGAGGGTCATATAAGGAAATCCCATATTTCCATCATCCAGTACTTGCAATTATCAATAGATAGTAATCTTATTTCTAAAATTTTTCAACAGTTTGTCTAATACAGGTTCAAACAGGTTCTTACATGGGCACTGAGTAACGTGTCTCTTAAATCTATTATTTGTAGATTTCATTTCCATCCTTCTATTGCCCTTAACCTTGCAGTGTTGTTTTTGTTGCTGAATAAACAAGATAGTTCTCTCTTATAGTGTTCCCACTACATATATCCTGAGTCATGCCCTTGTGAAGTTGTTTAATGAGTTCCTATCAGAGTCTCATCAGTTTTTAGTTTTTGTTTTTTGTTGTTTTGTTTTTGTTTGGTCAACAATGTTTAATGAGTGATATTGGACACTTACATCAGGGCACTGATGTCTGATTATCTCTTTTTCTGATGTTAGCAGCCATTGGTAATTATTGCACAGGTCCATTATCTCACCAAGGTTGCAAATGATTTCATTCTATCATTCCTTCCTTGTTCATTAATTTAAATAATTCTATAGAGAACCTTATCCTCATCAACTGTTTAGTTATTTTTAAACACAATTTGTATAGCAAAGGCAAGATGAGTGCTTAATACTTGTCTATTATTAATCAGTTTCAAAGTAATGAATCAGTTACCCAATATTCACTGATTCATGGATTTGAACATATTTGGTGGGTTTCAATCACTTGTGGTTACTGTTATTTGGTGCTCAACTTGTCCCATCTTTGGCCAAGGGAAGCTTAAATTGGCAAATAAGCCTTTTTATGGTGTTGTCCATTTGGCAATTAATATTTTAAAAATTGTACTGTATATATCTTTTATTGAGGTATAGTTCATATACCCTTGAAAGTATAGTTGTATTAGTCAGTTCTTGGGTGAGTCAGATAGAGAAGAGTGCAAGACATTTGTCTGTGCTCTGGAAACCAGAAGGATCCAGTCAAGGGCTTGCAGCCCATGGCAGTGTCTCACGCAAGTCCGCATCAGGAGGCTGAAGGATCCAAGATGGGAGACGGAAGGATCTGCACCAGAAACCCCAAGGGCCAGTGCTGGAAACTAAAGTGTTTGTGCTAAAAGACTGAAGGACCTGAGCCAGAAGGCTGAGGGATCTGTCTTGGAAGCCAGACAACGTCCAAGATGAAGACAAGGATTGAAGCTCCCTCGAAAAAAGAAAGCAACCAAAGCTCTTAAAGGAAAAACCCACAGAAATTCTTTTGAGTAGCAGCCACAACAAAGCTCTTCCAAGGAAGATCAGCTGAAATCCTTCCCTCTCATTCCCCTTTTAAACTTTTCCAACAATAAGCCTCCTCAAGTGGATCCCCCACACCCAGAACCATGCTGCTCAATTCAGCTGCCCTTCCCCACTCAAGCTGACCATCAATTACCCAGCACAATAGTGTTCAAGTTTTGCTAACATCGGCACTAATTCCAAAATATTTTTATCACCCCAGAAGGAAGCCTCTTACCTAGTCTTTGATTTAAAATGACTTGTTTATTTCTGGAATTTTCTACTTGTTATTTTCAGACTAGAGTCTGCAACTCTTGCAAGGAAAACTGGAGAGGACACTGTGGTGCCTTCTAACACAGACCCCTGCCGACACATATGATTCCCACCATCCCAGTATAGTTATGGGAATAGTGATTGTGTGTCCCCAACTGAGACTAGTGTCATAGGAACTGAAAGTTGAATCTCATTGTTAATTTCCTATCACCCTGTCTGAAATTCTGTATTGCTTGTATTGTTTTCGTGTCATTTTGTAAATGTCTGTGTGTTTGTTAGTATGCTTTTGTCTTTTATCTGTAAAATTTAGAAAACAATTTTTAAATCAGAAGTCCCTTCAAAGATATTTAAAAATCAAAATCAAAATATGATTCATGCTCAAATAATTCAATCTAATCATTTACAAAAGGATTTTCTCCTACAGATGCAAATGTTGTTTTTTTACTGTATTAACTGGTAAACTAAGAGGCAGAGAAATTTAAATCTAAATTGTTAGGTATCACTCCCTTTGAGGGAGAAAGAAGGTTCTATTTTCATGTAATTCAACTTAACAGAAACAGACCTATCGTGAAAAATAATACTTTCTCAGAATATTATCAATGTCTTGTTTTTTAAGTCTCCTGTTTGGACCAACAGGCTGAACTAAAAATCCTTGCTAAGTTATTACTAGCCCAAGAAGCCTGGGGCAGGGGGTATCTCTCTTGTGTCACATCATGACCTGAGCAGAAGCAATTGAAGAAGGACATTTCCCTCTGTAGCCTCAGATCCTGGCTGTAGAGTTGTCTTTGTGGTTGGGACTCAGAACCCTTTCAGAATGTTGCGCTACTTTCCAGAGAGAACATTTCGCACCAAGATGCCGGAGCTCTTCTGGATATACCTGTCATCCACCAGGTGCAGCCTTTCTGCCTTCATGGGTAACCACTGATTCACCCACCCATAAATACCCCATAGAGGAAGTGGTCAGGGGAAGATGGGCCATTATGGGGGCTAATGCATCTTTTATAGATGGGATCAGCCCTTCTATTAAATTGGCTTAATCCTAAGGTTGATGGAGAACAAACAGGTAAAACAAATGAATATAGAGAGTAGAAGGGTCACTTTCTTGACTTTGACCTCAAGGACTCCTCCAGAGCGTCACTTGCTCCACTCACCATGGACATTCTAGTCACAGAATGTCACAGTTCAAAGAGACTTTTGGTTGTGGTCAAGAAAGTGGAGAGACCATCAAATCCCTAAGTTTTTTTTTACAGTTTGCTCCCAAACAATTTGGGTCTTTTTTTCCAGTTCATTATTTTTCCCAGCCATACACCCATCCTCTCCTTTTGCAGAAGAAAGTCCAACCTGAAAGTCGAAGAGACAGATGAGGTTTCTCCTATTTTTTATCTGGAAGATCAGAACTCAAACAGGAGCCAACTCTAGAGAATGTTCTCTCCTCTTCCACGCTCCCTTATCCAGGGAGGTGGCTCCCCCTAACTGCACATTTGAAGCTTTGTGGTGCTTAGCACATAATGGAAGCTCAATGGGCTTTTGTTAAATGTTAATTCAAAATTTAATGGACATAAATGAGTAAATGGATTATCCTTGCCAATAATATCACCTTAGGTTTTCAACTTTATGTTGTAGAAAATTATTTTTGTTTTGTAGACATTGTTTTAAATTCATTAAACTGGAGAGATTGGTATAACAATTTGAATAGTGTATGACTTGCTTTTTGAAAGAAGCTTTCTGGAGAGTAGACCAGAAGAGGGACTCTAGTGAGATTAGAGAGATTCTCAACAGTCCATAAGGCCAGGGTCAAGTTACCTGTGTGCAGGGTGTGAGGGGAGCTTCTCAGATCTCACCCCACTGATAGGTGTGACTGTGATTGCTGAGGCATCCTACTGGCCAGGAGCACAGCAGGTACCTAGAGGGCTCTTTCCAGAACACCAACACCCTCCCCACCTTGCCCCAAAGTTGGCCTCAGCTCCAAGCGAGGAGAGGCAGTCAGTGCTCATCCTTTCACTGGAGCTGCTGCTGGAGTCTCCCAGGGAGCCTTGGAGCTCTCTTGTTAGGCTCAAATAACACTGTCCTGGACCCCCTTTGTGGAACAGCTGAGACTTTCTTCATTAATTATCAGCAACTCGTAAGAAAGTATGAGAATTTTTTAAAGCTCCTTGTGACCATCTGATTGCCAGTAAGCTTCCTTGGAGTTCAATGAAATGTGGACAGTGACTCACAGAGGACAGCAGCAACAGCATAGCTTTCTAGTTTCCAGGAAAGCAGGGCCCCAGCCAACTTAGTGGCCTTGACTCTTTGGGGCTAAGAGCCCAGGAGAGGGGCTCTGGAGCAGAAATGGGCAAGTCCACAGCTTCTCGGCCCAAGAGGGCAGGGAGTAGGGGACGGCTGCTGGGTCCTCAGCCCTTGTATTCAGCCTTAGTGCTGCCTCCACCCTTTAGAGTTGAGTCTCAAATTCATCTTCATGTTGCCCCTTTGTACCTGAGAAGGGAAGTTTTCTTTGAGCCCCTCCCAAGCCTGCTTTCAGAGACCTATACCTCTCTTTCCTCTGACTTCCTGCTCCCCAGTCCTGGTCGTGTTCCTGATCTCCTCATGCTTTTATCCCATGGAAGGCTGTACTGTCCAGTCGGGTGAGTGGGTGGGTGAGTGACCCCCTGCGTTAGAGATGTGCAGCTTCACTTATCTTCCCATCAGCGCGAATGCACACTGTGCCCTAGTGGTGGGGGCAGGGGCTCATCAGCCCATCTAGCTAATGTATACAGCTGGTGTGAAATGACCAAGTTGTCTAATATCTGGGTCCCTCTCTTACTGTAGGTCTTCACACACTCCACACACGTCCTTTGTTAGAAGGATGGATGGATGGAAGATACAGAGGTGGGAAATCTGAGCTCCCTTCTTGATCCTAATAACTCAGAGTGCCCTTAATGAAGTCAAGGAACCTCATTTCAACCTCAGTTTCCTCTTATGGGAACCAGGTGGCTGGATGGGTTCATCTCTAAGACCTCTGCAGTGTTTCTTTTACGAGTCTATGATGGTACAATTCCACCATACCCTATCCTGTATTGAGCTTGTAAAGCTAAATGGTACACCTTTCCAGGGATATGGATGTTTACCACAGGCCTTCTGGACAGTAGCTGTTCCAAGGAAGGGCTCTAATTCTGCAAATTTAGGGCTAATGTGGAATCATGGGTCAGATTAATTCTGTGAGCAGAACTTGAGCCACAGTCCCAGCCAACAATCAGGACCTGCAACCACCCTGACAGAAGATGTCTGAAGGTCACACAGTGGTCCCAGGCTACAGAGTGATGGGAACATTAAGTGTGGAGTTAGGTCACTCTGAGATGCCTGCTGCCTCGGCACACAACCGTGTCACCTTCCCAGGGTCGGGTCTAAGTTCAAGTCTGGTCTTTAACACATTTATACCTTTAAAAACCAGGTATTTTCCTGACTACTTCAACACAAGGATGTCACTGTACAGCCAAAAAAGATCTTTCTAAAGAATTAGTGTAAATGGAATTGTCAGCGCATCCCTACAGTGAGGCTTTGAGAAAAAGAAGAACGAGACTATGGAAAAAGCATTTGCACAGGAGGGGGGATTTGAGTGACCCAGCGTGTTGGAAAGATTTTGTTTATTGAATTTTAGTATCTGTTTGGGGCCGACACTATTGCAGACTGTCATGGTTTTTGTCTGGATGTTCCCTGAAAGTCTCATACAGTCATGGGGCAGGCTTCTAGTTTATGATTGATTCATGGTCCAGTGTTGGAATTATGGATGTGAGTCTACACCCACCCTGGGGCAGGTAGTTTGCATTATAATGTAAGGGAGGGAAAGAGGCTGCTTGCCAACATTCCTCCGTTTTTGCTCTTATTGCTTTTGCTGTTTTCTGCTGCCATGAACTGTTGCCCTCTGCCATGTGCCACTCTGCTTTGGAGCCAGCCAAGTATGGATTGAAACCCCCACAAACTATGAGTTAAATAAACCTTTCCTTCCTTAATTTGGGTCATCATGTATTTTGTCCCAGAGCTGGAGCCCAGGTGACAGCTGACACCCAAACTAAGGCAGTATCATGGGGGTGTTGCTCAGTGGTAGAGCACTTGCCTAGCATGCATGAGGCCTCGAGTGGGAGCCCAGCACTGCAAAAACAAGACACCAAGCAATAGCTGCTAGTTGGTCTCATTCCCACTAGATTCCCATCAAATGATCCCATTTTGTTCTGTTGCCTGACTATATTGATCCTAACATACTGTTCCCATCACAGCTCTCCCTGTGCATGTAGTCACAATGGTTTCCTGGTGATTAATTAGACCAAGCCTGATTACTCACACATTGACCATCTGATTGGTCAAGCAGTCCTGTCAGGCCCTCTCCCATCCACATCACTTTACCTTCACTTTGCTGTGCTCCCGTAAAACTACTGGTTGCCTCCTTTTGATTTATCCAAATCAAGGCTCCGCCTTGCCACAGGTATGGAAAGCATGGAAGTCTCTCCTCAGCCTCACCATGCAGGTGAACTTGGAGCTTGGAACCTGGTCATCCCCAACTTCCTACACCTCCCTAACTGCTAACAGATGTCCTGTGGGTCTTCGATAAATTGTGGTCATATGTCCCAGGCTTTGTGGGACATACTCCATTTCAAGTAGTCTTCACACTATCATGCATCCCTTGGAGTTTGGAAAATATAGACTCTGTGCTAGCATGCTACTCAAAAAAACAAAAAACAAAAACAACAAAATAAAAACACATCTGGGTATCCACACCACAGTACCTAGCTGTGTTCTTGTTATACTTTTGGGCCTGGTGTTGGGCTTTCATGGGGGTCAATTACTGGATTTGTTCCCTCCAGCTCAGATTATGAGGTTCTGGGGATTCATGACCTCTGTCCAGTCTCCTGGATAGTGTCTCAGATGGGAAAGGAACTCATCAAGGGAGGAAATGATGACAGTCATGTGCGTGTGTTAGACTTCCAAAACAGCATGGTGTGATACCCAGATGACCTTCCAGTGAAGTCCCAGAAGCTGCTGGCTCAGGCTTCTTAGCAGAAGGACATTAATGAACTGGAAGAACAAAAAAAAACACCAAAGAGCCCAGCTGGAGGAGGCAAAGCAGATGCCGCTCTGACTGGGGGCCTCGCTCAGCAGGGTGACTGTAAAAGCAGAACACAGATGTGAACATCTACTAGGAGTCAGAAGCAACTTCCCTATCATATGGGAGGGAAATCAGTCTTTTAACAGGAGAAACTTCTGGGCCAAAGTCACTAAATCATGTCTGGGAGCTATTTGGTGATCACTGGGAACCATAGGGAAGGGGCCTTATTAGGTGGCCAGAAGTCCAGCTCAATAACAAGGTGAGGAGGACACTCCAAGCCAAGGAGATATTTCAGGCCTGAGAATTATAACAATTCTACTGGTGGGTGATCTGAGCCAACGAAGATTTAAAAAAAAGATAAATAGACAGTTGATAGATAGATGACAGGTAGATGGATAAAAAGGTAAGACAGATATCAATTAAATGCAATCAGTGTGCAAGAAAATGTCAATCACTTCCAATAATTCATATTTGGCTGATAATAAACTGAACAGATAACAGAGCCTCAAGTGCTTTGAGACCAGGTTAGGGGTGTATAACTTATGAAAAGAGAAGGCACTTCTGGGCAGGTAAGCACAGATGTGTCATTTCCTGCCACTGAGGAAGGTGCTTCAGCTTGAGTTTTCTCCTTCCCTTTTTAGAGCCTTTATCCTTCTGGCGCTTCCTGACAAAGGTGTCCAGGTGTTAACTCCTGGAATATACACAGTGAGTTTCTCATTGTCCTGTTGTTTTCCCCCAGCTTCCCCGGCTTGCATCATTGTGGTGTAAAGGAAAGCAGGCAATTTTTTCAACTATAAAATGAGGACACTTAACACCTACTAGCAGGTAGGTCACTGTGGAGACTACAGCAGTAAGGGTTCAGTGAAACATGCAGTATACTATTATTTATTGCTGCAGCTCTTCACTGCTGCTGCTGCTTCTGGTTCCTTTTTTTTTCCTTTGTAGAAAGTGAGAGTTTCAAAAAGGACTTCTGGGAAGATGGCAGAGGAAACAAAAGGGATCAGGGGAATATAGCACTGGAATACAGCAACGCGCGGAAGAGAAGAGGGAATTAGGTCCCCTGGAACCAGGAAGGATCTGAAGTGAGAATGGAAGCGCACAATGAGAGCGAAGAGAGAAACTTCAGTGAAGAAGGAGGTGGTGGGTGGAGCTTTCCCTCTGAGTCGGGACTCACCACGTGGGATGAATGGTTCAAACCTGCAGACACACAGTAACTGCTGGCAATCCCAGAGGCCTCCATAGAGAGACACAGCGGGGCAACTGAGCAGGGGGAGCTGTGGAGTGTACTGGCTGGTGAGTGGTGAGAATTCGGCTGTCCCACAGGAGAGGGCAATCGGCCAGGAGCAGGAGAGGAGCCAACTGAGCTTAGAACTCAGAGCAACTACTGGATCTAGCTAGCCGCTCTCAACTGAGTTCAAGCCTACAGAAGGTACACTGACTGCTGTAGGCTGAACAGGTCTGGTGCAAGCCTCATGACCAGAAACCAGCCTGAAATTCAGAAGAAATAAAGGTACAGCCTCGCTAAGATTATCCACTACCCTGCCATAAAGCTGCTGCTGGCTTGCTGCGATAAATCAACACAGAGACTGTGTCCCCACATATTGGTTGTCTACCAGTGACAGTAGAGATGCACCTTGAAGTGGACATTTTATTCCCTCTCTCTCTCTTTTCCCTTTTTTTCCTGTTTTTTTTTTCATTGTTTGACTTTATTTTTATATGACTGTGTGATGGAGACCACTACCAAGTGGTCTGAGCAGGATTTATATTAACCAGTTGGCTTTCCATGTTTACTTGTGAGTCTGTCCAAGGCCTAAGCTCCTTGTCTGGAGTTGGGCAATGGACTCACAGTAAGTGAACCTCTATGAATCACTGGTCCCAATTAAAGCTTGTAATGGAAGGTGAAGCCATGATGCCTCAAAGGACAAGACAAGGCCACAGCTAAGGACACCTGGCTCCAGCCTCAATTAACTAGATAAAGACTACAGCTGCAGGCATCTCATTCCCAAGTGGAGACGTTACTGGAGATAACATATTTCTCCTAAATTAACATAATGTCTTACTTGGAGAAGTCCTTGAGCAGACTTCCAAGGTTCTTGAACAGTTCTGCTCAGATTACCTCCCTTCTTCAGTATTCCCCTCCTTTGTTTTAATAATGAAATAAATATAGGCCACCCAGAGAATATCTTTGTCTTAGTCTCCAGAGAATCTTGAATTCTGTTAGAGGGTTTTGATCCTCCTGGAGCCCTAAAATTATACAACTTGACTTGGCATACACTCATTTGGGAGATTGCAGGCCTGATCAGTCCACAATAACTAAGAGATAACACTAGCACGTTAAGTATGAAAGTAATTTCTAGTTTTTTTGGTAATTCTTGTTCTGTTGGGTTCCTCCTTTTATTTCTTCCTTCTCTTTCCCTCCTATCTCCTACGCCAGTTTCCCAAAGTTTGTGTGACCCTCCTTAGTCCTCCAGACTTGTTTCTAATCTCTTCCTCTTCTTCTGTCTCTCTATTTTTTCCTCAACCCAATTTAAATTTTCTCCCTGAGGTTAAAAATGCTATATTGGGGACTTATTTATGCATACAATTTTCTAGTTTGTTTTACACTCTGCTATTAATCACAAGTCTAGTCCATATGGTTAAAGGTGGCAAATTAATGGTTACCTCAGTTTGTCACATTCTAGGCTATGTTTGATGTCATTGTTATTGCTGATTGTACCACTTTAGCCAAAGTGAAATAATTGTTCTAGTCAGCTGTTCTTCCTGGTATACCAAGAGTGAAATTGCCTAAGGGTCAAATAAATACAGTGAGCCAGCACCAAAAATCCAAGGGGCTCAGTCAGGTAGGCAGAAACTTCTCATCCCCAATAAATGAAGAGGTAGGATCTTGCAATAGACTCAAAACCCAAAAGCCAGCTATACCTGGAAGACACCTCTGAAAAGTAGTTATTTCCTTATTTTACTTTACTTTTGTCTTTTTGAGACAGGGTCTCACTATGTAGTTCAGGCTGGTTTTGAGCTCACTTTGTAGTCCAGGCTGGTCTCAAACTCTCAATGATCCTCCTACCTCAGTCTCCTGAGTGCTGGGCTTACAAGCACGTGCCGCCACGCCCAGCCCATTTCCTAAAAGTTTTAAATGTTAGCAATGAAGTTTCTTACCATAGGCAATTTACAAACATTGACCCAGAGAATTAAATTAAAAAAAAAAAAAGAAAACGAGAAAACATTTAAACAAGATGCAACCCTAGACATTCAGTTCACCAAAGGTAAACCCAAGGGAAAGTGAAGCAGGGTAATCTGAAAGCCCCCCACCTGGCCTCTGTAAGGTGGTAACAACAAAGCAAGTGAACAATGATCTAGGAAAAATCAAGTCAGAAATAATTTCTTAGGTAGCTACAGAGATAGTGAACATAAAGAAAAACATGCTTAGTGATTCTAGAGCAGATACCTATTTTAAAAAAAAACAGAGGATCTTAGGAAAATGAAGGAAACCATGAAGGTCCAACATAGGAAAGAAATGGAATCCATAGAACAGATTCAAGCAGATATCCAGATTAAAATTTGCACTGAAGTATCATCAGTAGAATGAGCCAATATGAGGACAGAATCTTAGATACAGAAGACCAACTTGTGGTTAGCAATCATAAAAAGAAAGATTCCTTAAAAATAGAGACAAGCCAGGTGTGGTGGCTCATGCCTGTAATTCCAGCACTCAGGAGGCTGAGGCAGGAGGATCACTGTGAGTTCGAGGACAAGCTCAGCTACAAAGTGAGTTTAAGGCCAGCCTGAAGTGTATAGTGTAACCCTGTCTCAAAAAGACAAGAAAAAAAAAGTAAGGGATCACAAAAAATCAATTCAACAATTGCTAGATGATGCAAAGAACATAAGATCGATTGGAGTCAATGAAAAAATAGAGGAGAGAGCACAAATGATATAAAAAAGAACCTGTTCACAGACATCATGACAGAAAACTTCTCTAATTGGGAAAAAGAATTTGACACATAGATAAGTGAAGTATATAGAACTTCAATTAGCCGTGATAAAAATCAAATCTACAGCAAGGCATATAATAGTCAAGATGTTAAAAAGTCAAGATTCTAGAAATTCAATACAAGAACAGAATATTAAAAGCTGTTAGAGAAAATAAACAAATCACCTATAAAGGAAAGCCCATCAGAATCACAGCTGACTTCTTGACATAGACCCTCAAGACAAAGAGGTTTGGAGTGAAGTATTTCAAGCCCTAAAACAAAACAATCTCCAATCCAAAATAAAGTACCCTGAAGAACTATCTTCCAAAAATTGATCAAGCAATAAGATACTTCCATGACAAAGAACACCTGAGGAAATTCATGAACACCAAACCAGCACTCCAAAATGTTCTAAAGGACATTCTAGAAAGAGATAACAAGGATTGTAACTCCATGAACCCCAACAGAAGGAATCTCTCAGCCAAGGCAAGCAATTAAACAGGAGGTGGGAGGAAAGGGAGCCAACAACAGTAAAATAACATGACAAGGATAAGTCAATGCATATCAGTTATAATCATCAATGTTAATGGTCTCAATTCACCAATCAAAAGAAAAAGACTGTGGCCCTGAATCAAGGCCAGCAGTTTTCTGCAGCTGTTGGTTTCAAGCAGGAGCCTAAAGTGATATCTTTCTATGGTCTGTTGGCCATTTCAGAACTTTAGAAATGTAATGGTCAATTCACTAGAAAGTAACAAATAACTAAATAAATTTTATGAGAGGACTTCAAGATGGCGACCAGGTAGGCAGTGGAGAGAGAACCTCCCAGAGGAATGCCACTCACACAAAGGAATATAGGAATATAGCAACATATGAAGGACAGAAGGGAAATAGGTGGGTATCCTGAACTCAGGAAGGATCTAAAATGGGAATTGAAGCCCTCGGAAAGACTAAGCAAAACCTCTGCTGGAGGAAAGGATCGGAGATCCGCCATAGCGCAGTTGGAGGGAGAGGAGAAGGAGGAAGTCACCGCTCCAAGTACACCCATGGCCCGCGCCCTCGTTCCAGCATTCACAGCTTCAGCTTTGGAGGCCCATGCTCACGGAAGCCTCCTGACTCGGCCAGGGGAGAGTGGAGTTCCAAGAGCTGGTCCAGGGCTGAGAGAGGAGGGCACAGCCAGGAAAGGAGGCAATGGCGGTCGGGAGCAGTTGTCGAACCCAGTGTGAGAATGAGAGGTTGCGACAGCCACTGGGGCAGAGTCTCCACCCTGTGGCAACCTTCCTAATCAGCGCATGGAGAGAATCAATGCAACTAGTACACAGCCCACCACACCCGGTTCTGCACCTGCCTCAAGGCAGTGGCCCCCTGCCACTTGGCTGGGTGAGTGGCTACCGGTGGAGAGCAGCAGGGAACCTCAGCAGTGAGCCGCAGCAGCTCCCAGGGATCCAGCCAAGGAGTGGATGGGGGCTCCAGCACCGCAATGGGAGGGAGATGCAGATGGAGGTGGATTGCGTGGCTTCATGCCCTTCTCACTCCAACATCAGGCAGAAAGCACGAGCTAGGTTGCCAGAACTCAGCTTCCACCCTGAACTCTCTCTGGGAGCACCTTGAGTCTCGGTGGCTTGAGCAAGCACCACCTGTTCCTGGCAACAATGGGACGAATCCACGGTCTTCAGGACTCACCCCAAACTATTAATGTGAGCACCAAGAGGGTCTCCTTACAGCTTGCATGAACCCATAGCAACAAATTAGATGAAAAGCAGCAGACCGGGAGTCTGAGAAACAACAACATACTCTATACAGTAGACCCGAGAAAATCCTCCAACTCTATTCTAGAACTAATCTTTAAACTCAGTTCATACCCTAAACTAACACAGTGAGAACTGGCCGGGGAGATTTCAAGCCCTTATACCAAGCATTGTAGTTTGTCCAATGCCCAGCTTCAAGGGGTGGGGAACAGTAATACTGGACATCAGGAGGAGGGAGGAGGAGAAGAAAGGGCCTCTGGCATCGAGGCAAAAGGACAGAGCCGAACGGGTCACCGAGGGCGCCCCAATGGGGGTGCGTGCCCCACAGCTGCTCTGCTGTGGGCCCCACGGCTGCTCGGATGAGGGCCCCACGGCTGCTCTGCTGTGGGCCCCGCAGCTGCCCCTCTGTGGGCCCCGCCGAGGGAGCCCCATGGACTGAACCCGACCTCACCCATAGCACAGTGATGGGGCGGAGCTGGGCAGTCCACTGTGAGCATAGGTGATTTTCCACCTCCGACCACGGCAGTTTGTATACACCCATGTATGCTATAGTATAGTCTGAGGTAGCTATATCTCTTCCCAAGGCGAGAGTCCAGGGGTATAGATAAATCCAGGAATACAGTTGTCACAGGGAAGCTGACTGATTGAGTGGTAGGGCAACGGAGAAGAGGGAGGAGAAAACTGAATGATCAAATGGGCCATCATCTGTGTAACTGAGTAACAAATGTAAAGGTAACACTATGTAGGACAGCATCCAGAGCTAATTCCCTTCTATGTTCTCTATAATTTGTATTTCCTCAATCATTTTTATATTAACAGAAGTGAAGATAATTTTATGTTATGCAGCATCCAGTGCTGATTCCCTGCTGTCTTCTCTATAATTTGGTGTTTCCTTTAATGTTTGTGTGTTAACTAGTGTGAAGATGACATTGTGTAGTACAGCATCCAGTGCTAATTCCCTGCTATGTTCTGTATAATTTTGTATTTTCGATATTGTTTATGGCTTGTTCTGGTTCATATGTCTCCATTCTTTTGTCTTTAAAATAAAAAATATATATAATTATATAATATATAATATATATAATAATTATATAATATATATAATATGTGTGTGTATATATATTTTTTGGGAGGGGGTCTCTTTTTTGAGACAAGGTTTTGCTGTACAATTCGGGCTGGCCTTGAGCTCACTGTGTAGCCCAGGCTGGCCTCAAACTCCCAGTTGATCCTCCTGTATCAGTCTCTAGCATGTAGGGACTACAGGTGTGTGCCATCACTCCTGGCCTGTGTGTACCTACAAAGGTGGGTGTTCATTTTAATAAGAAGACATGTAAGTTTTATTAGTGACTAAGCATGGTCTTGTGTTTTTTAATAAAGTACTTATGTTTAAAAAAACGAAAGAAAAAGACTGGCAGAACAGATTAAGAAGCAAGATCCAATGACATGCTGCATACAGGAAACACACTTAATTCAAAAAGAAATTCATAGGCTGAAAGTCAATGGGTGGAAAACAATACTCTAAGAGACAGGAATCCAGGAAAAAAGCAGGATAGCTATTTTATTTGCAGACAAAGTGGATTTCAAGTCTAAGTTAATTAGGAGACACAAAGAAGCTTACTACATTCTTGTAAAGGGAACAATCCAAGAGGAAGAAATAATAATCATATATATATATATATATATATATATATATATGCACCAAATACCAGTGTACTCAATTATATAAAACAAATATTAATGGACATGAAATACCAAATAAACACTAATGCAATTGTATTGGGGGATCTCAATACCCCACTGTCACAAAGAGATAGATCAACTAGACAAAAAATCAAAATGAAATATTAAGACTGAACCAAATTTTTGAACAAATGGACTTAGTAGATGTCTACAGAATGTTCCAACCTACAACATCAGAATGCATATTCTCCTCAGCTGAACATGGACATTCTCTAAAATAGAACACATATTAGCTCATAGAACATGCAGAGGAGCTGAGATTATCCCATGCATATTACCAGACCACAGTGTAATAAAACTGAAAATCAATGGCAAAAGAAACCACAAGAATGTCGTAAACACATGGAAATTAAATAGCACCTTCATGAACAACTAATGAGTCACAGATGAAATTAAAGAAGAAATTACACAGTTTCTACAGTTAAATGATAATGCCAATACAACATACCAGAACATATCAGGAAAAGAGAGTAAGCTCAAGTAAACAACTTTATGTTGAACCTCAAACTTCTAGAAAAAGAAGAGCAATCAAGCTGAAAGCTTGTATGAAGGAGTGAATTATAAAGAACAAAACAGAAATTAATACAAGGGAGACTAAGAAAACAATACAATGAATCAATGAATTTAAGAGTTGGTTCTTTAAAAGATTAAATAAAATCAACAAACCCTTAGCCAACTTTATCAAAAAAAGGGAAGAAAATACTCAAATCCACGTAATTAAGAATGAAAAGGATGAAATCACAATGGATTCTACAGAAATACAGAAAATCATCATACCTACCTCAAGAACTTGTATTCTAATAAGATGGAAAATACAGAAGAAATGGAAAAATTCTTAGAGTCATATGAATTACCAAAGCTAGTCAATAATATATAAAAAAGCTAAATAAACCAATATCAACCAGTGAAATTGAAGATGTAGTTACAAATCTACCAACAAGCTGGGCATGGTGGCACATGCTTGTAATCCCACTACTAGGGAGGCTGAGGCAGGAGGTCTGCTGCAAGTTCAAAGCCAGGCTGGGCTACAAAGTGAGTCCAAGACCAGCCTGAATTGCATTGCAAAACTCTGTCTCAAAAAAAAAAGAAAAGACAAAAAAAAAAACCTACCAACAAAGAAAACCCTAGGCCTTGATAGGTTCACTACTAAATTATACAAGAAATTTAGAGAAGACTACTACTTCTCTCACAAACGCTTTTTTTCAAACTCTTTAATGAAATTGAAAGGAAACAATACTCACAAATTCATTCCTGGAAACAAGCATTACCCTGATACCAAAACCAGAGAAGGACCCAACAAGAAGGAGAACTACAGGCCAATCTTCCTAATGAAAATAGATGCAAAAGTCCTCAACAAGATGCTGGCAAACAGAATAGAGCAAATCATCAAGAAGATTATATATCATGACCAAGTAGGATTCATTCCAGGGATGCAGGAATGACTGAACATACACAAATTGATAAATGTACTAAACCATGTTAACAGAGCCAAGGACAAAAACCATATAATAATCTCAATAGATGTAGAAAAAGCTTTGGGCAAAGGCCAACACCCCTTTGTAAGAAAAACCCTGCAGAAAATTGGAATAGATGGTCTTTATCTCAATCCGATAAAAGCTGTCTATAACAAACCAATAGCCAATATCACACTGAATGAACAAAAACTGAAAGCATTCACTCTAAAATTAGGAACAAGACAAGGGTGTCCACTGTCACCACTCTTACTCAATATAGTTCTGGAAACTTTAGCCAGAGCAATTAGACAGACAAGAGAAAGAAATAAAAAAAATAATAATATGAAAGAACGAAGAGAAATTATCATTATTCACAGATGACATGATACTCTACATTAGAAGACTCCAAAAACTCCATCAAAAGACTTCTAGATGTAATAGCCAAATTCAGTAACATAGCTGGATACAAAGTCAACACTCAAAAATCAATGGCATTTCTGTATACAAATAACAAACTCACTGAGAGAGAAATTAGGAAACAACACCTTTCTCAATAGCATCCCCCAAAATGCAATACCTAGGAATCAATCTAATAAAGGGAGTAAAGGACCTCTAAGATGAAAACTACAGTATTCTGGAAAAGGAGATTGAAGAGGATGTCAGAAAATGGAAAGATATCCCAATATGTGAATATGGCCACTCTTCCAAAACTGTTACACAGATTTTATGCAATTCTGATCAAAATTTCAACAGCATATATCATAGAATTAGAGAAAACCATCCTAAAATTCCTTTAGAACTAGAACAGCCTAGAATAGCAAAGGCAATTCTGGACAACAAAGGTAAAGCAGGGGCATCACGATCCCAGACTTGAAATTATACTACAAAACTACTGTGACAAAAACAGCATGGTACTGGCAAAAAAATAGATCCAAAGATCAATGGAACAGATTAGAAGATGCAGAAACAACTCCAGACATACTTAGCCACATTATCTTTCACCAAAGTGCCAAACATACTCACTGGAAGAAAGATAACCTTTTTAATAAGTGGTGCTGGAAAAACTGGCTTTCTACATGCCAAAGATTAAAATTAGACCCATATCTCTCATCATCCACTAAACTAAAATCAAAATGGATCAAAGATCTAAACATTATAGCAGAAACAATAAATCTGCTGGAAGATAGAATAGGTATAACTTTCGAAGACAATGGTGTTGGCAAAGGCTCTATAAACAAAACCCAGATCACATAGGAAATATCACAAAGAATCAACAACTGGGATCTCATCTGATTAAAAAATTTTTGCACAGCAAGAGAAACCATCAAAAGAATGAAGAGACAACCCACAGTGTGGGAAAAATGTTTTCCAGCTGTTCCTCAGATGAAGGATTATAAAGAACAGCAACAACAAAAAAATCAGGCCTCCCCCCAAATTTAAAGACCCAATCCAAAAATGGCTCTGAGATGAACACACACTTCTCAGATGAAGAAGTGTAAATAGCAAATGAATATATGAAAAAATGTTCAGCATTATTGGTCATTCACAAAATGCAAATTAAAAATTCCATTTGACCCAATGTTATGGTTGATACATTGTGTCAACTTGGGGAATCTGCAGGTTTAACTAATGAGTGATTCAGCAGGAAGCTGGGGTGCTTACTTTGTAAACATGCTGAGCCTGTGGAAGAGGAGGGCATGGAGATTGTGTGAGAGGTTCACGCCCCCTGGGTGGAAGTAAGCTGTTTACAATGTAGGGGAGAAAAGGAGGCTGCTTGCAGCCATTCTTCTCTTTTGCTGGTTGTTTTTGCTGTGCTCTGCTGCCCTGAACAGTTTGCCCTCTGCCACGTGCCACTCTGCCTCAGAACCAGCCAAGTATGGACTGAAACCTTCACAAACTGTAAGCTAAATAAACCTTTCCTTCCTTCATTTTGGGAGTTGGGTATTTTGTCTCAGCAACGAAAGGAAAGTAACCAAGACACCCAGCTATTCCCCTTTTTGGTACCTTCCCAAAAGAATTAAAAGTATCTTTCCACAGCAATATATGCCCACCTGTGCTTAAAGCAGCACAGTTTGTAATAGCCAAATTTTGGAAAGAGTCAAAATGCCAATCAACCAGTGAATAGATAAAGATGATGTGATTTTTTTAGACAATGAAGTACTACTCAGCCATAAAGAAGAATAAGCTTGAGGCTTTTCTAGGTAAATGAATGCACCTTGGGGCTGGGGATATAGCTCAGTGGAATAAGCGCCTGCCTAGCAGGCGCAGGGTCCTGAGTTCAATCCCTAGTACTGCCAATGAATGCACCTTGAGACCATACCCTTAAGTGAAATAAGTCAGACACACATGTGTAAATGCCCAAATTATTTCTCTGGTGTGAGAAACTGAAAGTGTAAATAAGGATCAAAATGTATAATAGATACTGTGAAATTGGAAGAAAATGTTCAAATGAGAAGGGAAATAAGGGAGGGGGGAAGGGAAAAGGAAAGAAGGGGAGAGTAAAAAAAAAAGGGAAAAATGTAAGCAAAGCTTTTGTAAATGGGAAAAGGAGAAGGGATTAAAGGGAGGGGAGGGCAATGGGAAAAATGAATCAAGTTATACCATGTATGGGTAAAATTCTCTACAATGAATGTGATCATTATATATTATATATTACATATAGATACATAAAATCTGATTGGAAACTGTCAAAAAAAAGACAGTGAGTGTTTCATGGACAGTTAGGGCCTCAGGTATAGTCCCATTAGCTTTTTGGCATTCCTTCCTGGGTGCTGTGGATGATGGAACTGAAAGGCAGAGACGGAAGGGACTTTTCTTCTTTGGCCAAAACATTTTGATACCCAGGGTTCCCTGACAGCACAATTTCCCTCCAAATTTTCACCTTGCTAATCGCGAGGTGTGCAGTGTCATCCAGAGGTTCCTTTAGAAGTTCCTTTCTCTTCTCTGAATACTTTTTCAGACCACTTCAGCACAAAATGAATCAAAACTGTACCAGATGCTGAGAAGAAAATGGGCAGGGTGTGAAATCTTTGCACAGAAGACAAAAGAGAGGCCGCTCAGCTGGTGGTGGCCAGGAAGCAAAGCACAAGGGAAGAGCACCACTGAGAGACGAATGCTCCCCTACCCGCCCTGTGACCCTCCTCCTTCGTCTGGACCCCACCCCTCCAGCACACTCAGCATGGATCCCACCACCAGGAGTCTCATAGTCCAGCCCAGTGGATGGTTCTGATTACTTGGCACACCCTCAGGACCTGAACAGGTAAAACCAAGCTCCTGATATTGCAACACTGAGGACCTGATCAAGCAAAACTCAAGGACTGGGTCCTCACCAAGGGACAGAGTCCTTGCCAGCAGCCACTATTCCACTGCTACAGTGAGATGAACCCATCCATAGTCCCAGTGTGCTGCAATTTCCAACTCCAGCCCCAGGGTCTGCAGTGGGAGACTGGCAGATCTTGGTTCATTTTGTTCCTGAGCTTGCTCTGTCCTTGGGAGAGGTCACTGGGGTCTGACCCTGATTAGTGCCCTGGGATCTGCCTGACACATCAGAGCACTCTGTAGATATGGAAAGAATTCCAAAGGGAAATATTTCCAGAAGCCAGGTGCCACTCATCAGAGGTGCTGGAGGGGATCCCTGCTCTGATTGGTTGACTTCACAAGTCCCTTCCCTTTCAGATGCCTCATCTTGGCTTCCTGGACTGGTGAATGGTGGAGGGTAGAGTGAGAAGAAAGAGAACCGTGTTGGCATCTGGCCAGTGAGCAGAGGACGGTGGGTCTCTGGAGTGAGAAGCAGTATCACTGCCCAGGATGCATCTGTTGGCTTCCTGGTAACCCTGAGATACTCTCCTCGGGTGCCTGGATACACAGGAGAAGGGGAGGAGGCTGGGAGGAGAGAAGGAACATAAGTGTCTGCTCAGTTCTCCTGGGAGCCATCAGGTGCTGAGTTAGAACAGGACGTGGGGTAGAGGTGGGGAGCTGTGCGGCCTGATGGATGGGAAGCAGGGATTTGCTGACTTAAAGAAGCAGAGGAAAATGTGCATAGGGTCAGCCTTGTCTCTGATATTAAAAATGTTGTGCACCCCTTCTCTAATTATCCTGAGTAAAAAGTTCCATGAGGGGTGAGTTCTAGGTGTTCTGCTGCACCAGTGGGTAGTGAGTGAACAGAAGGATACACTCGATCTCCTTGCTTAGCATCCCTGTCCTAGGCCCTTCTCTAAACTGGCCCCTAAGTCTCATAGAGAAACGGCACTGATCAATCATTTCCTCCTGGGTGCCTGTGGCTCTCACAGTTTAAAGCTTTGCTTTTCCGTTTTTTTCAGAATGAATATTATAGTGAACTCCATGTACCCAAAACCTAAAATTAACATTGTTTTCTTTTTACCATATTTGCTTTCATATGCACATTTCAGACATTGTGAGATGAGATGTTTCAAAATATAAGGACATTTTGTCACATTACCTTAATACCATTTCTTACATAACCTCATACCATTATCACACTTTACAACATGAACAATTGTTCCCTAAAGTCATCTCATATCCCATCTATGTTCAATTTCCCCAGTTGTGCCAGTAATGAGATCATGGGGCTGGTCCATGTGCTGCAAAGCTTCTGAAACAGTGGTCCCAGGGCCTCAGGCTTCTGCACAGGTGTCACCCAGTAAGGGTGAGGCAGAGGAGGAAGTCCAGGTTGCCAGCCTGCTTCAGCCAGAGCAGTTTTTATTATTAGGAACAAAATTTTTCTGTTACAAAGCTTTTTTCTTGAAAATCATTTCCAAGAGATACTACCTCTCTCAGATACTTCAAAGAGAGTGTCTCTTGCTGCCACTGCCCTAAATCCAAAGCAGACTTTCCCCATACCTGGCATACTTTGGGTCTGCCCCAAATTAACAGATTTCTCCCTCCTCCCAGTTCTAACACATCTAATGCATTGCCTTTCCCCTTGCTGGATACTCAGACCCCGTCTTTGACTCCTCCTGTTCTTGCTCAGTCACAGGTCCGACTGACAGATTCTGAAGCCAGTAAATTCTAAAACCCTCCCCTGCTCAGTTTATGAATTCCAGGTTCACTCTTAAAGAGTCCAACCTTAGATAAATGGTCTTCCAAAATTCAAACCTTAGTTTGACATCAATCAAACCAAAGCAAACACTAGCACAGAGTATCAATAACGCAATCACTGATGGCAAAGGAAGAGTTGCTCTGTCCCAGACACAGCAAGTCAGCAATTGACCTGGGACGGGCTGCAGCAATTGTTATCTCAGCTTGAAGAAGAAAAGCTTGGGGAACAAGAGGTTCGAGGAAAATCTGGACCTCTCAGGGATCTCAGTAATGACAGTGTTCTGTAATAGCACGAGACCTTTCTCCACTTTGAGGACATGTGCTCAAATCAACCTGCCAAAATACTAATACGATTTTGAAATTCCTAAAAATATCATCAACTATCTTATTGTCCTGTTCAATTGCAAAATCATAAGTCCCACAAAGATGGTGCTCTGCAGATGATAAACACGTTTATCTAGTAAAACACAGAATATACATAGGTAGGAAGAGGTTGAGACCTATGGCCATTTAACACGTTTGTCCGCTCACTCTTAAAGCCATTCTTTGAGTCGAAAGAACTTGAACTTCTTTGATTCCCTTGAGCTTGTAGATTTTAAATTCACTGGTAGTCTGGTCTGGAAGAAACAGACAGTAATCTAGGTTTGTGATTTTAATAGGAAGCCAGATCTCTGGGCTTTGTTGTAGCGTACCTACCATGTTAGCCAGAAAATTTGCAAGAAAATACATTTCAGAGAGAGACAAGAATTCTCTGCTGCTCTCTGCTAACTGTGAATGACGTCATCATTTGTTGCCTGTGGAAGAACTGGATGGAGAGTTGTTTCCAGTTTCTCGAGTTACTTATGTGACTAGGGAAATCGAAGTGGGAGTCTCTAGGAATTGTTTGCTTTTTTTTTAATGTCATGGTGCCCTGCTTTGGAAAACAAAACCAAATTGCCTACGTAGAGCACTAACCGAGGTGGCCTGAACAGGGCGCAGTGGTGTTTGCTCTCTGCAGATATTGGAAGTGGTAGCTAGGGGTATCTAACAGCCACATGGCCATGCCCGAGAACTCTCCGCACAGGGATACTGGATCAAGGGCTCAGCACATTTATTCCGCTTGTCTGGTGAATCAGGTGTTTGAGCTGAAATTGTTCTAAAGAGTAGGGAGACCCTGTCCCAGTAGCTGGAGACTGAAGGACGTGAAACTCCCGCTAACGTCAGGACAGTCCCCCACAGAGCGGACAGCCTTTGCCATACTACGGGGGACTCCGTGTTCTGACTGCATATATTTGGGTAGGACCTGAGTCTTGCATTTCTAAGAAGTCTCCACTTGAGGCTGATACTGCTGGTCCAGGCAGACATTAAGAACTGCTGCTCTAGAACCCTGGCTTCTTAGCTGCACATTTGGAATCACCTGAGGGTTTTCTTTGAAAATGTGGATTTTGGATCTTGGCCTTAGAGGTTCTTATTTAATTGCTTATTTAATCTTCTCGGGTGATTCCAGAGTATAACAAAATTTGAGGCCATTATTTTATTTGTTTTGGGTTTTTGTTTTTGTTTTGTACTGGGAATTTAACTCAGGATTTTGTGCTTGCCAGGCAGGGGCATGTGCCCCTGAGCTACATCCCCAGGAAGACCACTATTCTAAAAGGAGCTGCTACCCCTAATGGAAATGACCTGAATTCATTTTCTCACATTCATTCATTTGACATTCAACATGCATTTGTTGAGTAACTACTATGTATCATGTACTGTGCCAGAGGCTGTGTCACTAAAATGGAGATGATGGCTCCCTCAGGAGCTTACTGTGTGGGGGAAACATAACAGACACAATAAAGAAAACGTGATACACTATTAAAACATGTGACAAGAGCCAAATGTCACGCCACATACTTGTAATTCCAGCATGCAGAGAGGCTGAGGCAGGAGGATCGTAAGTCCAAGACTAGTGTGGGCTACATACAAAGACACTGCTGAAAGAAAGAAAGAAAAGAAAGAAGAAAGGAAGGAAGGGAGGAAGGAGGGAGGGAGGGAAGGGGTATAGGGAAGGGAGGGAGGGAGGAAGGAAAGGAAGTTATGACAAGAATGCTGGGGAAAGCAGAGTAGGGTGCTAGAGATCAGTGAGAACATGGAGGATCAGGGAACTATCTTGGGCAGAGCAGTCGCTGAACCAGGATGTCCCCACGGTGACATTTCAGCTGACATTTGAAATCTGGAGCCAGCCATACAAAGCATGGAATCAAAGCACTCCAAGGAAGCAAAGCTGTTCTGAGAACTGTGGGGAGAGAAATGTTCCTGGGGACCCAGAAGGGAGCAGGGTGGGGACACTGGGTCCCATGGAGGGCCTCGGCCCAGCAGGACGGGCTGGAACTGTATTCTAAGTGCCTAGCAACCCACTGAGTAAGAGTAACATTTCTGGATTTTTAAAATGTATATATATTTAATACACAGAAGAGTATATATTTGGGGTATAGTACAGTACTTTTATATATGTATATAATATGATCAAATTAAGATAATTAGCCTATCCATCCCCACAAGCATTTATCATTTCTTTGTGTTAGGAACATTCAGCATCCCCTCTTCTAGCTATTTTGCAAACTGCAGTAACTTTTTAGCTATGGTCACCCCACCATGCTCATGGACTCTGTCCTCCATCTACCTGCATCTCGGTGCCTATCGTCTACCTTCTCCCTACTACACCCTCACCCCTCCTCCCAGCCTCTAGTGACCTCTCTTATGCTCACCCCTTCTTCACTTTTTTAGCTTCCATTTTTTCCATAGTTGAGATATATATATGTATTTACGTGACTACCCTATGGAGGAGACACTGCAAGCATCAGGCCATCAGTTCTTCATCTAAGACTGACAGGCGTGAGAGAGTAACATATGGGAGCCAGCCTCAGACCCTCCACTGTGGACACAGATGTGTCCCCCATGTGTAGGGGCTCCTGAGGGCTCTGCAGGGGACACCGCGTGGCTGTAGCTCTGAGAGGACAATCACACAGGGATGTGGTGGCCATGCTCCATGAGGACAAGGACGCACTTAGCAGATCCTATCAGATTTCACACATGACTTCAACACCTGTACCTCCCTTGCAGTGGGCGTTGCTGGAGGCTGTTCTGACGAGGGCTGGCTTTGCAGTTCCCTGCGAGAGGAGCTGGAGGGTCTGAGGCTGGAAGCCAAGCCCTGTGACTCAGGGACTCGAGAGTCCCAGGTGCATGTCCAGCTGCAGTGGCCCTTCGCATTGTGTGGGGAGTTTTGACCCACTGCCCAGGTGGAGGGTCAGATTAAATGGTTCTGGCAGTAACCAGAGCGCTGCGTGGGGAGGATGGCAGCAGGGACAGTCTGTGGGAAAGCCTGCCCTGCGCGGGCAGGTAACTTTCGCAGAGTGGGGGGAGCTGTCTCCTCATGCACACAGGGAGTCCTTGTCCCTGAAAAGTGACTGTGTGGGAACCGAATCTACAGCACTCTGACAAGCACACTAATGTGCCTCCTGATGACTCCTGTGTCCAAAGACTCATCTTTTTCTGAACTGGAGGCAGGCACAGGACAGGAGGGTGGGCTCAGCTTCCTGGTTTATAGTGGGGGGGCAGAGGCTCTGGGGAGGGCAGGAGAGCCTTGGCCTCAAATGAGGATGTGGAATTGATACCAAGGCTCCTGTTCATGACCCTGTCTGGTGGCCAGAATGTGCCTGGCTGGGGAACTGCTTGCTGAGGTAGAATTTGGGGCAGGGGTTAAGTGGCTCAGAATGCCTTGTCTGGACCTGAAGCAGGCAATATTGGGCTGAGATTACTGAGGTTGGGCCCAAAAAATGGGTCCAAGGAGGTTCTCGATAGTAGACATTTTCTGAGCATCATCTACATGCCCAGCACTGGGGTAAGTGCCAGGAATAAGACAGACCCAGGCCCAGACGAGGCAAAGAGAGAAGGTAGCTCATCAGGTGCTTTACCTTTGTTGCATTAGTGATTGTCACATGGCAGGCACCTCATATAGGCTAAGAAACGATGTAAAATCACAAAAGTGGGCCTGGCCACCAATGGGCATGGAGAGCCCAGCAGTTGAACGAATGACAATATTTCTTCCATGGAGGAGGCTGGAAGGGGCCTCTAGGAAGAAAGGTGCCAGGCTAAATGAAGTGATGGAGGTTTGGGGAGAAAATAGGAAGAGGCAAGAATCAGGGTGAACAGCATGAGGAAAGATAGACATGTGGAAGCCTGGGGCACAGGAGAGCTAGGAAAGAAGAGAAACGTGGTTGCAGGGTACTGTGTTCTGGGGTCAGCAATCCTCATGCTCATAAAAAGCTTCACATTACTTTAGGAAGATGGAGGAGAGGAGCTGGGTAATGTATGTGGATGATGCCTAAAAATGATCCCCCAAGGAAAAGCACAGGGAGTTTATCTTTCAGGTGTATGAAGGACAAGGAGCTGGAAGCGGTTGCCCTTGGCCAAAGGGCAGGAGGTGCCCCGAAGACACACAGCACTCCTGGATTAGTCTGTGGCCCCAACTCCAACCCCTGTGCCAACCGGGTGAGTCCTGGGGCAGCCGGCCCCACACAGCCAGACAGAAAGAGAAAAGAAGCTGTAAAAGGCAGAACAAAGCAGGCCTTTGAATAGAGAGGGTCGTGAGGCACCCTGGGCAGTTGCAAGGCTACCTTCCAAAGTCAGGATCTTTTAAAGTGGCATTTGATTTTCTGAGTTGAATGGGAAACATCAACCTAATAAAAAATATCTTCTTTGGGTAACAGCTGAAATAATGGAAGAAACCACAGGGGGTGGAATGGTCAGGAGAGGATCAAAGCTAATCTTGTGACTGTTCCTTGCTTGGACAGCACTGTTTGCCACAGACTGATTTGGCCTCTGACAAGTTAAAGACAAGGGACTTTTAGTAGGTAGAAGCATAGAGCAGAGGCTGAGAAAGGAGCACCTGGGTTGGAGCTGGTAGTCTTGGTGACCACCCTGACTCCTCAGCAGGAAATGGAGGTGGTAGAGATCGCTGTGTCTGAGCAAACGTCCAAGGGCACAGAAAGGGTGCCAAAAGGGCAGAGCTCGCAGCGGAGCTTGGCTGTTCCAGTTCCTGGCTTGGCCTCTCTTCCCTCACTACACCACCGGGGGAGAAGGCGAGACAAGCGGAACAGGTGAGCATTGGCTGGGAACTGACAACTGTAATCCAGCCCTAGTTCCATAGAAAACCAGCGGTTTAGTCTTGGGAAGGTCATCTAATCTTGAGCCTGAATTTTCTCATTGGTGGGCTAAGTTAACATTGTATGGGGTTCTAGTTCCATCTCCAGAAAGCTAGATTCCAAGCTTGGTGAGAGAGATTTCATACTCATGTCACATATGCAGGGTCTAATGTCATAGCTAGAAGGCCAAGGTCTACACATAGCAGCCCAGATTCCACAACTAGAGAGCCCAGTTTACCTGGAGAGGCAGGATTCAGAGCAGGAAGTACTTCCAAACCTAGAAAGTCAGCCTGCATACATGGAAGACCATGTCTGCAGGGCCAGGTTTTATGTGGGGGACCAGATTATATGAATGGAAAGATAGAATTCATAGCTAGGAGAGCTGAATCAATTCCCAAAAGACCCTTTTTCATAAGTGGAATATAAGGTCTACTTATGTGCAGCCAGGTTTTGTGCCCAGAGATTGAGACTGCACACAGAAATCTAGGTTCCAGCCTGGGAGACTGGATTTCCTCCATATAGAGGCAAATTTTGTCTTTCAAATGCCAGGTTCCATGCTTTCAGGACATGTTCCATGACTGGACATCGATTTCCACACATGTAGATTGAGATTTCTTATACAGAATACCAAGTTCCATGTTGGTAGGACAAGGTTACGTTTCTTATAGAGCAAATGTCTGACTTACATTCAGGTTTCACATGGGAAAGGACAGAGCCTGTGCTTGCAAGCATGGGGATGGATAATTCACACATAGGTACCAGTGTCTGTGTTACATGGCCTGGTTCAATTCTTGAAGACTGGAATTCCATATGTGGAATGCCAGTTTCCAAGTTTGTGAGAGTCAGTCTCAGATGGAGGACCAATAATATGGCTGTAAAAGCAGAATGCATACTTGAAAACACCAAAACAATGCCTGAAAGTCCAGGTTTCACATATGGAGTACTTGTTTCATTTATGGTACCAGCCAGCTTCTGTGGCTGGAGTTTCGGATTCCATACATGTAATGCTAAGTTCCTTGCTTTTAGGGCCAGCTCTCATGGGTGAGTATTGGGACTCTCTGAAGACACAGAAGGAAAAACCAATCTGAACTCTGTCTCTGTTTCTCCTAGTGTGCCATTACAACACAGCTCACTTCTGATACTAGCTGGGAGCAGGTTCTCCCTCATCCCAAAACAATAACAATGATATAGTGAATACAACTGGATGTCCTGTGGTTCGATTTAGTTCTGATACTGTCTACTTGGAAATAGCATCAGATCCCACAGTTTGAAGGCTTACTCCCCAAGAAAGCCCTCCTCACTTCCAGTGCCAGTCAAAAGCCCCAGGTTGTTTGGCTTGTAATTCTGATTGACCAACTATCAATCACTATTCCTGCAGCTTCCTCCTTGAGCTTGATTAGTTCACTCAAGTGGTACACAGGACTCAGGGAAACATGCTTGCCAATTTATTAAAGTGATTTGACAGTTGAAGAGATACTTAAAAAGAGGGAGGCAAGGCTTCCATGCTTTTCTGGGTGACCAAATTTAGAAACTTCCATGTGTCCAGCTGTTGAGACATTCTTTGAACCTGTCAATAGGGGTTTTATGGAGATGTCACCACACTGGCCCTGTTGAAGGATGGACAGCAATGTTAAAATGTGACTAGAGGAAAAGGGTATGCTCACATTCTAACAGCAAGACCTGTCTGTCTGTCCAGATTCTTCTTTGTCTCTCTGTGCAGCATCCTGTCTTTCAGGATATGGGGCAGGACCCTTCAGGAGCAAAGAGGATCTTTTGACCTTCCACAGGACACAGTAGGTCAGAGAATTTCTTTATGTCCAGCTCCAAGATAGAAATAAGACTAGAGTTTCTACAACCTGCCATACAGAAGGAACTGTAAGTTAGGAACGTGGGTAAAAACATTTAATGATATCACAGATACCACACATGACATGCCAGGGTCAGTGCTGATAATGGAGGGTCTGTGCTCATAAGCTGAGACTGCATCCATGTGCTGCAGGTTCCATGTCTTGGGGAGACAACTTCTTTGAGTGATGCTCCAAGTTTCACTTATGAGGTCAAGTAGATGCCACAAGTTTGAGATTCCACACATGGGTGCCATCAAATGCTTTTGAGGCCTAGTTCTAGGCTGTTGATAAGTAGGTTTTATTGTTAGAGGTTGAGAGTCCACATATCCAGTGCCAGGTTACATTTGTGTACTACAAGGTTAGATGATAATAACTAGTATAGATAGGTTTCAGATTTGATGCCTGTAGGGCCAGATTTCATACTCCCAGATTGAGATATCATATCAAACCCTAGGTTTATACTTGTATGACCATGTGACATGTTATAGTAGAGATTCACATGTAGAGTACCAGATCCATGCTTTTAGGACCAAGATCCATTCTTTTTTTGGGGGGTACTGGGAATCAAACTTGGAACCTTGCACTTTCCAGAGAGGCGCTTGTGCTGCTGATCTATATCCCCAGCCCCCAAGATCCATTCTTGGAGAGCAAATTTCTATAACTGAAATTTCATGTTACATTTCTGGGATGGTGGGACCTAGATTTGTAAAGCTATGTTCCATACTTGGTGTTAGGTATTTCACACATTGAGTGCTAGGTTTCATGCAGTAGGGCAAGGTTTCATCTTTGGAGATTGAGATTCCATACATGGAGTCCCTGTTTGGGAAACTAGGCTCCCAGTCTCAAAGACCCAATGTCTAATGGAAATGCCAGGTTCCATAATCGGAGTCCCAGATTCTTTTAAAGCCATGTTCCATGCTGTGCACTAAGACCACAACATGAAGTGCTAGTTTCTGGACATATGGTTCCATGTTCAAGCCTGAGATTCTGCACACAGGATGCCTTGTGCTCATACGGCCAGATTCCATGCTTGGACATTGGTAGCACAAATACAGAGTCTCAGAGTCTATGCCTGGGATAACAGATGCCATGCATGGAAAACCAACTTTGTGTGAAATTCCGGAGTCTAGGATCTAAGGCCATGTCTCATGCTTGGAAGTCTTTTATGCCAAAAATAGATTGCCAGTTTCCACACTTAATCTGGCTTGGATCTGTCCTTGGAGACTGAGATTCCAGCGATGGAACACTGGATTCTACACCTGGAGGTGCAGTTTTATATTTGGGAGTCAAGTAATAGATTGGAAATTTACATTTCCACATTCAGAAAACCAGGTTTTGCCCATAGATAGTGAAGGTCCTGCAATAATTAATTTTATGTGTCATTTAACTTGCCCAGACAGCCTGTCAAACGTTATTTCTGGGTGTGTCTAATGATATTGCTGGAAGAGGTCAGCATGTGCATTGCTTGGCTGAGTAAAGATCACCCTCGCCAGTATGGACAGGCATCACTCTATCTGTGGGAAACCTAGCAGGAGAGTGGAGGAAGTGCAGATCTCCTTGAGCTCAGACACCTTTCTTCTCTTGTTTGCAGACATCAGAGCTCCTGGTTCTCTGACCTCGTTACTCTGGGACTTGCATATGTATACTCCCGGTTCTGTTTCTCTTGGAAACCCTATCAAATCAAGGTAGCAACATGAAGAACCAAATTCCACTTTTACAGATTAGTTTCCTGTCTTTCTTGACCCTGTTTCCTACCTACAAGTCTAGATTCCATACTTGGAACATCAAATTCCACACCTAATGTCCAGGTTTCACATGGGAAAGTTCAGATCCCATGCTTGCAAGGGTATTTGGAGATGGATAATTCACACATAGCTCACTGAGTTCAATTCCCTGTATCAAAAAAAAAAAGACTACCTGAATTCAGCCATGTCTCAGTTGAACATTTGGCATTATATCAAGAGAAGTCCTTTGTTTACTCACAACAGATCAATATTGTATCTTTAGGGCTGGGGGTATAGCTCAGTGGCATAGGCGCTTGCCTGGCAAGCGCAAGGTCCTGAGTTCGATCCCTGGTACCGGAAAAAAAAAAACAAAAAAAGAGTAACAATAATGTATCTTTATATTAGGGAAAGATACTGCACATAAGTAGTGACACCATATATTCCCTTAAACATTCATCCAGACTTGTAGAAGAAATATTACCACTCATTTTGTCCAAGAAATGTGTATGTGGGGGAGTGGGTGTGTGTATGTGTATGTGCATTCGTGTGTGTACTGGGAATCAAACTCAGGACCTCACCTTGCCAGGCAGGCACTGCACTGCTGAGCCACATCCCTGCCCCTGTTCAAGAAATTATTGATTTCATAAACCATATTCTCATTCTACTTAGACACACATTCCTGCTCTTCCCTGTCACCCACTCTCTGTTGTGAGGGTTTAGCCATTCAAATAGTGGTTTTATCAGACTGAGATTAACTTCACGGAGCCACACTGTGAATTCAACTGGAAAAGCGCTGCACTTATCAGTGGTTCAATACCTTCTCATTTTGGTGCTTAGTTCTACAGATTCAGTCACATTCCTTAACAGCAGAAGATTTAGGTATGCAGAATAAAATGTGCCTAAAATGTAAATAAGTATGTAAGGACCTTTAGAAAACTAGCTTCCTGAAATTGTTTTGGGACTACATTCATCAAAAATGTTTAAAGCATACTACATTACAAGATATGCAGTCATTTGCATAATCTTCAGGAGAGAACTGGAACATCAAGCTTAGAGGCTGGACACAGGCCTAACGCTAGGCGTGGATACTGTGCCAAGTTCCTGCCTCTATTTCCTCTTGAAGCCAGATATCTCTGTCCACAGTCTACCCAAGGTCTTGTCTTTGTGACATTGTCTCCCACACTGAAGTCACTTGCAGGAACCCTGACTAGAGGCATCTGGGCCATGTGCCTGCATCCTCAATTCAGGAGGAGCTGGGAAAATTTTGCTTCTGTTTTCAAAAGACAGACTCAGGAGATGGGAGAGTCCCAAATAAAAAAGAATGTTCAAAACATCTAGAGAGCTAAAAAAAGAATAATGAATACTACTGCACAAAGTATATAACACCAGGATTCTACATGTATTTTTCAAACTTAGCACAGAATCAAGAATTGCACTACAGTGTTCATTTTATGATAATACTTTACTGTAACATTGAGCCAATTATCTGCATTTCCCTACTCAACAAATGATACATATTCCATAATTCACTTTAAATTAATTGCATAGAAAGAGATGATTAATCAACAGATAAATCTTAAAGAGACATATTCTACAATGTTTAGTTTGAGATTTGTATCTCACAATATGCATTAAAATTTAACTCCCTGTTATAATAAGAAAAAGAGCTACTTTCAGGTTTCATTTACCTTTTTGAGACAGGCTCTCACTATCTAGTTCAGGCTGGCCTTGAACTCATGGCAATCCTCCTGCCTCAGCCTCCTGAATGTTAGGACGACAGCCGTGTAACACCATGGATTGATATTTAATTCTTCTATTCTGCAGTTGAGAAACTGATTTATTATTACAGCATTTTAAAAAATGAAGTAGACATCATCTCATTTTAATGATGTTAAGTCTGAGGGACAACATGGTTAACCTACCAGTAGGAAGTACTACTTTATTTATTTATTTACTTTTAGTAGGGAATTAGCACTGGATGCTGTATTACATAATGTTATCTTCACATTTGTTACTCAGTTATACAGATGATGGTTCATTTGATTAATCAATTTTTTCCACCCTCATCTCTGTTGTTCTACCACCCAATCAGTCATCTTCCCTGTGATAACTGTACTTTTGTGTTTATTTACACCCTTGGACTCTCACCTTGGGAAGAGACATGGCTGCTTCAAGTTATGCTATAACATATATGGGTGTACACAAATTGCTATGGCAGGAGGTGGAAAAGCACCTATGCTCAAAGACAATAGATAGGCAGGGAACCGGGTTCATTATGGTCAAGCCCCCTCTGACAAGCCCTCAAGGCCACTTGGGGTCCAGTCAATTCAGCGAGGTTACCCAGTGAACCACTAGGCTTTGCCCCAATACATGGCATCTGGAGGTCCAGTCGAGTCCTCAGGGTCTCCCAAACAGACCTCTGGGATCTGCCCAGGCTAGGCTCTGCCAGGACCTGGTTGAGTCAGTGGTGTCGCCCGAGTGGATCTCCAGGCTCTGCCCCATCTCCGTGCTGCCGGGGGCCGGGTCAAGTCCACGAGGTCACCCCCAGCGGACCGCCCGGCTCTGCCCTGTTGCTGCGCTGCTGGTGGCCAGGTCGAATCCACAGGGTTGCCCCCAGCAGACTGCCTGGCTCCGCCCGGAAGTACTACTTTACCATCCTCTAGGAAGTAAGTGAATCTCAAGTTTTTATTACTTCTGGAATCAACCTGTGATGCAGTGACAGCTGGAATGGCGGAAGTGACCCGGACTTTCTCTGATGACTGAGATGCAGTCAATCAGGCCTCCACCTAATCGCGGCCTGCCTGTGTTTGAAACTGTGTTACATGCTTGAACTGACTGATGAGTGGATGGCCAGCAGTTCTTTTGAGTAGCCACAAAACAAAACAAGTTGACAATGTAGTCAGTAAGAGTGCTTGCCTTGCCTGCAAGGGGCCCTTGATTAGATCTGCAGCATCAAATGGGGGCACTGTTCTAAACCAAGAAGCCAGAGGACTTCACTGACCAAGGGATCCCCACTGGCTCTACAGCATTCCCTCAGGTTGGAATTGATTAACTCTGGTCTTCAAAATCAATGCCAGGGTTTAGATGACCTACTGGCTCTTGGTATTGCACACCTGTAATCCCAGTACTCCAGAAGCTAGACAGGAGGCTCGCTGCAAGTTCAAGGCCAGCCTGGACTAGATAATGATAACCCGCCTCAAGAAAAAGCCTATTGGATGTAGGTTCTCATTTACTGGGAATGAAGGCTCTTTATACCCACAGTGTGTTATTTTCTGAAAAGTGCTTATAAATGGACACTTAGTCCTTTTATCTTATTTGTTCATTTAGAAACAAAACAGTTGAAGCCTTATCTTAATGCATGTGATATTCTGGCTGTAACCAGCGACCTTTTAGTTAAAAGAAAGTGACAGCAGATGGGAATGCTACTTCTGCTTTCAGCCTACCCATAAAATGGAGATGAGGGACTAGATTAAATACTAAAACAGGGAGCAAATCCCTTAGCAGCCTCATAAGCCAGGCTCCTGCTGTTAAACAAACATTCATTAGGGACACATTAAATAAACATTCATTAGGGCCAAGGGACACATTAGTGGAGATCCCATCTAGCTACCACTCCTCAGCAGTGCTGTGGTGATGGGGGGGGCAGGAGAAGCTGAGAAGGCATTGCTGAATTCACTTACAAGTTGTGAGTCCAGCTGTGGCCCTAAGGCTCCTCGTAGCGCCCTAAAGTGTCCATCCCAAGTGTTACTTAAGGCTCTGTGAAGCCTTATCCTCCAGCCCACGGCATTCTCTCCACCTCTTCCAAGACCTACTGCTCAAGTGTACGAATCATTCTGGCACTTGACCATATGCTGCCACGGTGTTAGCTGTTTCATGTGTCTGTGCCTCGCCTCTCGTTGAGAGAATTAATCTATTGCTGGTGATCTGAGTTGTGATGATGACCTTGATAAATTGCTGCTAGATTGTACACTGATACTAGGTGAGCATCTCTCCCTCAGGACTCTCATAAAATGCTCCACAGGGTGGAAAGTTGGACTCTAATCTCAGACCTAGAAAGGTCAGCTCCTCCTGGGGCTTCATGACAGATGGATATGGAAACCTGTTAATTACCAGTGTGAGGCCTGACTTTAGAAAACATCAAAATTAGGTAGGAAGGATTTTATTTGTTTTGTTTTGTCTTTTTGAGACAGGGTCTTGCTATGCAGTTCAGGCTGACCTTGAGCTCACTTTGTAACCCAGGCTGATCTCGAACTCTGAAGGATCCGCCTGCCTCAGCCGCCCAAGTGCTGGGATTACAGGGATGTACCACTATGCCTGGCCTAGGTAGGAAGAATTTTAAACCAAAAGAAAGCTTTGCAAAACTGGCCAGGTTGCACTTATCCAAGAAAATGACAAGAGGCCAATTCAACCAGCTACTGAGAGTCAGCTGGCAAAGAAATCAAAGGAGGTGCTATGCAGTGCAAAGGCCCTTCAGTGTTATTTTAGGAGCAGGAAGTTTGTTCTTTAGAAACTTGGCAAGTTTTTACTTTGCATCTTCCTTTTTCCTCTTTCCTGGTATCAAATAACAGCGTACAATATTGGAAAATGTCTGCCTATGTTAAAGGGGACCAAGGAAATGGGCTCTGGGCAAGGCCAGATCAAAGCTTGAAGGAAAAATCCTGTGCACCAGAGTTGTGTGGCTTATGTTATTACAGAAGAGGACTCCCTCACTTTCCAGTAGAATTTTGGGCTCCAGGGCAGCATAACTTCATCATCCAGGTGTTGAAAGAATAGATAAGGCCCCAAGCATAAGACTTCTGAGCCAGGGCTGGGGACATAGCTCAGTGAGGTAACATCTCCCTAGCAAGTGCAAGGGCCTGGGTTTGGTTCCTGGTACCCAAAAAGAAGAAGAAGAAAAGCCTTCTGAGCCAAAATTGAAAAGAGTCAGAATAATCAGAGGTGTTGGAGTTATTCCATGTTAGATAAAGATGTCACTTAACTCTTCACTATCACTGAAATTAAGGGAATGGAGTTTCTCTTCGTTTGTAAAACAAAGATAAAGATCGGATAGAAAGGAGGGCATCCTGGAAATGAAAGGAACAAAGGCATCAGAAGAGGAATCATTTTTCCCTGAGAGAGTTTAAGCTTGGAAGATCTGCACAAAGCTGATATATTTCCTTTGCAAAGGAGTTTCATACCTGATTAGTATGGGCATGGTGGTGTGGTGACCCCCAAGATTAGAGGATGGGACTTTCCCCTTTAATATCCTTGTGTCATGTGCAGCTCAAAGAAAATCTGGGAGACAACTTCTAGTCTGAGTCCCCCACCTTAGTTCTTCCTCTTGATGAACACCTACAGACTCTTCTTTGACGTCGTGCTTTCTCTTTTAAAAATGATTTTAACTGATGCACAATAAAATTGCTCTAACTTGTTCTCTTAGCAGTAAGGTTAGAATAATAGGTGCTCTGATTCCTCATGGCAGTCCTAGGAGGGAAATGGTGAATGAATTCTTTGTGAAATGGTTTTTTCAAATGTTGGAGATTGAAACCAGGGCCTTGGCCATGCTAGATAAACATTAATTTTATGTTTTTAAACTCAGGAATTTTTACCTTTGGCCTCATGTATTCTTATTCAGCCACTTGAGACAGGTTCAGGTTCAGGAGATAGAGTGAAAAGTCAGGGTGCAGGGGAGAGATGGGCCAAGTTGAAAGTTGTTTATGCAGCGAGTGGAGGAGAAAGGCAAAGCACTGGACAGGTAGCTGCTGTTTCGTAACTGCCTCATTTCCCAAACTCTTTAAGAGCCAAGATTAAGAGGTAAGCAGTCAGTTGAACATTTGCCTTAGCTGTCAGTCCACAGGGAGGGGTACAGTACTACTGGCACTAACATGGGCTTGGAAATATAACTTAAAAGAGAAAATTATTTCCTATCAGAAATCTTCTCATAGTGCTAAATAGAGTTGGAAAAAATCACCTCGATAAGGCACTTGTGAATGGGTCAGACGCTATCCTCCATCCCCAAGAACATGTTTGGGTCACCATAGACGCTCCAAGAGAGGGAGTCAAATGAATTGCAAGATTGTTGTTTTTTTTTTTTTTTTTTTGGCAGTACTGGGGATTGAACTCAGGACCCTGCGCTTGCTAGGCAGGTGCTTATTCCACTGAGCTATATCCCCAGCTCCAAGATTGTTGTTTTGATAAGGGATCTGCAACCTTATGGTCAGAGCTAAACCTCCGTGGTCCTTTCCAGAGCTCCTCCCCTTTTGTCCTTTACCCCCTGGGCCCTGAGGACATATTTAAAGAAAAGACAACCAAAGTACTTGCAGGTCTCAGTCTTCCCCAGCCCCAAAGTGTACTATCTGGGGGAGGCAGAGGAGAAGAGAAAGGAGGTACCCACTGATGTATGGGCAAGGTGACTCCAGACACTGAGAGCAGCTACCATCCACTGCATGTGAACCAACAGTGCAAGGGCTGGATTGGGGCCTCCTTCCCCTTGGACACACACATCAGTGGCTAGAAGAATGCATGCTATGATGAAATAAAAGCTTCATTCCTGAGCTAGTGTTCCTCTCCCTCTTCATCAGGTTCACTCAGACTTAACCTTTAGGATTCAGATTAGCTCCTACACTGCACCTTGCAGGAAGCCTTCTCTGACCTCCTGCGCTGGAGTGAGGTGCCATTCCTCTGTGCACCTACACACCCTGGGCTTCCCTTTGCAGCATTCTCCATTGTCTGGCTATAGGACCATGTCTTTGTTGAGCTCCATAGGACAGGGACTATGTCCCATCAGTTTTTTGCTTTGGGGAGTTTTGTTTATCTTTTTCTTTTTGCAGGACTGGGATCATTGAACTCACGGCTCCGTGCATGCTTGGCAAGTGCTCTAGCTCTGAGCCACAGCCTACCCCTGAGACCATGTTAATAGCTCACTGTTATACTCTCAGTGATCAATACCAGTACCACCTGGTATACATAGACATTTTGTTAATATTTATTGTTTGAATAAGGTGTAAGAATGATACTGCCATCTACTTTAAAAAGTCAAGAGAGCCCCTCCTCCTCCTTCTTTCTCTTCTTCCTCCTCTTCCTTCTAAGAGGTACTGAAAATATCCCTGTGATTTTAGCAAGGGGAAGCAGCCAAGAAGCAATCAACATAAGAAATAAATCATCGACTAGCTGAGCAGATGGTAAGTACTGCAGGAAAAGAAGCTGAGCAGAAACAACCAAATTTACTTGCAAGCCATAAAGCACGGCACCCTTGTAATGAACCTTCGTACCAGTGCTTCCGCTTTTGAAGACCATCAGTAAGAAGTGTTGTCCTGAGAAGAATGTCTGGAGAACAGACATGTGGTGCACGTCTGAATGTAGTGCATAATCTGTGGAGGCCTAAGGAATGCTATACTCAAGGTGCATTTATGCACTACCGACTGTGTGCTGTACTTTATACTCCTTCCAAATTCAGTGACTTCTCTAAGATCTGTGGCAGCCATTTTCATCTTCACCATCTTGAAAAGCTCTCACTGATTATCCACCATGTGGTGGGCAGAATGGTGCAATGAGACAGAAAGGCTCTTCTGTCTACCACATTCACACTCAAGCCCAGACAACCACATACTAACTAATGCCCACCAAGTCCTTTCCATGCCTGTCCCATCTTGTCACATCAGTTCATTCCTAAGATTCATCTCCAAATGAGGAAGAAACAAATCCCAGGGGAAGAAATGGTTGTCCTTTTCCTCCACATCTCCACAAGATTTTCCCAAGTGAGATGGAAAAGGAGTCTGGTTGTTATCACAGGACCAAGCCATCCTGTTCACAGCTACCATAACTTGGTAGAAAGGAAAAGCTGGATATTCTAGAAAGATGGAATTGGAGAGGTAGTAAAATAGAAGGACATGGATTTAGTAGATACTCAAGCAGGCAGAGGAGAAAGAGGCTGTGTATACTCAACAGTGAAATGGGGTTTTCCCTGACTGCTAAAGGAACCCAAAACATTGATGCTACAGAGTATTTTAACCCATCTGGTTGGAAAGTTTTGCAGTTCTGGAGAGTAAGTTTTCTGGATGCTGTCCAGAAGAGTATTCCCATCTTTTCTGCTCTTGCTCCCTGTTACCTGTTCAAGGCTGAATTTCAAGGCCAATAGTGAGGCAGAGGATCGATCCTCCTTGGCAGGGTCACCTCCATTCCATTCTCCTCTCTTAGATGTTTCTCTATAGGGGGCTGGGGATATAGCTCAGTGGAATAAGCATCTGCCTAGCAAGCGCAGGGTCCTGAGTTCGATCCCCAGTACTGCCAAAAAAAAAAAGTGATAGATGTTTCTCTATGGACTTATCAGGAGATCCCAAGTTGCTGAGCATTAAGGAACTTGGGCCACACCTTGGTTTCTTGTGTCCACTCCCCAGTGAGTGGCTATGGCCAGAGAGGTCACAACAGAGTGGCCTGTTCTGTCCTTGCCCAGTATTGCCTTCTGGGCTCCTGACAGACAGGAAGTTGGGCCAAGACTAGGGGAGAAACCATTGCTTGGCAGGCAGTCTAGATGAGTGATTTTAAATCTATAAGAGGAGATGGAACTTTGGAAAAAGGGTGGATAAGCCTGATGATGAAGTGCTAGTGGGAGACTCCTGCAGCTAACTGTGCCTCAGGGAGAAGGCACGGACCACCAGGAATGGTTATGCCCTATTGTGTCAGGGACACTTAGTAATTTTGGAAGGCAAGAGCATGTTAGCGTTTTGTGGCAGACCTAGAAGTATGCATATGCTTTGCCCAGACGTGTCCTTTAGGAGTTATTGTCATTATTAAGTTAGGAAGCTTGATTGAGAAGTTAAGCTTCATTTCGTTACATGAGCCTGACTTACAGATCTCTGACCCCACAGCTAACACCACAGCACACCTCTCCATCATTTCTTGTTTGTGCATTCGCAATGGCCTGTTGATGAGCTGTCCTCTAGTTTCTCTGCAGATGAATCCTTCATTCAGCCCTTCTTCTAAAACAGAACTCTTCTGCTTACCCTTCTGATGGAGACCACTATGAAGCAGCCCCAAGCAAGCTTTAAATTAACCAATGGGCTTTTCATGTTTACTTGTGAGTCTGTCCAAGGCCTAGGCTCTTTGTCTGCAGAGGGGTGGTGGACTCATAATAAGGGAAACTCTGTGAATCACTAATCCCTACTAAAGACTGTAATGGCAGATGAAGCCAAAAGGCCTGAAAGTGTAAGACAAGATCACAGCCAAGGACACCTACCTGGATCTGATCTCAACTAGATAAAACTATAACTTCAGGCATCTCACTCCTGGGTGGATTAATTTAATACCTTCTTTGGAGAAGTCGTTGAGTGGTTCTACCCCTCTTGAGCACTCCCTTTCCTTCTTTTGATAACTAAATAAATATGGGCCACCCAGAGAAGGTCTTGGTTTTAGTCCTGAGAGAATCTCGGATTCTGTGAGAGGGCTCTGATCCTCCTAGAGCCCTGAAATCATTCCATTGGCCTCTTTTATTTAGCCTTCTCCATATACTGCTTTGGGAGATTGTGGACGAGATCAGCCTGCAATAACAAAGTGATATTATTAACCTGATACCCTTCTTCATCTAAGGTCTCTGAAAGCCTTGCGTCCTGGAACCGTAGTGGGATATACATGAGCAGATAAGCTTTTTGAAAATAGTTACTCCCCTACTGAGGGGTGTGTGTGTGTGTGTGTGTGTGTGTGTGTGTGTGTGTATTTAAAAAGTTCCTGAGTAGTTCTGATTCATAGTCACTTTGTTGGAAATCTTTGGCCTGGCCTATAGTACAGTATCATAACCAGGTTACTGACATTGATACAGTGGAGACACTGAACAGCCACATCAGAGTCCCTCATGTCACCTTTTTATGTCCACATCCTTTGTCTTACACCCACCAAACTCAGGTAAACATGGATATGTTTCATCATTTTGTTATTTGAAGAATAACAATGTACATATGTAAGTCAGATTATATAATGTGTAACCTCTGGGGATGTGCTTTTTTTAGCTCAGCATAGTTTTCTGGTGACTCATAGGTGATTGCATATAGTAATAGTTCATTACTTTTTGTCGTTGTGAAATGTTTCAGGGCATGGAGAGACCAGTTTGCTTAATCATTCACCTATTGAAAGATATCTGAATTGTTTACAGTTTTTGGCTGTTATATAGAAAGCTGTCCTCAATATTTGTGTATGGGTTAACAGGTGAACACAAGTCTGGGCTAAATGCTTTTAGCCAGATTTATACTGAGAATCTGAGGTAAAAGGCAGAGGAGAAAAAATTGAATAATTTAAATTTTGGCCCAAAAGGAATGGTATATAAAGTTTAATTGCTAAAGAGATTAGTGCTGCTAAAAAGAAAATAAGTATTCTGTACAGGGATAAGAGGAAAGATTCTGGCTGTGTGTGGTGGCACACACCTGTAATCCCAGCACTCGGGAGGCTGAGGCAAGAGGATGCTTGTAAGTTTGAGACCAGCCTGGGCTACAAAGTGAGCTTAAGCCCAGCCTAAACTACACAGGGAGACCCTGTCTCAAAAAGACCAAAAAAAAAAAAAAAACAGGAAAGAAAGATTCCTTGAGGGCATCTCAAAAACCAACCCAACCCATCACAGTCCCAAGGGTGCAAAAACGTAAAGCTTTCATTTGAAAAGAGTCTCATGCTTACTTCAGCAACACATATACTAAAATTGAAGGAGGCCAAGCAAAGAGCCCCTGAAAAGATAGTGTGTGAATCCGTGGTACTGAAGGAAAAGGTCCTGTGGAGACCCCAGGAAACTGGGATATCAGGAATGTGAAATGTCTGCCAAGGGAAGCTACAGGCTGTGAGTGAAGCCAATGTGAGAGAGAGGCCATGTAGACTGCAACCACCCCGGCCATCTGGGTGGGGCTACTGAGTCCTTTGGGACTCACATTTCACTACCATGTTCCCTAGATATAAAACTACAGGACTTAATGTTTGCCTTACTGGGTTTCAATTTTGGTTTGGCCCAATTTTTTTCTATCCCTGTTCCTCATTCATCCCTTTTGGAATGGGAGTGAGTACCATGTACTATTGTACCTTGGGATTAGGTAACTTGTTTTTTATTTTTACAGAAGTTCACAGCTAAGAGTTTGCCTTGAGACTCAGAAGAAACTTATACTTTTGAAAAATGCTAGAACTGCTGAGATTTTGGGGGATTATTGCATTTCTAATTGTGCTTAGGAGAGTTGTATTATGTTGGCAGAATTATGAACTTGTTTCCAGAAAGAATGATTATTATCAAGAAATCAACCATTAACAAATGCTGGCAGGGCTGTGGGGAAAAGAAATCCTTCTCCATTCTGGGTGAGAGCATAGACTGGTACAAGCACTACAAGAGTCAGTGTGGAGATTCCTCACAAAACTGAAACTAGTTTTTTTTTGACCCAGCTATTTCCTTTCTTGGTATCTTCCCCCCCAAATTAAAAGCATCATATCACAGTGATATATGCACACCCATGTGTACAGCAGCACAGTGTATAATAGATAAAGCTTGAAAGCAGCCCAAATGCCCATCAACCAATTAATGAATAAAGATGAATAGATAAAGAATGGTGTTTTTATACAGCAGAGTACTACTCTGCCATAATGAAGGATAAATTGGAGACATTTTTAGGTAAATGGATGCACCTTGAGATCATACTTCCAAGTGAAATAAATCAGATGTACATGTTTAAATACCACATTATTTCTCTAGTATGAGAAACTAAAAGTGTAAATAAGGACCAAAATGTATAATTGGGAAATGGGAAGACAATGTTCAGATAGGGAAGGTAACAGGGGATGAAGAGGGGGGAAAGGAAAGAGGGGCAAGGAAAAAAGAGAATAGAAGGAAAAAATAGAAACAAAGCTTTTGTAAATGAGGGAAAGAGAGGTTGAAGGGAGGGGAAGGGGATGGGAAAAAAGTAAGATACATCACGCACAGCACAAATCCCTTGTGATGAATGTCATATTATGTTATCATTGTCAAGAGGGACACTGTGCGTGTCACTTACTAAGGCCAGGCATTGCCATAGAGTCTGGCTGAAAAGAGAGTGGCTCATGGATCTTGGGGACAACAGTGGCATCAGACGGCCCACTCGGTTAGGAGCAGACAGGACACTAACAACAGCACATGAAAACAGGATGCAAGGCATCATTTATATGTATGTTAGGGAGATCTGTCTTGTTTCTCTTTCTAGCAGTATAGCTGGGGGAAGAGGAAGGCCTTCAGTGATTACCCTTCCGGTGTTCTGTGCCCCAGCTCTCAGCCTAATGTGTGTGGAAATGTGCCAGGCACACCATGGTGTTGGTCATGTCCTTCTCACTCTCCTGCGTAGTTGCACTAGCCCCCTCCTTAATAGTCACCCCTTTCTTTTAGAGGCCCAGAGCCCTTTGAGAATCCAATGAAAACTCTGAATCATCTGCACAGAAGAATCATGTGGGCACATAAGCACAAGTTTTTACACATTGCATACAATCCGGTGAAGCTCTTTTGTAGACTGAAGCTCTTGTCCTAATCTTTTCTAAATAGCTCTTCATTGTACCACCAGGGTGAACTTTGAAAACAAACGTCATGGCATTGTTAGGGCCCACAAACATGGGACTCCCTTCCTGATAAACAAAGTGTACAGGGCAAGCCTCTTCTATAGCACAGTCATGGAAAATCTTGGCTCATGACACTTTTCCTGACTGTATGTGTAATGAATTCATGTCCTGAAACATCCTACTGTGCCTGCTCCTCCTCCAGTGTCTCATGTCCTGCCGTGAGCATTTGACTCCAACACAGAATCTGTCCTTGTTGTCTTCTTTTCAGGACCTGTGTTATGATAAACTACAGGAAGCAGCCTCTCGAGGTTTCGCCCATTTGGAAGCCACACTCCAAGGGTTGCAACAATGTAGGCTGCTTGGCTCCTTCACTGTTTATCGGCTGGACGACTCTGGGAAAATTACCTGGACTGTCTGGGCTTTGCCCGTGTCTGTGTAAGAGGCGCTCCTGGGTGGTAATGTTGCTACTACAATGTGCTGACCACTTGGCCCCCAGCTGCACAACCCCAGCACCCCTGTTACTCCTGGGCAAGATGGAGTCTCCCAAGTGCTCATGTCCTCCTGGCAAGCTATTTGGGAAGGACCTCTGGCCACTGTCACAGTGCCATGCCAGGTGGAGGTGCCCTCCTCCCTCTTCACAGCTGGTGTCATCAGTCTGGCTGAGTGCTTCTGCTTTGTTCTAGGGGAACAGGAAGAATAGCCCTGCCCCCATGTTCACTGTGCTTTGTCGTCTGGGTTCTGAAACAGCAGCGCTTGCCCCTAAGGTTCCTGTAATTCCCTCCAACAAGCAGAGACTGGGCTGAAGGGGAACACAACTCCAGTCTCCTTTCCCTCTCTAACTCTCACCTACACTGGGTGCTCCTCCACTCTTGCATGCATGTGTGTGTGCACAGATGCCCATTAGATCATACAAACAGGTGCTGGGAGTGATCACAACATGCACACATGCCCAGTGGGCATTTAGGCTCAGATAGGGCAATCTTGCTAACAGAGATAATAATATGGTTATTGTAAAAGCAAGGAAGTGTACTTAGAGTACTGTACCTGTTTGTGACAAATACAACAATGAATAAAGATCCAGAATATGTAAAGAGCACTTAGAAGTCAATTAGAAAAACAAAAATCAGCTCAGCATCCATGGATAATTGCAGGAAGGCTATGCAGTATGTAAAACGGAATATTATCTGGCCATGAGAAGTGATCCTGCTGTCATGTGCAGTACCATGGATGGAGCTGGAGGACCCTGTGTTAAGTGAAAGAAACACAAACACTATGTGTTCTTATCGGAAGAAGCTAAAAGATGGACCTCAAAGAAGTAGAGAATGAAATCCGGGTTACCAGAGCCGGGGAAAGGGACAGTGGAAGCGGGTGTGAGATGGTGGTTTGTGGACATAGCGGGGCAGTTGGATGGTAGTAGTAACTTCTACTGTTCTTTAGCACAGTAGAACAACTATGGTCGACAATAAACTTAATAATTTATTTCAAAATATGGTAGCTAGAAGAGAAGGCTTTAACTCTTCTTAACACAAAGAAATAACCAAGGTGATAGATATGCCAGTTACCTTGGTCTGATCATAGGCCCATGTGTGTGTATTGAAACGTTATACTGTACCTCATAAGTATGTGTCAAAATAAGTTTTTTTAAGTTTAAAAAAAGACAAACTAGTACTGTACATAAAATGAACAAAAGATATAAACAAGCAATTCATTGAAAATATGACCAATAAACACATAAAATATATTCTTAAGCTCGGGAATAAAAACCAAATTGAGATACAAATTTCTTAACAAATTGGCCAAAACTTAAGCCTGAAAATATAAAATGCTGATGTTAGGCATAAGCAAGAAGTGGATCTGTTGGGTATAAATCAAGCAGTTTTATAAGAATGACTCTGCATTATCTATTACATTGAAAAAGATGGATATCTGCACATCGGTGTCTTTCCAGGCGTGTATCTGTATCCTAGAGAAATACTCTGAAAGATATCCCAAGAAACACGTGCAGGGAAGGTCCCTGTTGCTCTGTTTGTAAAAGGGAAAAACAGTGAGGAACTACATTCTTACTAATAGTAGGAACGTTTAACTAGCCATGATTCATAAATACAGTGAAATGCCACACAGATAGGGATGGCATGTAAAGATCTCCAGAGCATATTTTAAAGTGAAAAAAAAGCCAGTATGTACAGAATGATGTCCACTTTTTCATAGAAAAATATCCAACAAGGTATAGATGTATTGATACCCCACTAATATGCATGGTATTTATGTTCTCATATATCAAGTAAAAAGAAGTAAAAGCGGGTGCAATGGCTTGGTGGTAGAATGTTGGCTTAGCATGCAGGAGGCCTTGGGTTCAATCCATTGCAGCACCGCAAAAATAGTTAATTGATGAAATCAAGAAAAAGCCCAAAGATTTACTGCCCCACAGACCATCCAACTCTCTGGGTATAATGTTCCTCCAGAGAGTGATCCGAAGGCAACAACTCAATTCTGAACATTTTATACCTTCATGGCTCTCACAACATCTAGGACACAATAAACACTAACAAAAATGCAGACTCGGGGAGCCTGGCACACAGCTCTGTTTACACGGAGAAAGAAAAACATAAGGCTTATCAGATTCTTTTCCTATTGGTAAAGCTTTAGAGGAACACTTATAATGCATTTGCAAGGAGCCAGATCTTTTAGCTAGAAAACAAAAATATGAACATAAAAAGGAGAGTTGCATATGTGAGCTCTGAATGAGGGGAAAGTTTTTTTAGAACTGCACCTTCGCCTTACTCAGGCCTCTTTCCTAGAGTTGTTTCAGCAGAAGGACAGCAGGTGGCAGCACAGTCAAGCCTTAGGGAGGCTGAAGCTGGGACAGATGACTAAATAAAACCCCAAACGCAGCTTGAGTTAAAAAAAAAAAATTGAAAATCTGAACACAAGAACAAAAATAAAACAGCAAGAAACTCTTCTCATCAACCCAAGCACTGCAGATCCTGATGTCTTTCCCTGTCCTTCCAAGGAGTTCTAGGATTTCCTGTAGTTCTGTCAGGGTATTTCTCTCTCCAAACTGTATCTCCAGAAACAGGCCCTGGTGGAGGTGAAATTCCCTGGAGGCCTTAGTCCAAATTCTGAACAAACTTGTGGATGAAGGAAGGGTTTTAAAAAGAAGAGTTTGAAGCCAAGTGTGGTGGTGCACGCCTGTAATCCCAACACTTGGGAGGCGGAGGCAGGAGGATTGTTGCAAGATCAAGACCAGCCTGGGCTACAAAGTGAGCTCAAGGTCAGCCTGAATTGCATATCAAGACCCTGTCTCAAAAAGCCAAAAAAAATTTTTTTAAATAAAATAAATAAAAAGAAGAATCTGACAGCAGTAAAAGAAATGAAGTACTGAAGCATGGCACAGAAGGGATGAACCTCAAAAACACCAGACGGAGTCCAAGAAGGAGTCACAAGAAACCACAGAATGCATGACGCTATTGTGGGCAATGTCCTGAACAGGCAAATCTAGAGACAGAAAATAGATTCGTGGTTGTCTAAGGCTGGGGAGGTGGTGACCGGGGAGAGCTGTAAGTGCTAATGAGTATATGGTTTCTACTGGGGATGATAAAATGTTCTAAAATTAGACTCTGGTGGTGTTTGCACAATTCTGTAAATATACTAAAAACTATTCAGTTGTGCATTTTACATAGATGAATTTTATGGTGCATAAATTATTTCAATAAAGTTATATATTTATAAAAAGAAGTCGCACACACTGAGTTTTAAACCCCAGTTCCTCCTCTTACTAACTATGAGCCCTTAGTGTCTTTTTCATACCCACATCTTAGCATTAAACAGTAATGAGTTAACATAAAGTGTGAAAATGCCAGCTCACAGTTACCATGGAAGTTATGTCTTTCCTAAGATGGATATCCTCACCCTCTGGATAATGTTTTACCTCAAAGCCCCATGTGTCATGTTTGATCCTGCCGTGATCTAAGCTCTTCACTGTCCCTCTCCCACCACCGCTCCAGGTCGGTCACTGTTACTTTTTACAGCACTAGGACGTGCTTGTGGATAGAGAGTCAAGTCAGTGGCAGTGCTGACTAGGAAGCTTCTGAGGAGAAGGGAACTCCTATCCTGGCTACGAGAAGCACAAGACTGGAGTCAGTAATGTCTGCAATACAAGTCTGGACAAGAGCGCCCGGAAACACTGCCCCACCAGAGCAACAGTGTTGATATTGGAGAATTTGGGCTGTTATAATCAGAAGCATGTCTAGAAACCGTGGAAGATCAGGAGAGAAAATCCAACACAATTACCAATATTTGTATTTTAAAATTCGTGTGATTTTATTTTTGAGCCAGGGTCTTGCTATGTAGTTCCGGCTGACCTTGAACTTATGATGTAGCCAAGGTTGGCCTGAACTCTAGGCAATCCTCCTGCTTCAGTGTCTTGAGTGCCAGGGTTACAGGTGTGTGCCACCACACCTGGCTCTCATGTGAATTTTTAACTCCCTAGACACCTCCTGGTGGTTGTTTTTTTGGGGGGAGGTGGGCTCAGTGTATTGTAAAAGATGAGAAAATAGGTTAAAGAGGTTGCCTTGTTTTAAAACTCCTATGAAACTAGGACAACTCCTTCACCTCTCTGCGCCTGTTCCCCAGGTAAAAATTGAGGCAACTAGAGCACTTACCTCTTCAGTCTGTTGTAAGGATTCTGTGAGCTAACGCAAAGTGCCTAGAACAGTGCCTAGCACATACAAACACTCAAGAAATCCACCCACTCTACAAATGCTCAATGCATGCTACTGTTCTGTTTTTGTTTTTGTCTTTTTGTTTTGTTTTGTTCTTTTTGAGGCAGCTTCTGACTATGCCCTCACCGGAAACTTGAGCTGTCGGCAACTTGCTCTTGGACCTCTCAGTCTCCAGAACCAGGAGGAATAAATACTTGTAAATAATAAATATCTGTTGTGTAAGGCATCTGTCTATGATATTTTGTGATAGCCATCTGAGCAAACTAATACAGATAGATAATGGACAGACAAGTATTTTAATAGGAAGCTACATACTTGTGCTACAGTTTGGCTCTAGTCTGGGCCTCGGCACCATGTTGAAATTTGGTTGTCAATGTACTGGTGTTGGGAAGTCTGGTCTTTAAAAGACATTGACATGTTTCTCGTGAGGCTGGATCAGTACTCACAGGAACAGATCAGCGCTCACTAGAGGAGGTGTTACCTGCTCCTGTCCCCTCTTCCCTGTGTGTGCCTGCTTGCCACTCACATGGGTGCTCCCTCCATGGGATGTTGTCTGTTGTAACAGCATAAAGCCCCATGTGGTGCAGATATCTGATCTTGAACTTCCCTGTGCCCAGAGCCACAAGTAACTAAATATCTTTCCTTTATAAATTACTCGCTCGCCCGGCATGATGGCACATGCCTGTAATCCCAGCACTTGGGAGGCTGAGGCAGGAGAATCGTTGTGAGTTTGAGACCAGCCTGGGCTACAAAGTGAGCTCAAGGCCAGCCTGCACTGCATAGCAAGACCCTGTCTCAAAAAAAATTACTCGCTCTCTAGTACTCAGCCATAGCAACAAAAAACAGATGAGGACAACTGGTTTTACCAGTGGGAAGAAAGGACCCCCCCACTGTAACACAGGAGGAAGCTGTGCGACCATCCAGCAGTGGTACCCGCTCTCCACACGTAGCCCTGGAGAGCTGACCCGATGCTCACTTTAGATTCCTCCAGCTGTACAGTGCTGGACTAGATGATCCCTAAAAGCTTGTTCTGCCCATTTTATGGTTGGGATTGAAATTCACCGTCTAGGTCTGTTACACACTGTGCTAATGCTCAGGCTGCAGAAAAGGGGGCCCTGGAATAGACTCTGATTCTTCTGATTGCCATTTTCAAGTGGAAGTTTAATTAAACCTCTAAATTTGGCTTTGGCTTCCAAGTCAGCAATGTTTCCTTCCTGGAGAAGAAACTGTGCATCAGACAGAACAGCTCCTTCTGATCATTCTCCCTCTTGCATGGCTCATTGTCAGCTCTGATTGTGCAGTTCTCCTGGAGGCTCTTCCTTGCCCATACGAGCCCAGTGCAGTGAGCAGGGCTCCCGTGTCCCCAGGTTCTTTTGATACGGTGACATCTGACGGCTCCACTGTTGTTTCACATCTTTTTTCACTTTCACGGAAAAACTGTAAAAAGTGTAACAGCCCAAGATGATAATTTTTAAATTATGCAGACATTTTGTAAAGTTGGAATTTTTCTGCTTCTCTTGCTTCTGAAAGCTCTCATTGGGGTGTCTTGGATGCAAAAGATTTATTCAAGATTTTTTTCTCTTGCTTTCTCCAAACTCTCTGAGCAGGTGACAGCCTTTACTGATATGCCCAAGGTATCAGCTTATCACTTTCATCCTCTGCTTCCTGCGTGCTGTCTACTGCCAAACTGCGCTGAGGGGAAAAAGGCTCTTCTCCTGCTAGCTCTGGTGCAGCGGAATTGAGGGACAGGCAGGAAGAATGCAGAGTACATCGTGGGGTGGGACTGCCCAGCAGCTTGTGATGGGAGAAATATTATTTCCTGATGAGACTAAAAGGATCTTCATATAACTGATAGCTATCTTACTGTCACTTCTGAACTGTCCTTCAGAAAGGAAAATAGAAATGGGATTTAAAAATATTTTTTAAATGCTCAATCTCCCCAAGTGCAAATAAAAATTATAAGAGGAAAATTAACACATTTCTAAAAATTGAGTAATCTCTCCCTTTGGTATTGTTACATAAAGGGGAGGAGTATACTCTGCTGTACAAGGGAAGTTGGACAATATCTATCAATTTTTTTAGTACACAAAGTTCCAGTTATTCCACATTTGTAGGAATTTATCCCACATGTCTTCTAAGCATGGGATCAATAAAGATTTTCATGAGATATTATTTGTAGTACTGGGGATTGAACTCATGACCTTGTGCTTGCCAGGCAGGCGCTTATGCCACTGAGCTATATCCCCCATGAGATATTATTTGTAAGAGCAAAAACATACAAACTTAGATGTTTCACAAAGAGGACTGATTAAATAAACAAACAAGCTAGAATATATCACAGGGCATGGTAGCGTGCATGCCAGTAATCCCAGCACTGTGGAGGCTCAGGCAAGAGGACAGCCACAAGTTCAAGGCCAGCCTGGGCTACATAGTGAATTCACAGCCAGCCTGAACTACACAGTGAGACCCTGTCTCAAAACAACAACAAAAAAGAAGCATTGTGAAGGGACGGTGATACAGAAATATGTAGTTATTAATTTCATTTAATATACAGAAATGGATGGCCTGGTTTGAATACTCATATCTTTCATTGGTATCTTTTTAAAGCTTTTGTACCATTTACAAATATTATGTATTATGAAAACACTAAAATTTCAGCTGTCATAATAATGATACAAAAACCTATAATAATGGCTTACATTCAATGAATTTTATAGTGAGATACTGATTTTCTAAAGACTTTGTGTATGTTCTTTGATTAGATTCTTGTAATGTTTATACTATCATCCCAATTCCACAGAGGAGGAGATTGTGGTAGAGAGAGGCTGTACCCCTCACCCAAGAATTCACATGTAATTATGGCAGAGCTGAGATGTGAACCCAGGGATTCTGCTTCCAAAGACATACTCTTAACCACCATATGGCACTGCCCCTGTAGAACGTCATACCTCCACAGTGAACGGAATTGTAGTGTGGCCAGTGTAAACTTGAACACCAAACTCAGGCATGTACTTCACTTCTTCATTTTCTCTGTCCAACATAAAACTGACTCTGATTTCCTATATAGTTTGATTGGCAGAAAATGAGATCTCAGTCACTACCAGAGCTCCAACGGTTAAGCAAAGATTTACACGGCACCAAAACCCACCAGAGGGAGGCCCTATGCTTTACTGGTCCTCACAGATTGCCCCAGAGATTCTGCTGGTCTAGTTGAAAGTACTCCTGCCGCAGCATGTAGCCTCTCCCTCCTCCCACACCAGGATGAAAAACTTTCTTTGGACAATTTCTCCATCCTTGTCTCTTTCGCCTTCAAACCCATAGATAGTGCTCTCTTCACTGAGTTAAGGTTTTATCTAAAGACGTCAAGATCGTTCTGAGAAAGACAAACTCCAAAGTGAGAAATTGCTAAGGGACTATCTACATTGCTTAGATCAAAGGAAAACAGAATATTGGAAAAACACAATAAAATTAATGTTTCAGAATATTATCCATCCCAGCCAGAGTCACGGCCAAGAACAATAATAATTCTGGATTCAGAACTCAACCTCCTCATCAAATTTCCCTCTGCAAGTGTTTGAATTTGTGTGTTACGGAATAATGACTGTAACAGACAGATTGCGTCCTCCATAAGCATAATTATTCCATAGCGGGGTTGGATCAAGACACGGGATGATTAACACCTGCTGTTTAAATGCAAAGGCAGACAAAGGACATGCATACCAGACAGTGAACTCAGGGGGAAAGACCTTACAGGTCTTCAAATAAAAATCAGTCCATTCCTTGGCCTCTGCTCAGCTAACCAATCTGTAAGTGCAGAAAGGAAGAAAAGATCGCATTGCAAAGAAGGAAATGTTAAAATCCAAGGGCCTGGAATCGAAGAACATAATTTAGATAGAAACCACATTGATAACAGAACTTCGGAATGGCTGGAACAGGCAGGAGAAAAGAGATATATGAGCAAAGCTAAGGATCTTTTGACTACGGGAGCTTGGGTGAGAGTCTGCCCCAATCCCATCTGCTACCAATAAACATGGGAAGGAAATATGTTGTGAGAGCAGAGCCAGGGAAGCAGAGCCCGAGATGGGCATGCCTCGTGTATTGAATAATTGTGCCCTGTTCAGCGAGTCTGGATTCCTTTATTCTTTGGGCTACTGTCCATTTGAATGAGCAGGAAACGTTTGATCTCAAGCAGTTTCAATCCCAACCCTCCAACACACACCACTCCCGCACCCCATTTTTGTCTAGGTTTTGTAGCGGAAAAGGAACAGCTGCAGGAATGGTCCATATTTATTTGAGAGCTGTTGGTCAGCTAATTCCTGGTCCTTTGCTCCACCTAGTGGACTCTCCAGGCTAGAGAAACTGGAAAGTGAATGGCGATGAGAAGGGTGTGCTTCTGCTGATAAATCTAGACTTCTGGCTTTTTACTGACAATACGCCACATCCAATCTACCCTTGGTCACATTCACTGAACTCTTTCATTTATTCCCACTGAAGGCAGATGTGTACCTGTGAGTCAATGGAATGAAATGCATTCCTTTTCTTTCTTCTTAATATAGAAATAGCATCATATGATCAGTAAATCCTATCAGCAAAGAAAAGCATATTTCTCTCTTTTTTGCTTTAGAAAAGTATATTTCACTGATAATTATTTTCTCTGATGGGAAATAGCATCATATGATCAGTAAATCCTATCAGCAAAGAAAAGCATATTTCTCTCTTTTTTGCTTTAGAAAAGTATATTTCACTGATAATTATTTTCTCTGATGGCTAAATACAATCCAATACTGATGGGGTCATTTAGTTAAGTAGTGGCCTACCTACTTAACATTTTGGGGACTCCTTTAAGAAATAATTGGTTAAACAGTGATGGGACTCTTTTTCAAAGCGTTTCAGATTCAATTATAGAAACAGATGAAAGAACATTGTAATGCATGGCAAAGCTAAAAATTTCAGCTTCAAAGGGATTCAGAGCTGATTGCTACGCAAAATCCATATGTAGAGATAAAGATTAGTATCAGTGTGGGTTTAAGGCATTAGAGTACACAATATAAATTCAACAGTCTATACTTGTTAGCTTACCATGCCCCTGCCAGTCACCAGCCTTAAAAATCAATCAAATCTTTGTTCTTTATTCCTTGATATTTGATAGTTAGTTTTTGTTATGGGTTGAATTCTGTCCCCCTTCATATTCATATGTTAAGATACGAAACCCCCAGTACTGTGGAATGTGACATTATTTGGGGATGGGTCTTCACAGAATAATCAAGTTAATATTAGGCCATTAAGGTGAGCTGTAATTTAAAATGCTATGTTTTTATAAAAATGGGAAATGTGGAGGTAGACAGACAGAGAGGAAAAATGCCGTGTGAAAGTGGGGACAGCCATCTACAAACCAGAGGGAGAGGATAGGAAAAAATTCTTGCCTCAGGAGAAGCTTACCTGCCAACACCTGGATTTCGGACTGTGTAACATCTGTTTTTTCAGCCAGTCGGTTTATAGTACTTTGTCATAGTAGCAGTCTCAAACAGTATAGTTACCTTTGGCAAGTGCATAAGAAGATCTCTGCAAAATAGAATTAATCTATCAAATGCTAGAGTTGGAGGCATCTCAGAAAACATATTGCCCAATCCTCTTGAAGAAAAGGTCCGAGGTCACACAGCAAGTAAGACTTAGTCACCTTCTAGCTCAGCTTTCAGCCTACCAATGTCCTATGACAGTCAGCCAAAGGTGGCAGCAAAACGACCTCGTGGTGATTATTAGATCTGAAACATTGTTGGAAAAGTTCTCCGGGAGCACAGTATGTAAGCATAGACCCTTCCTCAATACTGGTAAATGGGAGCATGTGCTAACTAGGAGAATTAATTGCTTCCTGGAAGGCAGCCAGAAGATCAATATCCAGCAGAGCAGCAACTTGACCTCTGGCTGGGCCCGTGGGTTCCATCATCTCTCCAGATAGGCTCTGAGGCCAAGACCTGGATCTGGTGGGAGGCTGCCCCCATCCTAGGGGAGGTGATTCACCAGAACTGCTTAGTCACTCAGAGAGCAGAAGCTGGGGTTCGTGTGAGCAGAGTGGGGGCAGAGGGACACGGAGTCTGAGTAATGCTTTATAATGGGTGTGAAGACATGTCGTAATAGGAAGCACACTGTTGATTAAAGTGTATGACACAAGTAAACCAGCTATCGCTTGAGGCTGTAGAAGTCTAAGTCTATCTAACATCAGGATCAACTCTGCGGAGACCCTGGGAAAGTCTCAAGAGTGGAACCTAGTGGGGCAATCGTTCAGGCAGCACATGGTGCCTGCAGCTCCAGCTGCCTCGCAACCTCCGAACTGCAAGCGGGGAGAAGGCAGCTTATTCATTTTACCAACTACACGTAACTGAACTGAAAATACCTTCACATTTACGTATTTGAGAAATGCAGTTCAGTCATATCAAAACTGGTGTAAACAGATGGTCATTTTCCCTTTACACAGGCCTAATCGGCATTACTCTGGGCAGAAAAGAAAGTAAAAAATGACTGCAGGCACTAAGCATTGGCTTTTCTCTAACTTCTTCTAACCCCTCCCTGAAACTTTGAGGGGACTATGACTGTTCACTCCAGAGAGATGAAAGATCCACACACTGCTTATAATTTAGGGACAAAGACATGTTGACTTTGCTCTTGTTTTGTTTCATACGGTGTTACCAACCAGACATCTAACTGGGTATTTAAGTAGATTATAGCTCTGCTGGATAGTAGACATCATTTTTTAGGCCTATATCCTTGTCTCCTTTTCCAAACAGGAGCAATCCCTTCCCCTTATGGGACTTAATGCAGTTGTGATAGGTTGACATTATGACCATTCTTCCCACACCACACAACTTTTTGCAATGACTTTTGCCACCACTCCCATCCAGAGACAGAGTCTTATTTTTTTTCTTTACCTTGCATCTGATTAACTTTGACCAATAGAATGAAGCAGAAGTGATGCTCTGCGACGTCTAGACCTACCTCTCATTTTGCCCTCTTAGAAGGCAGCCACATAGGCAGAAGCTCAGGTTAACCTGGGTGCAGTGACACACACCGGTAGCCCAGCTACTTGGGAGGCCAAGGCAGGAAGAGGGCTAATTCAAGGCCAGCCAGAGCAACTTAGAGATATATTGTCTCAGAAGAAGAAAAAAGTTAAAAAGGAGTAGGGGGTGTATCTCAGCCGTAGAGCACTTCCCTAATATGTGAAAGGCTCTTGCAGCACAGCAAAGAGTGGGAGGAGGGAGAGAAGGAAGAGGGAAACAAGAAGAGGAGGAGGAGGAGTGGACAAGGGGAGGAGGCGGCGACTGTACTGCTACTTAGCCTAGATTACTCAAATTGTAAGAGGCCAAGTGGAGAGAGAGGGAGGGCCCAGCCTATAAGGCCTCCCTGTCCCAACCTCAACTATGTGAGTGAAGCCATCTGGGACTTTCCAGTTTAGCACAAGTGATGGCTGAACACAGTCATGCATATGAATCCAGGTTAGGTCAAGAGCACCATTCAGCCAAACTAAGTTCTGGAGGATTTTTCTTTTGGAGCAATAGATAATTGAAATGTAATGTATTTAGGGCTTGCAAGGCCATGGCGAGTTGAAGGGGCAGGTACCAAGAACAGTCTCTAGAAATGACTCCCAGAATAATACTGCTATTTATTCTGTAATCTAGAAGTTAGAATCAAAAAGCTACTCACCATTTTCTAGCCCAAGAACACATCACCTTAATCATGATTTGGACATAAGAAAGTCACTACAAGATCTGTCAGCTTCAGAGCCATACCACAGAGATACTTCAGATTAGCAAAATGGATAATCAACTTTCTTTCCCTCACCTAAGTTAGTTCTGAAATCAAGATTATGTATGAGTATATAATTAGCAGTGAGTAAATTATGTCTGAATCCCTAGCTGCAAGGGAGTCTGAGAAATGAAAAATTTTGCTTTATAGCTAATTAATGTGAGAAGACACAAAAGGAATTTTTCTTTGTTTTCTTTACTGCATAACACCGAAAATAGTGTCCAAATGTAAGAGATGCTAATTAAATAGGGTTAAATGGTTAAACTAAAGTTTGATAAAAGCCAGGCATGGTGGTGCATGCCTGTAATCCTAGTGCTTGGGAGGCTGAGGAAAGAGGATCTCTGTGAGTTCAAGGCCAGCCTGGGCTACAAAGTGAGTTCAAAGCCAGCCTGAACTACATAGTGAAACCTTATCTCAAAAAAAGACACACAACAAAAAAAAGTTTGATAATTTAGAAGTGATGTTCTTTAATTAGCCCAGAGTATGACATTCCATATGCTAAAAGATTCATGTTTCTGTTATTTCTCTTTATGAATGCAACTGAAACATGCTAAATATGTTTGCTTGTAATACATTTTCATTAGAAAAGATGAATTTGAGAGAGTGGGGAGATGCCTGATGGGCAAACTTTCCATTATTTCTGCTTCCCACGGCTTTGGCCACCACCTCTTTTCACAGGCTTGTTCCTCAGGGCCCAGGCAGCTTGATTTCTCTGGGTAATGTCACACAAAGGAAATTAGCTCAGTATGTCTTCTACTGAATTCCATCTGTGGCTCAGTGTTTTAAGGTATTTGTGAACAAGGCTGCAGAGCAATTTTGATAAGACAAGGCAATGTTCCAGTCTCTGAGAATATTTCCCCTAAAGAACCATTTTTAAAATACTACTGGAAATCCACCCACAAATGAGCAATCTTCTGCAAATACAGAAAGCTTTTCAGGTGTCATGGCCATAATAGCAGGTGGTTCCTCTGGATAGAAAAATTGTGGCAAGGATAGAAAGACAGAGAGCAAACTGTTTTGATATTCTGGGTATAACATTCTCCAAGTGAATCATTCCCATATGCCTACTTTTGCCACGGGCCCCTTTCCAGAGGAAGCAATTTGTGTGAACGGAGGTGTAGAATGCATTCTGGTGGGCAAACTGCAGTGGTGCTCGTGTTTGGCAGAGCCAATTAATTGTTAGACCGCTCTTCCACAAGTCTCAAAATACAAAATCTGAATATGCGTTCAATACTTGCTTTTGCTGCCTCATAATAAATATATGGTCTTGTTATAAGATTCAGAAGTGCTCATTTAAGGCCCGGCTGCTTCTGAAATTCCACATAAATAGACTTTAAATACAAGCTTATAAGCAAAATTAAGACTAAAGAAATTTGTAACAGGGGGTCATTTGATTCACTATCTGAGACATACAAATGGCTTAAAGAGCAGATATTTATTCTTTTTGTGAATTTTTGTTAAATGTAATATGAAAATCTTGACTAGTAAAAATGAGTTTGTTTTTAGATAGAAGCACAGCAAATGTGGGAGTTAGGAATTCTTCATAGTCTTTCTCTTTCCATTGTGTACCACACTAGCTAGCATTCCTATCATTTACAGGTAAACCGAGTCTCTTGCTGTTCCTATCTCAAATTAATACAAATTGTCTAAGATCTGAGAAGGAAAGATGTGCACAGGAGGATCGTTTATGAAAAACTTGACTGTGTTTCAGTGGAAATCAACTACACTGAAAAACACAAAGAAAGCACAGTTATTAAGCCGATTAATTGCGGGACTTCTAAATCACAGAGAGTGACGCTTGCTATGAGAGCTTAGGAAAGTTCTTTAACTTGCCTCTACCTTAGATTCCTGACTTTCATGGTGAGGATGTAGACTGCTATCAATCAGAGATTGCATGGACAGTGTTTAGAACAAGATCTGGCACACAGTAAGCACTCAACAAATGTCACCCCACTTTCTTCCTTCCTGTTAATCAGAATATCAGCCCCATATGAGAGCAAGAACTTGGTCTTCATTCTATAACCCTAGTATCTGTTTTGCCCATAGTAGGCCCTCAATAAACATTTGCTGAATTGATTAGTTAATGAAAATAACTAGGTTTTGAGATTGAAAGTCAAAGAAAATTTGTCTTAAATTTCAGTCAGTGAGGGAAATATAGATCTCAGCTGTGTGTGGTGGCACAGGTTTGTAATCTCAGCTACTGGGGAGGCTGGGGCAGGAGGGTTCAAAGTTTAAGGCCAAATTGGGGAACTTAGTGAGACCGTTTTAAGATGAAAACTTTTTTAAAAGGAGAGAGGAGGACTGGGGATGTAGCTTAGTAGTAGAGTAGGCATGAGTTCAGTTCCTAGTACTGAAAAAAATAATCTGTTTAGGGTTACGTGGGGGGTAGGAGAGAGCCTTAAACTAAGATAAGAAGACCCACATTCAGGTTTAGATTCTTCTAACTCTGGTTATTGGACCAAGGTTTTCTGTTTTACTTTGTAAAATGGGAATGATAGCCCCCAAGGTTATTCTGAGGATTAAAGAGTACGTGAAAGCTCACAGAATATAGGGTAAACAAAAAACATGATATTGTAAAGTTTCTCTCTGTGACTTTGTCTACTGGGTGTCAATAAGAGAGTGTCAGAAGAAAGAATCTTAAGCTAAAGATTTAAGTACTAAAAATATTCAACCCCAGAGGTACCACAGACATAGACTAATTTTTTCCATCTGTGCAGTTTAGGGTAGATTTGGCACACACTCAATACCAGGCAAGAAAGAAACTATGGTTTAGGCTGCTTTTAAATTAAAAAGAAAAAAAAAAAACAGAAAAGGAAATCATTTCCTTTCATAAGCATGAGTTAAAATAGAGCCTTTATCTAGTAATTCACTGAAGACTCTGCTCCTTCCCCTCCCCCACCGCCCCCCACTCCCTATTTGTGTTCTGATTAGGTGGTTGTTTTCTATATCATGGTTTATATAGTACAGTCACTTCCTCCTCCCCAAAGCAAAGCAAATAGAGATTCTTCTTAACCAGCCACTTATGACTCAGAGGTCAAAAGAGCAGCTCTTTGGAGGCTAACCTCCCTCAATTACTAATATTTAAGGATCTGGTTTTCAGAGCCAGGGGTCATTCAAAATATTATGACTTTAAGACGAAGCCCCACCCACAGTGCCTCAGCAGAGACTGAGTATGAAGTTGAGCAACTGGTCTGAGGAGAAAGATAAAGTAGCAGAAAAAGCCAAGGAGGGTTAGCTGATGACTCACTGCCCGGATCCTTGAACTTCAGGAATGAGAAGATGGAAAGAAAAAAAAAAAAAAATAGAGGCAGTATCCCACTGCAGACCCAAGAAATTCCAGCAATTTACAGAATTCCATAGGTTCCTGAGCGGGGTACGGTTGCACGTGCCTGTGATACCAGCACTGAGGCTGAGGCAGCAATATGTTCAGGTTCCTCTTGGGCAACACAGTGAGACCCTGTCTAAAAAATTTTAAAAAGGCTGGAGATGTAGCTCAGCGGTAGAGCATCCCTGGGCCCAATTCCCATTACCGCAAAAACAATGAACAACAACAACCAAAGAATTACCAGGGTTCTTAGGATTAAGGCTGCTGCGGAAAACCAAATTGATTTCACTTTATCAGAGCTATGGTCCTAAGTCAGATCATTTTATGTTCCTGCTAAAAAAGTTTCACTAACTACACTGGTCCTGCATGAAGTATAAACTCACACTGCATAGAATATTCCTCATACTACGACCCTAACCCTCCTTTGTAGGATTTTTGTTTTTGTTTTTGCTTTTTTCCTTTTTGAGACAGGGTTTCACTGTGCAATTCATCAGGCTGGCCTCAAACTCACTTTGTTATTCATTTTTATTTTTATTTTTTGTACTGGCTGTTGAACACAGGACCTTGTGTTTGCCAGGCAGGCACTTATGCCACTGAGCTATATCCCCAGCACTCCCAACTCACTTTGCAGCCCAAGCAGGCCTCGAACTCACAGTGATCCTCCAGCCTCAACCTCCTGAGTGCTGGAATTACAGGTGTGCACAACCATGCCCGGCTTTTTCTTTCTTTTCCTTGATAGTTTCACCTTCTATTTATTTCTTACTACTTCTCTTGGAAGGTATGAGGGAGCACTTCTAAATTCTCAAATAAGCAAGATATTTTTAAACCTCCATTCATTTGTCCACACTATCCTCTGTGCCCCAAATTTTCATCCCAGCTTACAAACGTACATGCTCTGTCTCACACAACATTTCTTCTCTATGGCTTTCTGGACTTACAGTCTCTGCTGCCACTCAGGACAATTGTTCTTTCATCTCTGGAGCCATGGTTCTTCAAACGCGCCTTTGTTACCCTGGATGTCATGAATTAGATCTCCTCAACTCACTGCATATTCCCTGAAGTCAAGTGTTAACAACTCATTGTGTAATTCTTACCACCCTGTAGGAGGTTACAGGTTTCCTGAATTGAATCAATATTAAAAGACAACCAAAGCATACATGGGTTTTTCTAGGTCTAAGAATTATGCTAGGCCTAGGCAGCACATATACTAGAAAGTGTATGGTAAATCTATATACAAGGATGATTCTGCTTTTGGTGTTGCCAGAATGCATGTAACTTGCTTTCGTTAAATAATGGTTGTGAGTATATTTCTCTGGATAAAATTTTACCAGTCCACACTCTGCTTAACATTTTCAAGTTATAGCCCAGTTGGTGAAAAGGAGCTGTGCAATTTGAAACATTGTCCACTCCGCTGGAGTGGAATCACACGTACCTTGGTCTTGCTTTTGTTTTTCAGAGTCTCTGTCCCTCATGGCCTTTGGATGGATGAGCTGAATGAGAACCAGATGAACGCCACAGAATTTTAACCTTTACATTCTCTTTTCCAGCATTTAACTTTTCCTCTCTAAATTAAACAAGTTAGCTGAAGACACATACAATCCACTTATTTTCCTTTTATCCATATGCCTACCTTGTTTCAGAAGAACAAAAAATTTTTACTTGGTCCATGATTGCAGGGCGTGATGATTACTTTCCTCCTGGGAAGCGGGTGTGAGTACTGACCACATCTTAGTTCTTTTCATCCCCTTCTTCTCTCTTCCCTCCATCTCTTGGTCCTCTTCCTATTTACAAAAGATCTAGCTACCTGGTTCCTACTACCTACCTTTTATTTTGCTCTTTATAGATTGGTGGTTTCTCATATAAGAGAGACCATGCATTATTTAAGCTGGTGCGTCTGCTTTATTTCTCTTAACGTTATAGTTTCAGAGTACATCCATTTTCCTATCAATGACTCATGTATCCTTCTTAAAGGCAGAGTGGCACTCCATTGGGTATAAATGCCACAGCCTTTTCTTTTTCTTTTTTTCTTTTTGCGGCAGGGTCTCACTGCACAGTTCAGGTTGGCCTTGAGCTCACTTTGTAGCCCAGGCTGGTCTTGAACTCACAACAATCCTCCTGCCTCAGCTTCCCAAGTGCTGTGATTACAGGTGTGAGCCACCAGGCCTGGCCCTGCCACAATGTTTAAAATCTATTCATCCTTTTATTGGCATGTAGGCCACTTCCAAGATTTAGCTGTTATGAATTGTGCTGTTATAAACATGGATATGCATGCATATTATTATGATATTTTTAACTCTTTCGGGAAGATACCTCAAAGGGGAATTGCTGGATTGAATGAAATTCCTTATTTTAGTTTTCAGAACAAAAATTTAAGACAAGTTAAAGAAAAAAATTAAAAAACAAACTGTTCCACGCTCATTCCTTTGGTTGTTTGGATGACCTTCTGTCAGTAGTGCTGGTCAGTGTAAAAGACTTGTGGAAAAGTTTTATGAGCGTTAATTACACTGTTTCTGGAAGCATTCCTATCCAGCTCTAGAGCATATGGCTTTGGCCAGACCTATGGTCATTTTTACCCTAAGACTGAATCAACTGGAATTTGTTCAACCTTCAAATCTCTCATCTGCCCTTACCAAGGTTACATAACAATGTGCTTTGCTCCCAGCATGCAGCGGGGCTGATCAGATCATGCCTGATTCATGCCTGCAGATGCTCAAGGGTACAGCCCAAAATGAGGAGTAGGAGTGCTGGAGCCAGTCTGTCTGAGTTTGCATCGGTCCACACCTCTGACCTGTTGTGTGACCTCAGACTGATTACTACGCTTCTCTATGCCTCAACTGTTTTATCAGTAAAAGAAGAAATAATAATGGTGCTGCCTCCCGGATTTGATGTGTGGAGTAGGTGAGTTAATGTGTGAATCCCTGAGAACAGTGTCTGGCACATGGTCAGGACTTGATAAAGATGAGCCTTATGTCTACACTTCACATGCTGTCTCTTTACATTTTTACGTAAGACAAGTGGGTGTCCTAAAAAATAAAAGCAGGACGGTCATTTTTAGAACCAACTTTATTTACAAAATTGCAACTCAGTCTGCTTTGGTATCATTATTGACAAAATGCCCACAACTGAGATATTAGCTAAGGAGATACATTGATTTCAGCTTCACATTAAACCAGGATCCACTACGCCACTTCCCTGTCCCTATTTGACTCTGAATGCAGGTTTCACAGACAAACACACAAATAAACAATGAAAAAGAAAAACTTTATAATGTACAATGACTTAAACAAACTACTTCTTTCTACTTTAGGGTTTGGAATAGATTACTTACATAAAATTTGCCATTTAGAGAGAAAGCCCTAGGGATGGGACACTTAAAGGTGAAGGTTTACTTAGTCTGACATTCACAGTACAATATCCATAATCGCTTTAGAATAATGCAAATAAATAACCTTGGTAAACATACATTGATAATTTTATAACAAACTTGTATCTAACATCATGCTGAGAAATTAGAAGATTTCACTATGTCTTTTAAAGTTTTAGTTTATTCTATAAGTTGAGTTACAGTCTTGCTCCATATTAAAAAGCAGTTGTCACCGCTGTAACATGTAATAACCAGTACCCATGGAAACCTAACACCCTGCTCTTTTTTGTTTTTATGAGATAGGGTCTTACTAGCTTATAGCTCAAGCTGGCCTTGAACTTACTATGTGGCCCAGGCTGGCCTTGAATGCCAGGTAATCCTCCTCCATCAGGCTCCCAAGTGCTATGATTGTAGGCATGCACCAGCATGCCTAGCCACCCTGTTTTTGTTGTTGTTTTTGGACACAGGGTTTCGCTATGCAGTTCAGCCTGGCCTTAAACTCACTTTGTAGTCCTGGTTGGCCTCGAACTCTCAGTGATCCTCCTGCCTCAGCCTCCCAAGTGGTGGGATCATAGGCATGTGCCACCATACCCAGCTGCCTTGCTCTTTTTTTAACACTGTTAATATTCAGTTGAGTCTAATGTACTTATGGTTAAATATATGAGTCAGTAAACACACCCTTTATTCAGGAATCTTTTCTTACCTGAAGTTAAAATTCACATATATTGGGCATAGAAGAAAAAAGCAACTCCATTGGCTTAAAGTAAATTGAGGTAACTAATTTGAGACAGCAAATAAATAAAGCAACATACGCTTCATTTTTGTTTTAAAACAAAATAAAACAACAACAATAAAAACAAAAAGAAATCACTGGCAAATCCTCATTAACAATTTTTAAGTTGATCTGTAAACATATAAATAGGAAAAAATTACAGAAAACATTATATAATTCCACTCATCGAATACACTCCTCTGCTGAGATATCCAACACGTCTTCGTCTGTGCTCTCTTCTACCTCCGGCAAGTTGCCCCAAAGTAGGAAGTTTATACCTGGAAATGAAAGGTCATAAGATCTTTAGTGCTCACAACTATTATAATTCCGAACATGATATACAAAATTTAATAACATGTTATTCTTCTATGAGCCAGTATCGACAGCAAAGAGAGTAAAGAGAACAGCTATCAAATGATGGACTACAAGTAAGATTATCATCCATCCCGGACATAAACATTCTTTTTGCTATTGGCAGTGTTGGGGATCAATTCAGGACCTCATGCAAGAACTCTACCACTGAGCTACACCTCATCATGCAAACATCCTGTAAGCCCCTTTAAGCAAGAGCTTGAATTTTAGAATCTTAAAACTCAAAAGGATCTCAGGAATCTGTCTTCTCAAATCCTGCCTCCAGCAACATTATGCTGTAATCACTCAATACTGATTATTTTTTAATCTATTTTAGTGCTTTTTTTTTTTTTTTGTCTTTTTGAGACAGGGTCTCGCTAAATGACATTATGCAGTTTAGGCTGGCCTTGAGCTTACTTTGTAGCCAGGGCTGGTCTCGAATTTGCAATGATCCTCCTGCCTCAGCCTCTCAAGGGCTGGGATTACAGGCACGTGCCACCATGCCTGGCTCCTATTTTAGTGATCTTTGAGAATGGTGGTCTTGGGCCAGGGATATAGCTCAGTGGCACAGTGCCTGCCTGGCAAGTGCAAGGACCTGAGTTTGATTCCCGGTACAAAACAAACCAAAGTGGTGGTCTCAGGCAACCTATCCAGGTTCCCGCTTGTCTCTCAGGAGCTATTCTTATTTCCTTTTCTCCAATAAACTTTCCTGCTCTAAAAAACAAAAGAGAAAGGAAAGAATGGTGGTCTCACAAAAACTATACATGTGGTGGCCAATGTCTCTAAATGCCAACACTCCAGGAGGTTGAGGCAGAAGGATAGCAAGTTGGAGCCCAGCCTGGACATCTTAGTGACAGTAAGAGTCTGTTTCAAAAAAAAAAAGAATTTCACAAGATTCTTTTAGATTGAGAGTCCCTTTGGAGGGCTCAAGGAAAATTCCTGCAAAATCTCTCCTCATGTCTTCTATAAGTATAGCAGTAACTGGTGCCATTTTTTTGATTTAAAAAAAAAAAGATTTTGAAGCCAGCTATAATCAGAACTATAACCCTTGAGGTAGGTTGGCTCCAGGCTCCAGGCTGTCAAAACAAAGCTGTAAACTTCAGGATCAGGTTGTAATAGGCAATACTGGTAACAGAAGAATGACCTAAAATCTCATTCAGAAAGATTAGTCAGAAACCACACTGAGAAGCCAGGTGTGGTGGTGCATGCCTGTAATCCCAGCAGTTGGGAGGCTGAGGCAGGAGGAGGGTGAGGCAGGAGGGTCATTGTAAATTTGAGCCTGGGCTACAAAGTGAGCTCAAGGCCAGCCTAAAGTGCATGCTGAGACGCTGTCTCAAAAGGACAAAAAAAACCCCAAAACCCAACCCCCCCCAAAAAAAACTTACATAGAATTCATACTGAAGATCTGGCAGAGTACAATATGAGACCAAACACACTAAAGATAATAAGATGGTTTATTCTGGGCATGTACTATATCACAGCTTGAGTGTAATAAATTGGGAAAAAATGACCTACAGGAAAGCCAAGGAAGTTCAACAAGAAAAGCAAATATTGAGCTGTCCAGCTGACAGGGTGGGCACAAGGAAGATCAGCAACTCAGGACACCCCATAGCCACGCGGGGGTGCAATGAGCTGTGGCGTGGGGTTGGGATTGAACCCAGTTCCCAGCACTGCCGGTACTCTAGGTCTGGTGTCACTGCTTTCCTTACAAATGTATGCAACATAGGCATTAGATCTAAAAATTTTACACAATGGTCTAAAACAGTATGTGTGTATCTAGTTTATCATTCTTTATGTTCATTATAAGGTTTACTTATTTGATATACAGACTGAGTTCATTTATTTTTAATTCTGTAGAGTAATTCATTTTGTGGATTAAAATAATTATATATATATTTATTAAATAATTATATATACTTGATATATATCAAATCTAGTATATCACTTATCCCACCCTCTAGCCACCCGTCCTGCACAGGGGCCCAAGGAGACATGTACAGAGATGTGTGTTACACTGTTGAAAAGTGGAAATAATCAACTGTTTTGTTTGAAAGAAATATCAGACTCTAAACAGGGCCAAAACAATTTAACATTTATTTGATACTAGTGAGAATATATTTGTATAACATATAATTTTTTGTAGTTTTTTGGTTTGAGTTGCTTATTATAAAAAATGTCCCTCCCCTCCCCTCAAGATTGAATTCTGATTCCAGTAACAGGCATTGAAAAGCTGACAGGACTGCAGGGAATGTAGGCTCAAATCTAAGTAAAAATTAGAACCCAGAAAAATTAACGGAAGGCTGAAGCTTTGAGAGTATTTGCCCCAAATCTAAGGAATTTGAGCTAACAATTTCCAGTCCCCTTTGGGAAAGTTCTGGGAAACCCAGATCTCTGTGTGAAGGCTGCCCTAGAACACAGACCTGCAGGGGTTCTTTCGTGTCTAAGCATTCTAGAATTTGTAAAACCCAAGCCTTCCTTCCTTCAGTGCTATTGACTCAGGTGAGTAAAGCGTAGTCCCAAAGCCATTAGGAACACTCATATACAAGGCACCTAGAAAATCTTACTTTAAATCACAGTGCGAGGTTATAAAGAAGTTTGATATTCTTAGAGTTAATACTCATAGCCATGAAGCAGCCCAGCACAATTGGTTCAAAGGAGAAAAAATAAACTAGGAGATTGAATCTGATAGAAGCGCCACCTTCCTTTCTCTGTTAAGAAGAGGGGAAGGAAATCCTGTGATACATCTGTTTCTCATGGATTAGATTCAGTGCTAATAGGAGAATGCTGGGCTTTTATCTTTGAAAAATTTACCAATATTAAAAAGTAAATCAAAATTGAAAATCTCCACCCAATGTTTTGAATCCTCTGAAGCAGGAAAAATTATGTCAAGGCAGAAAGTTCCTTTAATGTGTTCCATGAGCAATACAGTTATAAGACTAAAGACCTAAATTAGGAGCCTATATGCAATTAGTGGAATTCAGAAAAGTCCTGCTTCAAAAGGGCCTTCTTAGCATAGACAGTCTTAAATTAAGACCTCTGAAAAGATGGAATTAAGAGACACAGCTCAATCCCAGGTGATTAAAAAAAAAAATCAGCCTATAAAAAACCCAAGCATAATGGGACAGTTTAAAGACCCTGGCAACCTAGCTCACAGGTCATGAGCTTTTGGTTGTGAAGGCAAACCCAGTTTAAAAGAAACTGAAAAAGAATACAAGAAGTAGTAGATTTTAAGTTCCAAAGACTAAAACATACATTTAAAAACCTGAAGCTAGTTGTGGGGGCGCACACCTACAATCCCAGCCCTTAGGAGGCTGAGGCAGGAGGGTCACCACAAGTTTAAGGCCAGCCTGGGCTATGTAGAATGAATAGATGAATGTAGCTCCATGTGAAGCCCCTGGGTTCAGTCCCCCAGTACTGCAAAAAACAAAAACAAAAAACATCTAAGAGGGTTAGTACCAAACTAAATCATCAAGTTCCTTTTTTTTTATTCTTTTGTGAGACAGTGTCTTCCTAAGTCACTAAATTGCTCAGTGGTTTCACATTTGTGTTCCTCCTGCCTCAGCCTCCTAGAGTTCTGGGATTACACATGTGTACCACCATGCCCTGCCTGTCAAGTTCCTTAATATCAACTTAGTCTGTTGTATAAATAGCTATTAGACATTGAGAACATATGTCCTATAATAAAACTGAATGACTCTAGACAACATGAAAAAGTATCATATACATACTTGGAAGAATTGGTAGTTTATTTGCTTACAAAAATAACTGTATAGGTTTGGGGATATAGCTCAGTGGCACAGCCCCTCCCTGGTAAGTGCAAGGTCCTGAGTTCTATTCCTGGTACAAAAAAAAAAAAAACCCACAAAAAAACCCACAACTAAACTGGTATAACATATTGGTAATAAGTATTTCCCTTGACTGAAATTCTGTAACTTATTAATAGAGATGTCACAATGTCTATTTTTATCCTAAAGAATCACCAAATACAGAGGTTACCTAGTCCTCTTCCCACGTCCACTGGCCTAGCCTCTTTTTCTTTTCTCTCTCTCTCCCTCTTTTTCCTCTCCCTCTCTCTCTCTCTCTCTCTCTCTCTCTCTCTCTCTCTCTCTCTCTCTCTCTCTCACACGCACACACACACACACACACACACACACACAACTATCATGTCTAAAATGTTCCTGTAATTCTAGCACTTGGGAGGCCAAGGCAGGGCAATCTCAAGTTTGAGGCCAGCTTGGGCTATGTAGTGAGCTCAAGAACAACCTGGACTACATGGTAAGACAAAAACCAAAACAAAATCTTCAAAAATTCTGAGGTCATAATAGGTATCAAGATGGTAATTTGGAGCAATTAAAATATTAACTTAAAAAGACCAAGAAATCCAGGTAAGTTTGAAACCCTTCAATACAAGACGGCAGAGACGGCAATCAATTTTGGCTACTAGTTTTTACAGATGCCTGTCTGGGAGAACTATTGGGAACGACGTGAAGTTTCCTGCTGGCTGATCCAATTCTGCTCTGGACGGTCAGAGGGGAACACTCACTGGACTGTTTTGTTTCTTACCTGTGGAGTCCAGTCTGTTAACACCATAAACCGCCTGGCTGTGGAACATCCAGAAGTGTCCATTGTTGCAGGAAAGAAGGCAGGAACTACAGGGAACAATCACGTGATAACCGACAATGTTTCCACTGAAAAAGAATGTAAATGCTGTTAGATACCGTGCAATAACTGGCTCTGGAAACACTTTGATGTGCTAATGTAAACAGGCCACAGAATTTTAGAGTCTGTTTCTTCCGAGCAACCCCTGTTGCTAGGGTCTTTGGGAAGGGAATTACTCTGATAGCGGCTGCAGTCCCACTGAAGTGGGAAGAGAGTGGGAAGTTAAGTGAAATGATACTAACACGGCATCATCTATTTTTTTTTTTTTTTGCTACTTTTATTTTATGTATTCCCTCCTCAGCAGCTCACTCCTGGCTGGGACTTGTTCTGCTGAGAACAAATACATGGTTGTGGTTCCTTCTGTGAAACACCCCACATTGATGTGCTATTCAGACAAAACAGACAAAGTGAATTCAGGGCTGTGGGTGAAGGCTGTTGCCACCCCAAGGCTGCTGCAAGTTGGGCTCTTCCGTATTCTTCCTCTGTGCCAACACCTAAAAACTGTTTCGACAGATGGAGGGGTAGGAAGACAGCACGAGTCCCTATAAACCAAACAAGCTGGCTGCTCTAATTTTAGTTGCAGTGTTTTTGAAGGATTTCAGAACTAAAGTAAATCCTTAGGCTCTAAAGGAAGATGAAAAAGTTCTTACTGTCTTCCTATTACCCAGCCGGTTATAAGCAGTTCACTCCACAACTTTTTCCCTAGCTAGACACATGCTGAGTAGAGTGAACATACAAGGAACATTTTAGTACTTCCTTTAAAAAAAATGGCACCATGAGCTATTTATATTTTGAGTTGTAAAAATTCTTAGGATAGCTGGGTCTCACCTGTGAGATGGGGGAGGCAGTTACTTTTGGGAGAACCCATAAAGAATACCACAGAAGGTATTCAAAGCCCTCCAAAATGTCTTCTAACCATAACCTGCTTGAGAGGAAAACAGAAATTGTTTCTGGATGAGGACTGGCCATTACTTGTGAGACTATACTGCAAAAGGAGATTATGTGACTTTAAGTAACACCTGTTTTCACTCATTTATTCATTCAGCCCCTCAATGAAAGTTTACTGAGCATCTACTTCATGCCAAGCACTGTTCTAGCTGCTAGGACTAGCTGTAGACAAAACTAAGTTCTTATTCTCAGACCATTTTGTTCCCTTGTTAAAACCCCTTCTAAGGTTTCCCATGAGCCGAAAATGAAAATAAAAGAACCTTTCCACACCAGGGGCTGGAAGAGTGGTGGCAAACCTTTTAGAGGTGAGCACCCACAGTGTAGCCCAAAACCAGCTTATTTATTCCAAAGTGCCACCACTGCAACTAAGCCTGAATGCTGAGGATTTAGTTTAGGAAGAACAACTCATACCTTAACATCTTTTGTCTTAAAAGAAAAATAAATAACACGTGTGCTACAGGTCCGCTGACCCTGCCCTAGATCTTGTGTGACTGAAACAGTAGCCATGGTAGCCACATGCGACCACTAAGGGCTGAACTGAATCTCCTGTGAGTGAATCTCCTGTAAGTGTAAAATATAAACCAGATTTTAAAGAGCCAGGGGAAAATAAGAATGTAAAAGCTGGGAGGTTGAGGCTGAAGGATTGCAAATTCAAGCCCAGCCTGGACAACTTTGTGATTTAAAAAGACCTTGTCTCAAAATTTAAAAATAAAAAGGGCTGGGGATGTAGCTCAGGGTGAAGCCCTGGATTCAATTCCCAGTACTGCCAAAAAAAAAAAAAAAAAAAGATATTATTTCATTAATTAGTTTGTGTTGGTTTCATGTGGAAATGATAATATCTTGGATATACTGCATTAAATAAAATGTATGGCTAATATTAACTTTACTTGTTCCTTTTAACTTTTAAAAACATTAGTAGAAAAATTTAGCCAGATGTGATAGTACATGCCCATAAGGCCAGCCCTTGGGAGGCTGAGGCAGGAGGATCACTGTGAGTTCAAGGTCAGCCTGTGCTACAAAGTGAGTTCGGCCTGAAATGCACAGCAAAACTCAGTCTCAAAAATATTAAAAAAAAAAAATTGGCTTGAATATTTCTATTAGACAACATTGCTCCAGATTCTGGGTATGAATTTTTTTTGGAAACAGGCTCTTGCTGTGTAGCCCAGGCGAGGCTCAACCTATGATCTTCCTGCCTCAGCCTCCTGAGTGCTGGGATTACAGGTGTGTGCCACTAAGACCCATTCTGAGTACACTTGAACCTCCTTATACTATTTCCTCCCCTCCGTGTTCACATCTCAGCCCCATCAGTCAACATCTTTTTATTCCTTGAACATACTAAGTCTCTTGGGAGGCAGTACCGGGCACTGGACCTACGGCCTTTACACTACACTATGCCCCTGGCCCTTTTTATTTTCTGAGATGGTCTCAGTAAGTCACCAAGTTGCCCAGGCTGGACTTGAACTTAGTGCCTCCGCCCCTCTGTGTGCTAAGAGCACAGGTTGTGTGCTACCACATCTGGCTCAGAAGCTTCTCTGTGAAGGAGTTCTTTGCATTTGCTATTCCCCTGCCTAAAACATTATTCCCCTGGCCTCTTAACCTGCTAGGACTCAACTCCAGTGTCACAGCTTTATGAGTTGCCTTCCCTGACTATGATATTTAAAATAACTCTCCGAGCTTCTGTTATTCTCTATCACTTATTATTATTTCCTTTGGAGTACTCCCCACTATATTAAATATCCTACTTCAGTATCATATTGACTCACCATTTCCCCACTGGAACATCATGTCTAAATGCCAATGACTATCTCGCTCACAAGTGTGCTACCATCCCAGCAGCACACAGAGCCGTCTGGGTCAGCAGGCCCAGCAGCTGAGCACCGGATAACAGTTGTTTTTCTAAACTAAAAATGCAGTATTCAAGTTGAATTGCAGTGTTGACACTTTGCAGTAAGTAAGTGGGTTTTGGGTTGCAATCTGGGGTCTCAACTCTAAAAGGCTCCCCATCACTACACTGTAACAACAGCTTGTACCCGGTAAGTCCTCCATATAAGTATTGCTTGGATGGAGGAATTCAAACAGTGGCTCACACACAATAGTTCGATGATTTAAATAATTAGAATTACAATTTGTAATCCAAATCTCATTCAAATGAGAAAACTTCAACTTTTCTAGGGTGGAAATAATACCACAAAGCTACCTTTCAAAAGATAATAGCAACAGCTCTCATCTGTGTTTTATTTATAGTTTATCAGCCCTTTTAACATTCATAATTCATGTCCTTTTCACAACAACTTTATAGAGTAAATATAGAAGACAGTTTAGTATCTATTAATAAAATAAAAAATTAAGGTCCGCCCCCATGCCTGTTGCTTTGGCTGTCACAAATTGCTCTCCTCTGCGATCCCATTTACTGTGCCACCCTGCCGTGGAGGCAGCCAATTATGGACCCAAAACTGCAAACTATAAGCTAAATGAATCTTTCTGCCCTTAAAAAAAAAATTAAGGGAACAAAAGTTTAGAGGTTTAAGGACTTTATGCAAGATTGTATAGACAGTAAAGGATCAGGGCTCAAATTTGACTTTTATGACAGTAATTCCTGTGCTGGGACCTGCTTATCCCCCACTGTCTTATTCCAGGGGGGAAAAATCAGGTAACTCTGAGCGCACTTTGAAAAATTACAAAATCATATACAAATGTGAAATACTATAAGATTCTTTAAAGAAATAGCTCTAAGTAACAAATGGTTTTGCAACGGCTCATTGCATGGGTTAGATCAGCATTCGTTGCAGCCCACTGAACCTTTCTCTGTGAACATCCACCTTCCAAACCTCGGCTGTGGGGAATATTGCCACCAATTACCATTTTAAACACGCGATGTCCTTCAGTTTACACTTGCAGATTTCAGTGAAATAGCATCTTCCAATGAAGTCCACTGTGCTGTAGAATGAAAAAGTTCAGTCAGATCTACTTTAAAAAATTGAACTGTGGCAAAAAAAAATTTAAAAAATTATCATCTTAATTTTTAAGTGTACAGTTCAAAAGTGTTAAATATAGTCACATAATCATGCAGCAAATCTCCAGGTCTACTCATATTACAAAGCTCTACACTTAATGCATAACAATTCCCCACTTACCAACCCCCAGCTCCTGGCCACTACCATCAGACTTTCTGAGATTTGTCTATGCTAGATGCCACCTGTACGTAGAATCATAGCACTTGTCTTTTTGTAACTGGTTTGTTTTACTTAGCATAGTAGCCTCATAGTTTATCCATGTTGTGGTATATCACAGAATTGTCTTCCTCTTAAGGCTGAATAATATGCTATTGTATGTATATACATTTTGTTTATTCACTCATCAGTTGAGTCTGTGGGCATGTGGATTATGTCTACTGGCTACTGTGAATAATGCTGATGTGACTATGAGTGTGCAAATCAATATTTTCTCAAGATCTTGCTTTGAACACACACACACATACTTTTTTTTTTTTTGGTGGGCAGGGCCTCTGCACTGAGTTATATCTGCAGCTCTTTTTTATTTTGGGATAGGGTCTCATTAAGTTGCTAAATTGCCTTTGCTGGGTTTGCACTTGTGATGTTCCTGCCTTAGCCTCCCAGAGTGCTATGATAGGCATGTACCACCCACCTGGCCTGCTTGAACTCTTTTAGACAAATATCATGTGGAACTACTGATAACCATACTTTTTTTCCATAGGGGCTGTACCATTTTATATTCCCACAGTACGTAAGGGTTCTAATTTCTCCACATTCCTAGCATAGAATGTACTTTAGTCATTTAGTACAAATTTTGTAAATCTAGAGCTGAAAGAGACTCTAAAACAGAATTACAGTATATTGTGTAATAACCAGTTAATATTTATGAGTGCACTATACATACCTGGAAAATCTATTTTTCAAGATCTTACGTGTTCATTGATTCGCACATATATTACTATATTAGTCTATCACTATTAGAGTTCTGATAAAGAACAATAGAAAAGACTTACTGTTCAAAAGAAAAGAGAAACTGGGATGGGAAAGGGTCAAGGAAAAGAAACAAAATATATAGATATACACAAAATAGTTAAGATAGTTATACTGCTAATTTCTCTTAGTTCATTGAAAAGAAAGGTTTGAGCTAATACTGTTTGGACAATATTTCTTGCCTATATCTTATACTATGAAGATAACAGGAAGCAATGTATTAATTATTGTTGCTGTCCTACAAGCCTGTTGAGAAACGCTGTTTGTTACTTTTATTTTTATTTCTTTCCTTCTCTTTAAAAAAAAGACTTGATTCTATCCTAGGCTGTAGTTTAACCATTCACATATTTCAGTCCTCCTTGTGATTGCCTGTTACTACAGCTATTGTAGAAATGAACGGGGTAATATGTTAAATTTTTGTATGTGCTACTAAAAAGAAAAAAAAAACACTAGACAATAAATTGTAGAACACAAACTTCCATTTATCTCTGCAATAAATTACAGCCTTTGGCCCTGCAATTAGGCAGGACTACACTTAAACCAATTCACAAAATATTTCAAGAGGAGAGTCCACAGCTTGACTTGACTATATTTAAAACTTTTAAAACTTCTGTAATTACCATGAATATCTTTCAAATAAAGGCTATAATATTTTTCTTCTAAGTCTGTGTCCAAGGACTTGGAGAATAGTTGTCCATTCATAATTTGCATAACTCAGATTCTCTTTTTTTTTTTTTTTGGTATCAAGAATCAAACTCAGGGCCTCGAGCTTGCCAGGCACTGTGCCGCTCAGCTACATCTCCATCCTAATCAAGGTATATCTGAGTAAAATAAAATGGCTATTTTATCAAATAAGAAGCAAAATATAAGGAGTCCATACTTAAAAGCGAGAAGAGGCAGAAAACAGATTTTAAAAAGATTCCATTATGCAAACTGATGTGCAATACCCAAAATAGGCTTTATGGGGGAAAAGAAATTATCTCAAGGTTAAGTATTTTTCTGTCCCATAAAGATCTATTTAGGTCTCTTTGGGGCTGCATGGGGGTTGAGAAACAAATTTTAAATCATGGTCAACGGATCTGATTGAGAATGCCACTTGCAAATAACGGCAGAAAACTGGGTGTAAAACTTTACAGATAAGAATGAAAATCTTATGTAGTCTATCTACAAGGGTACAGAAAATCTGGCCTGAATTTGCCTCGAGACTAAGCCATGGACTTGATTCAGTGAAGCAGGATGGATGGGCAGGGATCCTACTGAAGGACTGTGTGGCCACGTGACTATAATTGAACTAGAGGCATTACCTCAGCACTGACCACCCGGCTAAACCACAGACTACGTCCAGACTGTCTGCCCACTTAGGTCTACTCCCAGGGCATCATCAGACGTTTGGGAGTGGCTCGAACACCAGATCATAACCTCTTCATTGACTCCCGGAGATACAAGCCATACACGTCCCCCGTTTATTTTTATTTATTTTTTTTTTTTGCGGTACTGGGGATTGAACTCAGGACCCTGCACTTACTAAGCAAGTGCTTATTCCACTGAGCTATATCCCCAGCCCCCTAAATTATACTCTTTTTATTTTTATTTTGTTTTTGGCGGTACTGGGGATTGAACTCAGGACCCTGCGCTTGCTAGGCAGGCGCTTATTCCACTGAGCTATATCCCCAGCACGTCCCCCGTTTAAAGGCCACCGCTGCCCGCCACCAGCTCGACTTACTTGGTTGGAGGGATGTCTGTAGAGAAGAGGTCTATGTCAGTATCAGCCAGCAACACAGCCTTCATTCCCCTAGAGCTGAGCACTTGTTTACAGAATTTGCAACACAGGATGGACACGCATCGGTCCTTGAAACTACAACTGCTGGTGGTCATAGTGTCCCACGGAGGATGAGGCGCGGGATTTTTGAAAAAGCAAACAAGAACAATACCCTTCCTGCTTTGATTTCCCTGGGTAGGGGAATCAAATCAAATCCTGCGGTCTCGGATTCTTCTCTAAGCGCTAAAACTGGGAAGGGACAGGGTATTTCGCTGCTTTCGCGGCGGAAGGGTAAAAATACTATTTATTGAGTGGGAATAGACGGGAACCAGCAAATCTGGCTTCTTTTAAACTTTCGTTGAAGAGTGGAGTTGGCGTTGGGGAGGGAGGAGGCAGAGTTGGCCAATACTCCTCAGGCTGAGGTCCGGAAGGGCGCTCCCCTCTGCAGCTCCCAAGTCTCCACGACGCTCCTTCCCTGGGCCCCGGACTCGGACCCCAGGCTACCCTCGGCGGCTCCGTCCCGCTTTCCCGGGCCTCCTCGAGTCTCTCCCGCAGCGGCCGCTCCCGAGCGAGCGGTGGTGGTGGTGGAACGGGGCGGAGGTCACTTTTAGGCTAAGTCCACGCAGGAATCTATCAGGGAACGCGTTGGTTTGGGGGTTCCTCTTCCGCTTTCTCTGCCTTTTCAACCGGTTGTCAGTTTGAATTGCCAGCGCCGTGCACCGATTGGGAGAAGTAGAGTCCGCCTCCGTCACGCATTGGAAGGCCGCCGGCCTTCACCTACAAGACCATACGCCAAGCCCCAGTAACGGTACAGAGATAGTTCGGCTTTCTGGTTGGTCAATATTGGCCCCGCTTTCTATCTCATTGGCCAGTCTCTGCAGGTTGGGGCCCTTGCCAACACCCGCCCTTTGCACTTCTTATTGGAGGATGTTCTACAGTCCCCGCCGAGCTCTACTCTCTATTGGCTAAAAATTCTCACAATGCCCCGCCTTTCTACTCCAGTCCAATTGGTCGTGCCGTCTCTCAAGAGTTTGTGTTTGGCTGTTGGTTATTTTAGTCCCGCCCATCAATTCTACTGAGGGATTCGCCAGCCCTAGGAGGAGCTCACCGTGGGACCACGCCTCGGTAGTGAGTGCTAGTCACGCCTCCAAATTTTGTCTGTTCCGCCCCTCATTCCTGGCTTCTCCGTATCAGCTATTTCTATTAGCTGAAAACCCTATCGGTCGATAGAAAGCGGGCGGTGATTGGCTAGGAGGTGGGTCCTGCTTCCCGGCGGGGTCCTGCGGAGTTGGCTGAGGCTCCTTCGGGGACTGGGGGGCAGAGCTGCGTAGAAGCGGGTGGCTAGGAAGAGAGGGGAGGAGACCTCTGAGAGGAAAGCGGAGTCTCGTCAGAGCCAGGTAAAGGCTCCTTTCCTGTCCCCTTTCTTCCCGACCGGCAGGCTGGAGCCCTGACTGAAGAAACCCCGGCCGGGGCGGGAAGGAGAGGGCGCGGATGCCACTGGCCCGGAGTCCCTCAGGCTGCCGCCCCCGCCCCCGACCCCCTCCGGATCTCCCAGTACAGCCCATAATACTTCTCAGGACGGCGTGTCCCCCTCCCGTCACCGCCTCGCGCGCCGCGGTCCCGGCCCCGTGCCGCACCCAGCCCCCTCCCCGGCTCCGGGGCGGCCTGAGGCTGCCGTCGCTGGCAGCGCCCGTGTCCTCCGGCCGGCCTCTCGCCCTGTCTCCCAACCCTGGCAGACGGCCCAAGTCGCAGCCCAGGACCCAGAAGGATAGGAATTCCTCTCAGCATCCCGGTCTCTCCCGACCAGCGCCGGCCCGCCCCGGCGGGCGCTTTTCGGCCGCAGAGCCCCGTCTCGGTTCCCAGAATTGCCCCCGTCCTTGCACTTCGCGCGGCCTCGCAGCCCCCGTCGTCCCCTCCCCGCCCAGCTCCCCAAGGCCGTCTTCCCCTTGCCCTCCCGCCCTCAAGCCGTGCAGCTCAGTGGTCCGTGGGCTCTCGCCCGGCCTCAGGACCGCACCGCACACCCGCGTGCACCCGCCGCCTCGGCTTCCTCTCCCCTCCGTCGATGTGGCCCTTCCTCCAGCCGCGGGAAGCGGCTCACCCGAGCAGGAGCCTACCCCGGCGCCCGAAGGAAGGGGTAGGGGCGGCCGAGTAGGGACGGTCGCCCAGCGTCCGGCTCCATGCTCAGCCTGCTGCCCTCCCACCTCCCGGGCCACGTTCCAGGAGTGATCTCCTCCCTGTGCGACCCTCAGCGACCCGGGCCCGCCCCCGCCTGGGGCAGGGTGCCGTATCTGGGATCCCTGGGCCCGGGTGACAAAACACACTGAGGATGGCAGGTAGTCACTCTCGCCCCTGCCTTCGGGGAGGTGACGGCTGCCTTCCGCCCCCACTCCCCGGTTTTCCTGGTTCCGACCCTCGCCTCTAACCCGTTTCCTGCTTTTGCGGACCACATTGTTTTCCTGGATGTGTCCCGTGCGGAGCAGGCTTTTTCCTGCAAACCCCCACATTCTGCTGCCAAGAGAAGCTAGTAACCAAAAACAAAACAACTGGGAGGAGGGGCAGGAAGGGAAGAAAAGTTGTGCCCGGGTGGCGTGTCCCTCTTCTGCTTTGATCCCCTTTGATGTTCAGGGAGGTGCCCCCCGGGGGGTTCAGAGGCCGCGTCGGGGACAGGGCTGGGAGGGCCCCCTCGGGCTGGCGGCTGCCCAGCTCTCTCTGGGCTCGGGAAGCCGCCGAGGTGCCGCAGTCCCCGCCCGGGGCTCCGCGTTCCCGCTGCAGTCTCCGCCCGGAGCCCGCGCCGGCGGCTGCTCCAAAGTGTTTTCTTTCAGCCTTAAAACAAAATCCAGGGGGAGCTTCCTTCCTCCCCACCTCGCTGCTCTGGGCTCTGCCGGCCCTGCGGTGCTTGGCCGAGATGAATGGGCCCAGGCCAGGCTCTGAGCGACGTCCCCTCCCTACCCCCTCTGCGATTAGGATCTGAGCTCTGGCTCATGGCCCCCTCCCCCTTTTCCTGCATTTACAGGCAAGTGAACCGGAGCAAACGACTTCCGATCCAGTCCGCGCTGCTGCGGCTCCTGTTTGGGATTTGATTTGCAGTATCTTCGAGCCTGTGCGACAAAAAACCACGAAGCACGCCTAGCCCTGCCTGGCACCCCGGTACAGACCCATTCCCTCCCGGGGCCACAGCTGGGCGCGTCCACACCCCCGCACCCCCACACCATGTTGTGCGGAAGGACTTCCACTCCCCTCCTGTGTCGTTGATGTCAGACCCCAGGCCAGCCTCTGGGCGCTGCAGTTCTCCCGGCTAAGGCTGCAGCTCCGGCTCCCGCTCCCGCTCCGGCTCCGGCTCCGGCTCTAGTACAGAATCCAGCTGCCGCCGCACACGGCCCCAGCGCCCACCGTCTGCATGTGCCCATCGTAGCCGTCTGCCTAGCCCGCAGCCCGCGCTCCCCGGAGCGGAGCGCTGGAGACCACCGCGGGGGGCCCCTTCTGCCCTTGGGAAAAGCGTTCTTGGAGTTATTGATTTCGGTGGTTGGATTTCTCCCGTGGATCTATCAATTCACAATTGGAATTTGGAAGAAAAAAGGAAAACATGACGTCTCCAGCCAAATTCAAAAAGGATAAGGAGATCATAGCAGAATACGATACTCAGGTCAAAGGTAAGGGCTTTGAAAAAATAGCCTATGCACACGCTGTGTGGACTGGTAAAGCGTGTATTTCCATCCTGATTTGCAGGCTGTTCATTTCTTTGGGTGGAGCAGGTGGGGTCGGTAGACCCCAGAGATGGTTCCCATAGGGAGGGTCTGAGCCTCCGAAGGCTGGGCAGTGGCAGGGGTCACAGGCACCGGGAAGGAATTGTCTGAGTGGGTTTTAGGAATATGTGTGGTGCTTGCCATTATTTTGGCAGCCCTCTCCCCCACGTTGATCAGGATGGGGGGAGGGGCAGGAGGTTCTTGGATAGAAAAAAGGCAGCAGTTTGCCTCTGGACATCTGAGTCAGGTGTCCTTGAAGGGCAGTTGAAATCTGACAGGTGTTTGGACATGTATTTCAGAGGTTGAAGAGTCTAGACAGAAAGACAACCTTGAGAAGGTGTACCATTTGGAGCACCGTTGGGAGAGGCGGGGTTTGTTCTGATGCACTGTATTAGAGCATGAGATTTGTTATGGCACTGGCCGCAGAAAGTCCCTAGCCATCTTGGGTGCACCTTGTGCCTGCTTGGTCCTTGGTCATGCTGCATGTATCGGTGGAGATCAGAGAACAGACAGAACAAGGCTGTCCACACCCAGCCTCCACCCTTACCTGAACCTGAATGCAGTCAGGACATTAGGGTTTCCGGGTGGTGCTGAGTTTGGAAAATGAGAAGACATAATTGTCTAACCCTTCTGTGTGGTCACCCTCTGCAACAGAATGCATGCTTTTAAAGCCCCATTTTCTTTTCTGCAAAAATGTGAAGGGTAAAGCAAAATGTGGACACAGAGAAAGTAGATGTCCTGTCTCATCATCTAGTCTACTGGCTGATTTGGCTGGTCAGTCAGACCCCAAATCCAAAAAGCCTTTTCTTAACCACTTACAAGGGGTCTGTGCCTGTGAAAGAGCCCTAGCATTTATTTGCAAGGTACAGTCCCTTCCTGACCAGTGACTGGAAATAGCCATGTGACTCCAATCCATTGAGACCTTAGCTGAGGAGTGGGAGAGGTGGGTGGCCTTGAATGTTATACCACATTGTTGGAGCTCTGGGTTTTCCTTTGTTTCAGAGTACAGAGGGAGGGGCCCCTCCTTCTCTCCCTGCACCAATGCTAGATGAGACCTTTTTCTATCATAGAGGACTTGGGAAGGACCATGTATCCCCTTTAGTGATTGCCTGAGGTAGGAGTAGGGGTGAAATGTGAAAGGGGCAGCTCCCTTACTTCTTGGAAGGTTGGAAGGTAGTTTGATGTACCCCACTGTGTTTGTAGGATCTTTTTTGTGTCATCAGTTTGGTCAGTGCTGGAGGTGCCCTAAGGGACCTTCTATCCACTTGGCTGCGAATATCGGTAGATTTATTGCTGAGATGGGGGAGTTGATGATTGATAGCTTCAGTTGAACTGGGATTGAGAGAGGTGTGGTTGCGAGTTATAATTGAGGTCTTGGCCTCCTGTCACTGTTCCTAATCTGGCCTGTTTTTGTAAACAATAGGCCACTGGCCTCTGTCCTGTCCAGATGCATTCTGCTCTGGGAATCCCCCCTGCAGTTTTACCAAGATAGGACATTAAAAAAAAATGTATCTTATTTGTAACTATTGCCATCTAGAGTGTTAATGACTTTGACTTTCCTGGATTTTGCAGAAGCTTACCATTTGACTTAAGATGCAAAGTGATTTTACAGGTTTATTTTTTGTAAGATTCAGGGCTGATAATACAGTGTGTGTTAATATAATCTGTATTAATACAATCTGCCAATTTTTTATTGGTAAAGAATTTGTCATGAGTGTCTCAAAATTAAACACTTCATGTACACTTCATGTACAAACATTGCTCACTAAAATGATGTAATGCAATCAGCCGCTTGGGGTTTCTCTTCAACCTTGCAACCATCAGGAGACTGGCTTTGCTCCTCTGTTTTTCCATTGACACGCTTCAAGATCATAGAGTTTTACAGATGACAGAACATGATGTCTTCCTCATAGAAGGTCCCCCCTGAGTGGTTGTGGAATGGATTCGAATAGTTTGGTCTCTCATTTTACAGCTGAGGACAGTACAGAGAACTGACAAGGCTTGTCCAAGGTCACACAGCTTGGTAGCAGATCTGAAGCTTGAAGTAGCTTCACTGACTCCCAACTCCCTATTCTCTATCTTCAGTATGAAACTTGTCTGATTAGGGCGGGGAAAGAAAAAACTTATTAAGGAGCCCAAATCTATCAATGAATAATAGTAGTGATAGTGATAATGTTAATAGTTTACATTTTGTGTGCTCATTACATAAGTTCTGTCCTGTCCCAAGTGCTTTACATGAATGGTCTGGTTTAACCATTGCACTAATCCAGGGAGAGGGTATTGTCTCCTTCTGTGCACCACATGAGGAAACTGAGGCTTAGAAAGGACAGGAGCCCTTCCAAGGTCACAGCCAGATCACAGTAGCTTGATGTCAACTGTGTATTGAGTGCCTACTATGTGTTCTGGAGTTGGGATACAGTTGTGAAGAAGAGGGAATTCCCACTTTCAGGAAGCTTATATTCCTGGAGACAAAGGGGCTGGGTTCAAGGTTGGCTGTGCCTCTAGTTACCTAGAAGCCCGGAGTCAGAATTTCGAATTTTAGCTTTTCATGTATTCTGTGGCCCTCTCAGTGCTGTCAGCCTTACTTCTCTTACAGATGTCAGGATGGAAAAGGAAGATTGCTGTAACAACAAAACAGTTTGGATTGGTGGTTACAAGTTTTGGAGACAAAGGTCCAGGTTTAAATCTCTGTTTTGCCACTCATTTGTATGCCTTGTCTCAGCCTCAGCCTCACCCTTAGTTTCTTAATGTGGACAGTGGGCAAAATAATACGCATTTCAAAAGGTAGTTGAGTGCTCAATGAAACAGTATGTTTGGGCTCTCATGGTCTGGTCTACCCTTTGTTTGTGAGCCTTCTTGGGCTGACTAGTAAGCCTGCACTGCCTGTCTTGTTTCTAAAGTGCTAGATGCTAAATGACAGGAGTGAAACTTGAGTTCATCTGTAATAACAAAAGGTGTTTGGACATCAGTTTCCTTTTCTGTAAAATGAACAGGTACACTGTTAGCACATTGGCCATCACTGTTTCGTATGTTTCTACCCGGAGCCTTGGGCCTGCTTTTCATTTGGAATGGTTTGAATCAAGTGTGCTCTAAATGGACTTTGCAGGACTCTCTTTGGCCTGTTTTTGCCTCCCTTTGAACCACCTGCTTGCGTGTGTTCTGAAGAGCTGAGACTGCAGCCCCTACCCGGCCCCTGCTTGGTTTTATGAGGGGCGTGCCTCTTTCGGCAGCCTGCACCAGAGCTGCCCTTTTAAAAACCATCATTGTTTCTGGTTTGTGGGTGTTCAGATTCCTTTCAAAGTTCATGCCTTTCAGTGTTGGGACTCAAAAGCATTAATATTCTTAATCTTTCTATGTAGTCTTTTCCAATTTACGAAGTGTTTTCATATATATTAATCTCAGCAATTTTTTTTTTTTTTCTGAGACAGGGTCTTGCTATGTAGTTCAGGCTGGCTTTGAACTTGGAGCAGTCCTGCTTCAGTCTCCCCAGTGCTGGGATTATAGGTATGCACCACCATACCCAGCAGTTCTCTGGAAATTCTTGCCAACTCTGGTCAGGTTCGTGGAGTAGTGAAAGGCAGTGAGGTGCAGGGCATGGTACCAAAGATGACTGTCTGGGTGGCATCTGGGTGAATTCACATTGTTGCCTACAGCCCTAGCTGTTGTCCTTCCTTGCTCAAGGCCCCCTTTCTTTTATTCTCTCCATAGATTACATTTTTATAGTCCCATGGAAAGCTTGAGATTGGCAATTAATACAAATACTCTAGGAGGAATAGTTTCAAACAAAATGCCACTGTGTACTGACTGAGCAGTCAGATATTCTTTCTTGAGAGCATTAGGCATCTCCTCTGTCTCTCTGTGTCCCTCTGTCTCTCCCTCTGTCTCTCTGTCTCTGTCTCTCTGTCTCTCTCTCGCTGTCATGTCTTAAGAGAACAGTGTGTGTGCATCACAGAGCTGTGAAGTGGATTTTTGTAATTTCCATCTGGAGCATTTTGATAGAAAAAGTACAGGCCCTTGCCTGAACAGTTTAACCCTTTCAGGACCCTTTGGGAGCTGGAGATGAAATTTCAGAGTCCTTCTCTTGTGTATGCACATGCTCTCTGGTGTGCTGATTGGGGGTATTTAAACAAGCGAGCTCCCCTGGGAGATCTGAGCATTTCCTCACTTATGCCAACACAGGTCTTCTCCTGAGCTTCTTCCCTTCCAGCCCCTAACCCCTCCCAAGGGAGCTTTAAATATAATCAGTTTGTGAAAAGCTGCAGTAAAACATCTTGGAATCCCCAAGCAGAAGCTATTATTTTCCTGTGAGATACTGAGGGCTCTTCTTCCCTTGCTGAGAGATCATAGCCACTGCGCAGTATGACGAGCTCATGGAAGAAAATGAAGCCTTGGAAAAAATCAAACACCATTCATCTCGGAGATGCAAGACCTTTTGGAAGAAAGGGAGAGGCTAGGAGCCAGGCAGACCGTATGCTGTGCAAAGCACGATGGTTGGAAACTGTCGTGAGTGGCCCTTGGCTTTGAAATATCAGGCCTAATTTTGGGGAATGGGAGCAGAAATATCCTTTGGAGAAGAATCTCAGGTAGCTAGGGCCCCATCTGTCTTGCAACTTGCAGGCTGAAAGAGTAGACAAGCCCCATTTTTTCTCCACTGTGAAGTTTAGGGGCCCTTTCCCCTTTTAACTGCAGCCACTGCTCAGAACCTCTTTTGTTCATTCGTTTTTTGTTTTTTGAGATTAGGTCTCACTATGTAGCCCACGCTGGTGTTGAGCTCACTCAGTAACAGGCTGGCCTCGAACTTAACAGCAGTCCTCCTGCCTCAGCCTCCCGCATGCTGGGATTAGGGCACTACCATGCTTGGCCAGAACGTGATTTTTAAGCTTCCATTTCCCTTCCAGATAAGCTGAGATGCCCAATGGCCCCTATAGAGTTTTCTTTCTGAAAGGCAGTTTTCTGCACGAGAATTAGGCTTACTGTGCAGGAACCTTGGGGCTTTGAGGGCCACACTAGGGAACTACTGTGTTGGGGTAAGGGGAAAGCTGTGGATGTGTAGATTTCTACTAGTAATAAAATGTAAGTGAATAGTTTTAACTGGTGTTGGCTCTGGAACTGATCTGGGGAGTCTGGAAAAATTACTTTGGAAGTTGTTTGACTTAAAAATAAATAATGTAAAGCCGGGCGTGGCACATGTCTGTAACCCCAGTACTACCTATAGGCTGAGTCAGGAGGAATACCACAAGTTCAAGGCCAGCCTGAACTACATAATGAGACGATGTGTCAAGAACACAAGAATCAAAAAAAAAGGGAGTGAAAACGTGTTTATAAAAATTATAAACACCTTTGATGATAATGTGTAAGAACTCTCTTCTTTAATTACATGTAAAATAGATGTAAGATTTACCATTCCTAACTATTCTCTTTTAAATTTTTATTTAGTACACCTTTGCAGTATGTAAGGATTACATTCATCGTGGGGGGCTAGTGCACTGCAGTGTGGGGACATCATCGTGGGGCTGGTGCATGCGCAGTGTGGCGACATCATGGGGGCTAGTGCACGCGCAGTATGGTGCCATCGTGGGGGCTAGTGCACATGCAGTGTAGCGACATCATCGTGGGGGCTGGTGCACGCGCAGTGTGGGGACATCATCGTGGGGGCTGGTGCACATGCAGTGTGGCGACATCGTTGTGGGGGCTGGTGCATGTGCAGTGTGGTGACATCATCGTGGGGGCTGGTGCCAGTGTAGTGCGGCGACATCATTGTGGGGGCTGGTGCACGTGCAGTATGGTGACAATCAGGGCGTTGATGTTGTGAGACCACTGTCACCATCCGTACACAGAGCTCCTTTCGTCTTTGCAAAGTAGAGGCTTGCTGCCCACTAAACAGTAACTCCCCTTCCCCTGCCTGCAGCCCCTGGCAGCCACCAGTCTACTTTTTGTCTCTGTCTGACAACTCTTAAGTATCACATAGATATCTAAGTACCTCATATGGTATCTGTCCTTTTGTGACTGGCTTATTTTGCTTAGCTCATCTATGTTGTGGCATATGTCCTGTCCTTTTTAAGGCTGAGTAATATTCCATTGTATGTATATATCATATTTTGTTTATCCATTTATTTGTTGATGTGCTCTAGGGTTGCCTCCACCTTTTACTTTTTGGAATAATGCTGCTGTGAACATAGTGTGGTCCTACTTTTAAAAACTGTCCTCTGTACTGCATTTTATGAGCGTTGTATACACATTTCTACATGATCACTTGTCCTGATAAATTTTTTAGAGTTCAGTTTTAGTATATGTATTTATATTTTCATATTATGAGCAAGTATCTTTGTTTATGAGCATTGTATATTTATTAACTGTAGTTTTAGACCTTGTAGTAAATAACTACTAAGCTTATATTGTAGTTTTAACAGTTTTTTGGGGATTGAATTGATATTCCATAAACTCTTATGTGCTTAAAATGTTCAGTTTGATAATCTTTGACATGAAATTCATAGTCAAGATAGTGAATATAACCATCACTCCTAAATGTTTCTTTATTATAATGGAGTGTTCATAAATGAACACTATAGTCCCATGTGATGGTGCGTGTCTGTAATACCAGCATTCTGGGAGGCTGAGGCAGGAAGATCACAAGTTTGAGCCTAGCCTGGGTACCTGGCCATTTTGTAAGACTCTGTCACAAAAAAGTGGGGGGAGCTGGAAATGTACCTCAGTGGGAATACTGATTTTTGGGAGGAGAGAACAGAATAGAGGGAAAAAGGAAGAAAAGTACTGGCCATGTTGGAGCTGCCAAGTGAGGGTGTTTGTTTTCCCATAGACCTTGCTGGGCCAGGGCCCAGGGCATCACATCTCTAACAGGGGTCACAAGTGAGCCAGATGCCAAAGGAAGGGGCAGGGACGTGGCTTCCATGGAATATCTACTCTGAATGTTATGAATATGTGTCTTCTAATCACTGATCCCTGTTTTTCACTGAAGAGAGACCAACTTTCTCAGGCATTATCCCAAAGACTTTGTCTAGATTATTTCATTCCTTATGCCAGGAACATATTACTATTGCGTTTTGCTGATGAAGGAAATGAGGTGTAGGATATTCAGGAACTTATCAGGCTCTGCTGTGGTGAGTGATAGAACAGGAATTAGAACCTCACCAGAGTCTGAGTTCTGAGTACTGCCCATGGAATGCCTTTCTCCTTGTAGAGCCCCATGTACACCCCACTGCAATCCCACTCTCATGTAAAGCCCCCGTCATCAGGTCCTAGTCTTCCTTGATCTCTTGGTCCAGAAACTGCCTTTCTCTCTATTTCACCATATAGTGCTTGTCATAATAGTTCTCATGTGGCATTGGTCTCCCAGTGCCTTATGTTTGGAATATTTGCATTCCAGTCTTCTGGAAGGAACGTTTTAAAGTCACATGGGTGCAGTGCAAAGAATATGGGCCCTGGAGCCAGCACTGAACTGGAGTCCTGTCAGCATCACCTTGTCGCTCTGTGATTTTGCTTTAGTCTGTCCCCTTCCAAGCATCCTCTTCTGAGGCATGGAGATAATAAGGCTTACCTTGCTGTTTATTGCAAATGTGTATGAAATATTAGCTTAGTGTATGACAAGCATTAGATACTAAGGAAATTGCTCTTATTCTGAGATCTCTTCATATAGGAAACATGCCTGAAATACTATTGTAGCCCAAAGGGTAGCTCTCAGTAAATATTTATCAACATTAAAAATGTGCAAATTTAAAAAAGAGTAAATAAATACATGCTCTTTACATAGAATATTTCTTTTAGAAATAGAAATATTTTAAAATCTTGACAGTATATCTTTTTATAATGTCAACGAAGTGATTGAAAAACAGTTGTTATTTGCTAAGTCATACCATAAAAGACTTCGTACAGCCATCACTTCCCATATGTCCTGCTCAGATCTTACATCACAGAATTGAACTGCTCCTAATTTCTGTGTAATAATAGCATGTTGTGTCATGCTTCAGGATTTATCCATGCTTTGTCCTCTTTGGAATGTGTCCTCTTCTTTAAACCTGGAAAATTTCTTTGTCCTTTAAAGTCACTACCTCCAAGAAACCTCCCTGTTCCCTGCATAGCCTCACCCTCTGCACAGTAACCCTGTTCTGGCTCCTAGCCACGGGCACCCAGTAGGGTGTCCCAGCATCTCCCCTTGCTTTCTTTATTCTCAGCATCCCCTCTGCTGTTCTCCCTGTGCATGTTTGTATCCTGTACTCATCATGTTTCACTGTAAGCTCTTTGTTTACATCTCTTGTTTACTACTCACTGACCACCTTTGGGATAGAACTGTCTGTTCATTTCTGAGTGTCCAGCTTCTGGCACATAGCACACACTAAAATGTTGGTAAGTTGAATTGAACACTTTGCTGAGTTGAGATGGATGTGACTGTGCTGTGATGCCACATTTCTTTGTTGTTGTCTTTTTGAGAAAGTTTCACTATGCAGTCCAGGCTGGCCTTGAACTTACTTTGTAGCCCAGGCTGGCCTCGAATTTATAGCGATGCTCCTGCCTCAACCTCCTGAGTACTGGGATTATAGGCATGTGCCACCACATCCTGCGTTGCCACATTTCTGCAGTCAACCCTGCACTTTCAAGAAGAAAAGTATACTCCCTTGTTAGTGTGACTTGAAATTCACCACAGATTAAACAGCCTGAATATTGTTACCCCACACGGGCAAGTACAAACTGTATGCTCCACTGAATTCTCCCATAGATAGGGCACCTTCTGCCTTCTGTATTACCTCCCCTACTTGAGAATTCTTGCTTCAGAGCTGTACTTTAGCTAATCAGATTTCCTCAGTTACATCTTTACCTCGGAAACCAGGAAAATTATCAATCCTAAAATTCCTAAAAGTTTAAAACAAACATAAAGCAAAACAACATAATTGAAGGAAAACATACTCTACATTTATTCAGGATTTAGTTATTTTTAAGAGGTATTCAAAATGTAAATTCGAGAAAGTTTAGGTTTGTCTTGACCTAAAACAGGGTCCATGTGAACATGGACTGCTTGAGGTACTTTTCAAAGCTTGGGTTTGCTTAGAGCTATTACGAGGTTACAAGCAGCTATATGATCTATGGTGAATGTAGAGGAAAGGTCCAAGGAGACAAACAGGAAAACTCTGCCCTTTGGTTTTTCAGGTCATTTGGTATTTCGTAGCTTTGACTTTATCTTTGCATTGTAAGAGGGTGGTCCCAAAATTGAAGTACATGTTCTTGAGGAAGGAAAACAGCTGGGAAGTATGCTTCCTCCATTTTGGTGGGTATTTTAGGATACCATCTGTTAGGGAAAAGGCAACCCTCATGTAACCTTTTCTTCTGCAGATACACTAATCAGTGGGCCAGTGACCCCAAACGCATTTGAAACGTCTTTGCTATTTGAGCCTAGATCCCATATTTAGAACTGTGGCCCAGTGGGCAGGGTCTGAATGCTCTCTGCGGAGAAGATGACCTTGCCAACCATGGGTGGCTGAGTGGCCAGGGTTCTACAGGAAGACAAAACACAAAAACCAAAAGACCCAAGAGTATGACCTGGCCAGGACATGCCATGCCATGAGCTTTAAAAGAAATGGCAACAATTTTTCCAAACATTGAAATCCCTCAGAGGTCTGCACAGTTTTCCTACTTGTATTATGTATGTGTATTATTTTGGGGCATACTGGGCCTGATCTTGTCAAATGAATAAGCTGCTCTTCGGGAGGCACTTTGAGTGAGGTACTTATTCTGGAGGTATATTCCTTTTTGGACCAATAGCATATTTTATAACAAACTGTGTAGGATTCTACACAGGTGGGTTAGTGCTAAGAGATTTCTGGATTGGGAGACAGATAGCTTGGGTTCTAGCTTGGCTTTGACTCTGATTTTGAGGATAGCTTACCTAAGGTTTCAGTGCCTAGTTTCCTCATCTATAAAATAGGGCAATAATTTTTGACCCTCATTAATAATGATGAGGGTAATGGCTTGCATTTATTGAGGTCTTTATAGGTCTAAGTAAGCACTGTTAAGTGTTTTACATATATTAACTCATGAGTTTCCCAACAGCTCTATGAGGTTAGCTATTATTATCCCCATTTTGCAGATGAAGCAAAATGAGGTTAAATAACTTGCTCCAAAGCACATAACTAGTAAATGATAAAAACAAAGGATGAAGTTGGGGATGGTGGTGCGTACCTACAATCCCAGCACTTGGGAGGCTGAGGCAGAAGGATTACCCCATGGTTTGAAGCCAGCCTGAACTACACATCAAGACCTGGTCTCACCAAAAAAACAAAAAGGAAAACAGCATGAACTGAGGCCAATTTAATTTTGCTGTGAGGCTCAAATAAAGTAAGTCATTTTTGAAAGCCCTATGAAGCTATAAAATGCTGCATACTTGCTTAGTTGATTGTTCTCATTTCCCAGTTCCTTCATACAAAAATGAGTTAATACAGTGTTTTTGCATGTGCTCCTAGTATGTATTTACTTGACATGCTTGTGTCTTGGTTTCTTATTAAGTAAATTAGAGGTAAGTTTACAAAATTTCTAAGATCTTTTCAGCATTTGATTCATGAGTCTTGCTTATTGAAGGTGTTAAAGAAGATGTACCTTGCAGGGCACACTAGTAGGTAAGAACTGTTACGTTCTTGGAGTGACATTCTCCCACCCTAGTGCTTGCCATACCTGCATGGCTGATGCTGCACATAGACGGGGTGGATTGACCCCAGATGGTGGCAGTGTGGCCCTGGCCTGAAAAGCAGTTGAAGTGATGTTTAGTTAGGGGTCGTGATCTGACAGGAAGATATGTCTCACAGTTGGAGAACAGGGAGGAGGAATATTGATGGCCCTGGATATGGGCTTGTGACTGGATCGCTAGGGCAATAGATGCTCTAATTAGGATAAATGTATTGAACCTTGGATTCCAGTAAGCTCAGAGACTTTGAGAAAATTCCCTGTTTTTACTGGTTTGTATGGTTTTCCTGACCAATGTTAGGGAGCTAGAAATGGAGTTTGTGTAATGCTTGCTATTTTAGAGATTTATGGTGTGAGCATTACTTTAAAACAAAGAGGAAGCTGAGTGATTCTTTCTAGTGAGAATTAAAGAAATAAGGAAGTGGGAGGCCTATAATCCCTGACATCGGCTGCGGCAGACTGCGGGGAGATGGTGTGGATGTGGAACCCACGTAGGTTTAATCTAGACATGAGCTATGACTTTGGACACTGCTCTTATGTAGAATGGACTCTTACGGTCATACGTTGGTGCATTTTGACTCAGAGGTTTTGTCCATACAGATGATTTGTTTGGTATAGTATGTGCAAACTAGAATTTGTTAGTGTCAGTTGCGTTGTGACTATCTTCTAGCCAAATGTACTTGTTTGGTATTCACCAATTTTGGTATTCATTGTACCTCTTGAAACCAATTAATAGATAAATACTGAAGTACTGCTGTTATGTCCCTCTGCACACATTAGGGCCTTTGTTAACTCAGGGATTTTTTTGAGGATTATGGTGAAGTATGCGGTAGTAAGAACTTGAAATGTTTTTGTGTTTATGCTTGTTTTCTTTTTGCCTAATGAATAGGCTAAGTAACAGTCTGTTGTTTTAAAATGAGTGCTATTAATAATAATGACAGTTCATATTTTTATCATCGCAACATTTGAAAAATTCCTTCATAGGTAAGGAAGGTTGTAAAGTAATGGAGGACTGGTTACCTAATCTTAGAAAAGCTGTTTCACCTTTGGGATTCTCAGTGTAGCAGGAAAATGAAAAGATGGATTACTAATTTCTTACTTTATCACTTTTCGGACCTATGACCAGAAAATGATTAGCATAAAGCAAGTTGACACATGGAGTCTGGATGTGCATTATTCTCTCGAGAGAAGGATAGAAAGCAGAAAATAGATTATCATAGGTTTTTCTTACTCTGTTTCTGTTTTAAATGACATTAATAGGCTTTGTGTGTTAGGCATCCTTGGAGTCAATTGTGCTGTATCTTTTGATCTATCTTATTTATTCAGGGATTTGTGGTGATGTAAGTTATCTCAGCTCTTTGCTGTCAGCAATTTAAAGCTAAACATCAGAGCATTTTGGGTAGATGACATCTGTTACTTTGATTAATGAGGTTCTTGATCTGGATATGGTAAGGCCAGTAACAACAAAATTCAGAAATACCTTGGGAGTGTAACACAAAAATATGGTGCATGTTTAAATTAAAAATAAAAATCTATATCACTTCTGAACCTTTTGCCTAAGATCAAGCAAAGAATAAAAATTTATTAAAGCCACATTGCCGTTAATCTACCTCAAACTACTCTCCCTTACTTCCTATGTACTTGTCACTTTCTGGAGCAATGCTGGAAGCCCTCTTTTTCCTTTCTTTCTTCTTTCCTTTTTTTTTGGTCTTTGTGAGACAAGATCTTGCTTTGCAGTTCAGGCTGGCCTTGAGATCACTTTGAAGTCCAGGCTGGTCTCGAACTTGGGACTGCCTTGGCCTCCGAGTGCTGGGATTGCAGGCGTGCTCCACCATGCCCAGCCCTTTATTTTTTTTTTGAGACAAGGTCTCACTATGTGGTACAGTCTGCCTTTAACTAAGTAGCCTCAAACTCCTGACTGCCCTCCTCTGTCAGCCAGGAGTGCTGGGATTACAGAAGCGTGCCCCCATACATATTAGACGACCTCCTCTGTGGGTGTCTTTTCATGGCTTCCAAGATGTCCTGAATTGATTCAAAATGATTACAGCAATTTCTGTCAAATAAAAACATTACAGTGTGTTCTCATCTAGGTATTCATTAGATCTGGCACCATACAATGACCTCTGGCTCTTCCCCAAAGTTAAATTGACCTTGAAATGTTTTAAATTAATTCAGGACATTGAGGCAGCCACAACAGTGCAACTAAAGACAGTCACGGAAGAGGACTTTCAGGACTGTTTCACAAAGTGACAAGACCCAGGCGTGGTGGTATACACCTGTAATACCAGCACTTGGGAGGCTGAGGCAGGATGATCGCCTTGAGTTTGAGGCCAGCCTGGGCTATGTAAGTGAGCTCAAGGCCAGCCTCAAGAAAACACAGTGAGACCTGCCTCAAAAAACAATAACAACAAAAACAAACAAACAAAAAAGAGAAATTGGCAAGAATGATGGGATAAGTATTTGAAGTGAGCAAGAGTATCATGAGGGGGAATAATGATATATCTTTACTATAATAAATTAAAGACAATTTTAAAATATTCACTATATTTAAAAAAAATCATTGCCCATAATTTTCTTTTAAGGTACAGTTGCACTCTGAGTACCAAAGCCTGGATCTGAATTGTGCCAGTTATTTCTTTTAACAGTGTGTGTGTATAAGTGTGAGCTTTCTTCTGCTATTTTGGCCAGGGAGCACGTCTGCCAGGCCAGAAATGCCAGCTTTCCTGGATTTAGCAATGAAAGAGTTAATCATTATGCAGGCAGAAACAGAAACCTTATGTGTTTTTAAACTCCCCCTGTCTCACATCTCCTTCGTCTTCCTAGAAGAAAAGGCTCACGTACAGGTGTACATGCACACTCTCTCTCTCTCTCTCTCTCTCTCTCTCTCTCTCTCTCTCTCTCTTAGGAGAGTTAATCTAAAACGATCTCATGTTTATGGGAGTGGGAATTACTTGGGAGGAACACTTGTGTTCTTTGGGCTTACTGGGCATGATGTGAAAGCAGGGCTATTTGGCCTGTGGAGATTGCAGATAAGAGTGTGATATGTAATTGAGTAAGAATTTGAAAAATTATCCGATAACATTAGCAGCAAAGCAACTGCTTGTACTTTTTATGCTCAAAAACTATTTAGAGTAGGAGTGAAGAGCTAGCACTGCTTTTGGGCGTGGGAAACCCCCTACCCAGCCAAATATGTTTGCCCAGGCTGGGAGTGTGAGGTCTTTGAGTGATCTTGACAGATCACTTAGAACATTCTTTGGGCCCTGGGCAGTTCTTCAGACTAATCATTTTAGGAAAAGGGCTGTCAGCCAACCTTTAAAATCCTTTGCAGAAGAATATAGTATAGCCCACCTTTCCATCTTGTTCCAGTGACCCAAACTATGAATGATTGATTCCTTCATTGGCAGAGCTTGAAATGGTAGAAAGGAAGTCTGATGAATCGAAGGCATGCTTTTGCTGCTGCTACCACACCTTCTGCACAGACCTTTGCTTTATTCAGATTCTCAGCAACTCAAAGGAGGAGGCTATTGATGAAACTTGCAAGGCGTTGGCTCTTGGCTGATGGCGTTTCTTACCAGTCCCCTCCCTTCCCCACTTCCTCCAGTGTTGGGACATTTTACATTGAACATCACAAGCTAATATCAACCTGGACCCATTTATGTAGTGCCTAGTATGTGCTTGGTACAGGGCTAGGCTTTGAATATACAGAGATAAAAAATTTCTGTCTTTAGGGAGCTATTAGAGAGATGGACAGATCACACAGGCACAGGGACAGGGCCCCAGTAGGGGGTTGTGGAAGGCTATATGGACAAGGGAATAATCTGATGGTAAGGTTGATGAGGCTGGTTATTGGGGAAAGATGATGATTACCACCTGGTATTTATAGAGCACACAGGTGTCTGAAAAGCTGTCCCATATTTTATCTCATTTGGCCTCAGAATGGTACTGCAACAGGGCAGAATGAGTTCAGTCTTTCTCGCTTTGCCTTTTTTGAAATGTTTTATTTTGATATAATTACACATTTATGTGCAGTTGTAAGAAATGATAGAGATTGTACACAGTCTTTACTTAGCTTTCCCCAGTGATGAACATTTTGCAAAATAGGAATATAATATCACAGCCAGGACCCTGACAGTGATCCAGTGAGAATATGGGACCATCGTTGTAAGGATCCCTCGTGTTGCCCTTTTATAGTTCTACCCTCTATTTTACCTCTCATCTTACCTCTCCCTGCTGCCCTTACTCTTCATTCTTTTATTGTTGGCAGTCACTAATCTGTTCTCCCTGTCTATAATTTTGTCACCTAAAGAATACTGTAAATGTGGAATAGTAAGTCTGTAACCTTTCAGGATTAACTTTCTTTTTTTGCTTATCATAATTCTCTGGGGATTTATGCAGGTTGGGAGAAGATGCCACCTCACCTGGTTCTTTCTGTACTTTTAATATTTGGGAGGATGACAGCTGGAGCCTTACCCAGAGTAGTTCTTCAATTGCAATCCAAAGACAGCTTTTAGGCTTTTCTTATTACTGCTGTTTAGGTGTGCCTTGTTATGTGCTGAATGCTGGTCATTATGGGTTGAAATACTTTCAGAGTTGACTTACCTTTTCACCCTTTTAAAAAATTTTTTGATGCAAGGTCTCACTCTGTAGCCCAGGCTGACTTTGAACTTGAGATCCTCCTGCTTCAGCCTTTGGAGTGCTAGGACTATAGGCATGTACCACCACGCTTAGTGGTCTTTTTACTTGTTGAATTTTTTGGTGTATAAGAAATTTCGGATTTTAATTGTGTTAAATTTATCCAACTTTTTCTTTTTGTCTGGACTGCTTAAAAACACACAGAGATACATACATATATACTCACATAAACCTTTCCTGTACTGAAACCATAATAATGGTCTACATTTTCCCCTAAAAGTTTTAAAATATTATGTTGCATATATCTTTCAATTTATCTGTATAAACTGGGCAGAGTGGCACATGCCTGTAATCTCTGCACTTGGGAGGGTGAGGCAGGAGGATTGTTTCAAGTTTCAGACCATTCTGGGCTACAAAGTGAGCTCAAGGCTAACCTGGACTGCATAGCAAGACCCTGTCTCAGAAAGACAAAAAAAAAAAAAAGTAAAAAAAATTTTATCTGTGTAAGTTATGTGAGGTAGGAATTTACCTTTACTCTATCATGGCTGTTTGTCCAGTGTTCATTTATTGAAGGAGACACCCCTTCCTTCATTGATTTATAATGTCTTTGGTTCATATGTCAAGCCTCTGCATATCTGTGGACAAGATGAATTCTCCAGGATGCTGAAGTTGTACTCACTCAGGTTCAGTCAGGGGTTCCTGCTGAGGGAGATGAATATTTTCCCTTCTAAGGTGGACAGCATTAGGCTATTTCTAGACCCTCATCTAGAACATCTCTGCTATTATGATGTTTACTGTATTTTATTTGAAGAACTTTGTACACTTAAGACTTTTTAAAAATTTAAAATCTATCATTTTAGCAAAATACATCTCTCACTCATCTTGGATTGGGTATAACAGGTAAGATGTTAGGACCTAAAGTGTATTTTTCAAAACACTATTTTGTGATTGTCAGTAGTTCCAAATATATTACCCAGGCCACAAATAATTATGTAGCTTCTGTGAGCAATTTAGAGCTATCCGCAGTCTAGTCCTTATCCTCTGGGATCATAGGAACCAGTGGAGAAATACAGCCTATCTATATGAAAAATAATTTTAAAAAATTAACCCACAGCAATACAAGAAATTACATCAGCCTGGGGATGACTAAAAATGAGAGACACTGATAAGAACTTGAGGAATTCTGAGATGGGAGAGGTGTGGGCCAAGATGAATAAGATTGTGATTTATAAAGTGGGATTTGGCTAAGTTGAGAGTAGGAGGGAAGAAAGAGGCAGTGTGTCTTCCCCCAGTGGCTTTACCCCAGCCCCTCCATTCACAGGACTCCTGCATCCCTTCCTGCAACCCAATACAATGCTGGTTTTATCCACTGTCACCCCACACACCCCTCCCCCAGAACCATACTCTGTCAGGAAGCTTGTGCGTTCTTGGAGGGTGGGAGGTGGGCAGCCTTTTATTTCAGAGTTCCTAGCACCCAGGCACTATGTTTGTGTATGCTAGGCACCCCAGAAATGTGTGCTGAGTGAGAGAGTGGACTCTGCCTGGGGTGGAGGTGGAGGAGTCATGGCAGAGGAGTGAAATCAGCTGGGTAGTTGGGGATGGTTTTGAAGATGAGCCAGTGTCTGGCTGTGCCCTGGGCCAGCGGAGAACAAGGGTAGCAGTCTGAGCTGAGGAGTGGCGTGGTAGTGACATTGTGTTTCAGAGGGACTCCCTGGTTGCTGTGGGCATCCTGGTTGGGAATGGTAGGGTGGCCCACTCCTGTCCACAGAGGAGACACAAGTCTGTGCTGAGCCCTGCTGTGGAAGCTACAAATACATTGCGAAGTGTGATCCTTCTTAGAGCCTCCTGTGAGGGAAGTGTGATCCTCCATTTAGTTAACAAGCAACTTGCATTTAAGCAGATGATCTGTGGCAACACTGAGGAGTGTCCAACTCCGAAGCCTGCTTGTTCTTTTCCCCTCAGTACCATATTTGATCACAGCTATCAAGAGACACTGTTAAGATGGGAAAATGAGCTGCAGAGATGGGGTGGGGACTAAGGGTGAGGTAGGAGTCAGGAATGCCCGAGGTTTCTATATGGGAGCTGGAAGATGGAGGGGGATGGGGCTGAAGCCGACTTAGGGAAGTCAGAAAAAGGTGCTGTAGCTGACGAGAGAATGAGCATTGTTCTAGGCATTGAGAGTGTGAGCTGACAGTTCCATTGAAGCAGGAATTTCATCAGGCAAGTGATAGTGCCTCCCTTCTCTGCCCACCACCCCTTCATTAAATCTGTCATTTTCCTTTCTTCTAAATTGGGAAGGTTGCAAAGAAACTGTGAAGTGGATGACACCTCCTGTATATGCCAAGTACCTGACCTCATTTGCCACTTCTTTACATTTCAGCTTGAGAAATGCTCTCCCTTGAAGGGGACTTAGAATTTGTGTTTGGGAATGAATAGCATTTTCTTTCTCCACACCCCGCAGAGGATGAACACAGCTGAGTGGGGAGAAGAGCAGTATGGGAGTTCTGAGCTATCCTGCTCCGATTGTCAGTCAGAGCCCTCTTCTGAGGGTCAGCTGTCTACTTAAATCAAGTTCAAGCCCTGCCACCTCTCGAGCTCATGGTGGACTGCAGAACTGGCTGGGGACCAAGTTATTTTAAAAGCATCCCAGTGAGTTGGGAGAGGCTGAGTTCAGCAAAACAGGGCTGGGTGGTGCTAGTTCTGTTTCAGGGTGTGGAGGCGGGAGTGGCTAATCACTTTAATTTGAATAAATCTGGAGATGATTCTTTGATAGAGGATTTGAGGGGAGATTGTGATGATGTAGGATTTGTTAAAAGAGGAGATCATACTAAAGCTGTTTGTTGGAAAATGTATTTTAGGTATTAGTAATTGAACTTAATGTAGTCCAGTCTCACCTCCAAAGCTTTTAGATTCTTAGTCCATGATTTATTTTCATCCAGTGTGTTGGATCCAAGGAGACTGTAGCAATTATTATCTTTTTTTATTTTTTGTTTTTTTGAGTAGCAAAGATAAAATCATGGTTGGCTTGGGAATTCTAAGCCAAGGTTTGGAAAAAAAACTGTGAAACAAAACACTAGCTGTAGGATGGAAGGCTTGGGTACCAGTCCTAGCTCTGAGCCTTGCTATCAACTGCATGATCCTGGATAAATCCCTAGTCTTTCCTGGTCTCAGCTGCACATATAAAATGAACAGGCACTACATACAACTAGGGGTTGTTGTGTTGATTGAATGAGATGATGCTTTTGCATCTGCTTTGCAAATTACAGAGCCCAAACAAATATGAATTAAGATTTATTGGCTGTGACAGAAGGCTTGGACAGTCTCTTGATGTTTTAGTGGGGTTGACCCATATACCACTGACTCAAGGATGTTTGTTATAGTGAATCACCTGTTGCTTTCTGGGCCATGCGTGAGGTGATGTGCTGTGTATGGTGAACTGTTTTTATACCACACCAAGTTCAGGTTGCTCTTACACAATTTGAGTGAGATTTATGAACACACACATTCTTCTTCCTTGGAAACAAAACAGTGACTTGGGCTGGGTAGACATCAGGAAAATGACTTACCTGATAAATATGTGATTAATAATGTAGATTTGGCCCAAGTGTTAGTGTAGGCATCAGAATATGGATGGGTAAATGATAAATAGCAAGTCTGCCAAGTCAAGCATGTTGGTGAACCCTCTGTTCATGCTTAAACTGTGACTGTGTCAGGGCTGTGCTGGGTATTTAACTAAATGAGCCTGTACCAGTGGCACTCTGCATTTGTTTATCCTTCTTTCTCACCTGCTAAGCTGTGAGCTCCTTGAGGACAGATCTTTGTTTTTCTAGTATCCAGTGCAGTGCTTGGCACATAGTAAATGTTTCTTGGATGACTGAACCTTTCTACCTTTATTCAATCAGATTTTTGTGGAAGGCATGGATGTGGGATTGTGTTGTCACCCGGTAATTTTGTAGATGTGTTCTCATGTGTAAATCCTCATTCCGAGGGAGAGCCCTACTTTTATACATAGGTGAGTTGCGGCTGGTGTGGCCTTCTTCCTGTGTCCCCAGCTGGGCTGGTTTGGCCTGATGGAAGAGTGGTGAGGGCTGGCTCTCTTTAAGAGAATACTGCAGTGCCCTGCCTCAGTCCTCGTCCTCCTTTGGTTTCCTTTGAAGATACACAAGTCAGTTAATTCTTCCTCCACAGCCTTACTAGGCACATTTGTCTTCATTCCACTCCTTCCATTTTATTTTCAGCGCATATCCTTACCTCTAAGAAATCTTTTCAAATCCTTGAGGGTCCGGTGTGTTCTTATTCATGATTTAAAACCTAGGCCAAACTCTGCCCCCTCCCACACCGTTTGTGGCAAGTGAACTTGAAAAGCAGCAGTGAAGAACCTGAAAGAAGGAAAAGCCTGATCAGGCGGCTCAAAGTGAAATGAAAGCAATAAAGCAGCAGAACGGTTGACCTTGAAAGCTTCTAACAGTGCCCCTGAAGCCTCCTTTTTAATCTCTCATTCTCCCTTTACCTCCTCCACTTTCTCAGATGAAATACACTTTCTCAGATGAAATACCCTTTCTCAGGCACCAGCCCTAACGAAGGACAACCAAACACTCTACACCTATTTCCTCTGTAGTTTATACGCGTGGAAAGGGAATGGGATTTGGATTTGGAAGTCCAGCGTCAAGTCCTACTGTCACTTAGTAGTTGAGAAGGTTTCTGGACTTTTTATGCTTCTGTTTCCTTAAGTGCTAAAAATACTACAGTGTGCTACCAAATACCACCTATCACAGTGTCCTGAAGTGTATGTATACGAAAAACTTGTAGCTGATAAAGCACCATAAATATGTCAGATATTCCTTACGTTATGACATTTCCTTGTGTTTCATAGTTTGTGTATTTCAGTTACATTAGAGCCTGTTTTGTTTACACATACTTGATATATTTCAATTGCATTATAGGCTTAAGCATTCTTTGCCAGGTTGAGAACTAATTGCCCATACATATCATGCCTTTCATGGTGAAATGTGCTTGCAACTTCAAACAACAAATAATATTATTATGCAATATATCCTATTGGTAAATTAATTCATGAGCACCTCCAGATTGTTAAGTGTGGATGACAGAAACTTTATTTTATTCTTCTTTTTGTTCCTTTCATAGTGTTAGACATTTAGCAGGCTGTTAAGATACACTTTTGTTTTTTGTTTTGAAGACCTATTCATGTTGATAGTTTGAAGAACCATCTTTGTTGTGACCTAGAATCATTCTCTGGTAACAATCTATCTTGGCTTACTGTTAAAACTCATTTATATTTGAGCTGAGAATGGAAAATTAGAGGTCTTTCTTAAGGTCTGTTTTGGTGTTATACTATCCCTTTTTATCCCCTGGGTGTATAAATTTGGTTAAGTAAAATCAAAGCTCCTTGCAAAAATACTGTACAAAAAAAAAACATATGTCTGCTGGTTCCCTAATAGGGTGATTCTTTCAGGACTTTTTTTTCTTTTTTTTTTTTTTTGTCTCTTTGAGATAGGGTCTCCCTGTGCACTTTAGGCTGGCTTTGAGCTTGCTTTGTAGCCTAGGCTGGTGTTGAACTCACAAGAATCCTCCTGCCTCAGCCTCCCAAGTGCTGGGATTACAGGCATGCGCCACCACTCCCAGCTGTTTTTGTTTTGAGACACAGTCTCCCTATGTAGTTCAGACTGGCCTTGAACCCACTACTGTAGCACAGGCTGCCCTTGAATTTGTAGCTATCTGGCCTCAGTCTCCTGAGTGCTGGGATTACAGTCATGTTTCATCATCCATTTTTTTTTTTTAAATTACATTTCTTCTCAGCTAATCAAGAAAACCACTTCCCAATCTTTTATCTTGTTGGGAGTGTTTTAGAAAAATATACCAAATGCAAGAACTGTAAGCATAAAGTTTATCAGCTTATTTGAAACCAGTTTTACTTCAAATAAGTGATCTTTAATGTTGACCAGTGTATCTTTATCTACAGAGACTATCTCAAGTTTAATCCTGTCCTCTGTAAGCAGATGAGAGATAGGGCTGACAAGTGTTTGTAGAGCAGTATGATAAAATTCAGAGGAAAGCTGTCGCATATCTGCTCAAAAAAGTTTAAGGATAGAACACTTGATCAGTAAGGGTACTGGCTGGCTTCTCAACCCGGTGGAGGCAGAAGGCTGGAGTGTGGGGTCCTTGAGCCCCAGTTCTCTCCCCTGCAAGCTCGCTACATCTGTGCATATGTTGTGCAGCTTTGCACTGTTGAGTATTCTTGGTCTTATTTGGTTTTGCTGCTTTTAGGTTCCCTTTGTCTTATCTTCCAAGCATATCACCGTGAATACTTAAATCATTAATAATTCATTAGAAGTCTTGGCATTTTCATTTTCTACCTAGCTGCTACCTGGGTGTGGAGGAAACCTGCACAGGCCTGTATCTCTGGGCCACACCTGAGCAGCTCCTAGCATTTTGGCTGTCAGGAGGCCACTGAGTAAACAGACTCATTGAAAATCCTTGAAAAGAGGACAGGCTGCAGGATAGAGAAGGATTAGTCAAAGGTTAGTCTTTTCAGCCTGAAGGACTCTTCAGCAATCAGCACCTTGACTCTTATGCAATAGTTTGTAATCCCCCTTTCACACACTGCAGTTCTACTTTTTCCTCATTTTCTTCTTTCAGGATTTTTACAGCTCTTCCCACCTTCCTTGTCCCCCTCCCCTCCCCTCCCCTCCCCTCCTCCTTCCCTTCCTTTTTCTTTGTCTTTTTGAGACAGTTTCACTATGCAGTTCATGCTGGCCTTGAACTCATTTTGTAGCCCAGACGGGCCTCAAGATCACAATAATACTCCTGCCTCACCCTCCCACCTCACCCTCCTCAGTGTTGGGATCACAGGTGTGCACCATCACCTAGCTACAGGTGTTTTACAAACTCATAGTGCTTTGAGTGGTTCTATGATTTCCTTTATCTTCTGTAGGGGCCAGAAGGAAAGTTTTTTCTTCTCTCTCTCTCTTTCTCTCTCTCTTTTTTTTTTTTTTTTAATTTCAGTCCTGGGCATGGGGTCCTTGGCTTTGCACACAGTAGGCAAGCAGTCTACTACTGAAGTGCATCTCATCTGGAATCAAAGTCTTGAGGGAGATGAAGTGGTGCATCACTTAAACGGGACTGCTGGGTTCTTGTTCCAAGGCAGTTATGTGTTGCTTAACAACAGGGACAGGGTCTGAGAACTGTGTCATTATTTAATTTCATCATTCTGGGAACATCACAGAGCGTGCTTACACATACCTAAATGGTACAAGTAAGTCACTCAGCATGGTCTCTTGATGTTTTCAAGACACACAGTAAAAATAAGACATATAATGCTGCTGCCAAAGTAATAAAGTGTACTGTATTTTCTTTTTTTTTGATGGTACTAGTGATTGAACCTTGAGCCCTTGTATTAAGCTACATCCCTGGCCCCTCTTTTTAAAATTTATTTTTTTTATTTTTTATTTTTTTATTTTTTTTGAGACAGGATCTCACTAAGTTGCCCAGGCCAGGGTAAAATCTGTGATTCTCCTGCTTCAGCCTCTCAGTGCTGGAATTACAGGTGTATGTCACCATGCCTAGCTTATGGTAAACTTTTTAAAATAAATAATAGTATACTCTAACAATAAAAAATATATTATAGTAAATACATAAACCAGTAACATAGTTGTTTGTTATGAGGTATTGCATAATTGTGTATGTTACACTTTTATATGACTGTCAGTGTAGTAGGTTTGTTTACACCAGCAATACCATATACAGGTGAGTAAAGCAGAATGTCATGCGATTACAAGGCCTGTGACATCACTGGTGATAGGAATTGTGCAGCTCCATTGTAGTCTTATGGGACCAGTGTTATGTATGTAGCCTGTGGTTAACCAGAACTTCGTTACATGGTGTGTGATTATATATCTGCTTCTGTCCATCCATCCATTCCTCCATCCATCCATACACATGTATCCATCTTACCTTATTTCAAAGAGAATGGGTGCCAGTTTAGTGTCCCTTAAAAGAAAAAATTGGTAGTTATAATATATTTGAAATATTTTACTTACGCCTTATAACTAAGGAAAAATGTTTCTCTGCTTTTGACTTGAGTTGTTGAACTATTTGTTCCTTGGCAAACTGATCAATTGCCACTTGCATTGAGAGAAAGATGCTCAGTCAATCAAAATGTTTCTGCTGCATTGGCATGCTTTTTTGTAATGGAAATGAAAATGACAGCATGCTTTTGTCAGCTTAAATGAATAGGTTTCCTATGGATCACTGCCGCAGTTGGTATTAGAGATAACTCAGCCTGTGAATGCTGATGATTAATTATGGAAATGCCTATTGGAAGCACTGGAAGCACTTGATCTCACAGATGTATTTCCCTATTGAAGCGTCTGCCAGCGTTACTATTTCATGACAGTGCAAATATGACCGGACATGGTCACTGTGGTGCCTACGCTGTCTTTAAAGACAGTCAATTTGATTTATTTAAAAACCCTATTCATTTATTTATGTATTCAACGTATTGTGTTTCTACTCTGGGCAAGGCTCTGGTTTGGTGCTGGAAGCAGAGTTATAAACATGATAGAGCACATACATCCCTGCTTCCTTGGAGCTGTAGTCTTTGTGAGAGAAATATTTAGCAAACAAGTAAATGGATAAATTAATAGGTGGTGGAGTGTTCTGAAAGAAATAGAAATAAGGCAGCGTGCTGGAGAGTGTCTGGCAGGGAAGAGGGAGCTTACTTAATTGCACGTGCGCAGGGAAGGCCTTTTGGAGATGGCCGAGCTGACAATGTGGTGATAAGAAAGGCGGAACCACTCAAAGGAAGAACTGGGGGCAGCAGATGCCAGCGCCTGCAATAGGTGTGGGGCCTGCAGTAGGTGCGGTAGGGCTGTCCGCGGAACAGAGGAAAGGTTGGTGTGAGCAAGCAGGAGAGGGGCAGAGAGTGAGGCGGGGCAGGGATGGTGAGAGCAGAGCCTGGAGAACACAGCAGAGGTGCTGCATCTGCTCTCCAGGGTGGTGGGAAGCCAAGGGAGGCAATAAGCAGTGGAGTGACACATCTGATTTGTGTGTTTAAGATCACTCTACTTGCTGTGTGAAAAATGGATATTAGTAGATAAAAAGTGGAAGAAAGGATACCTTTTCTAGATTCTTACAGTAATCAAGTGAGATGATGGTGGCTTGAATGAGGTGAAAAGTGGGTAAATGTGAGACTAGGTTTTTTTTCTCTCTACTGCTGCTAGGTGAAACCAGAACACAGGGTATTCCTTTTTTTTTTGTCTTTGTGTTTTTGAGAAGGTCTTGCCCACTAATTAGTTTAGACTGGCCTTGAACATGTGACAGTCCTCCTGTGTGCTTGAGTCTCTCCAGTGCTGGAATTACAGGCATGTGTCACCATGCCCCGCCCACGTGTGATATGCTTAACATATGGACATGAAAGGAGCATTCACAAGGAACAGTGGCAGTGGCGAGGGTGTAATGTGAAGCTCTGGTTCCCATTTACACAACATGTACAGCACTTTTTATTGAACAGTATTGCCACAAGCTCTATAGGAAGGTAAAGCAGGCTTGCAGATAAAGCCCATACTGCAGGGCCGCTTGAACTTCTTTGTAAATCCACTTGAACTTATCTGAAAGTGTTTTTGTACTCTGTTTGCCAGGGGTACAAAACCACCTATTGGGTGTGACTTTAGGGCTGTTGTCAAGGTTCTCTGTAGATGGATAGGCTCTTTAAGATGTTTTTGCCCCATACCTCATTCAACAGGCTATTTATTTATATTTAATGTGAAATTGGTTTTGTTTCCTGTATGAGGTTTTGGTAAGGATCTAAGGATTATTAAATGGCAATTTACGGAAGGAAAGTAAAAAAGTATATGGGGCTGAAACTAAAAGGTTGAGGCACCTTAATTGGCTTGTTTGTTTGCTTAGGAGACAGAATCTCACTGTGTTATCCAAGCTGGTCTCAAACTTTTGAGCTATCTTCCTGCCTCAGCCTCCTGAGTGGTGGAATTATAGGTCTGCATCGCTACACCTTACTCCTACTTGACAATTTTGCTTAGCCTTGAACTTTTGTTCTCTCTGAGAGTTAGTTGCCTAATTTTTAAAATGAAGGTGTTGGATTAGATTATTGCAGTGTCTTTTGGTTAACTGTCCTAGCTGGGTAGGATTATACCTGCCAGGCTTGGGTGTTTTTGCCCTTTTGTCCTTTTGTGAGGAAACCTATGTTTTCTTTCCTTTTCTTCTCCCCAAAAGAGCTGTCTGTAGCATTGTGTAAAACGCCAACTCACAGTTTCAGAGTGGTCCAGGTTCTGGTTCCGCAGCTGTGCTCTGTGGCTGAGCTCCAGTACTGGTGTCCTTATCTGTGGGAGTCGGAAGGCCCCTATACCCATAATAATTACACTTCCTTTGTGAGGAAGAGGTGGGAACCAGATAGTCTGAGGCAGTAGAAAGAATGTTCAGGAATGATATTCGAACCATCATAAATAAAGAGAAAATTTCCTCTTTAATGTTTGTTTTGTGGTACTGGGGCTTGAACTCAGGGCCGTGGCACGTACTTACTCTTAGCACTGAACTACATGCCTGGCTTAATTGCCTCTTTAAGATCACTGGGAAATGTGTAGAAAGTGAGCTCTTAACTATTGACATAGTTAGTTAGCATCTGCTTAGCAAATGGGCTCTTTTAAAAATGGGCTCATTTATACGTCTCATTTGATTTTAAAAATCCTGTGAGATAAGCAAGTCAGAAGTTATTAAACCCATTTAAAAGATGGGAAAACTGAAGTATTGATGGCTAAGTGACATGCCCAAGGCCATACAGTTATTAATAAGGGCAAAATCAGAATGTAAAATGCATACTTTTCTCATTAAAACAACTTTATTGAAATGCATTTTATAGTAAAATGCACCCATTTTAAACTTACAGTTCAATGACTTGACAAATGTAGACAGATACTTATACAACCACAGTTATAATCAGTGTACTGAACATTTCTGTGCTCCCTCTCCATTTCCTTCTAGTGCAATGTGTTTTTCGCAAGCCCACAGTCTGATTTTACCGCCTTTCCACTGTATCCTTCTGGAGAAAATGCTGGCAGCCAGCCAGCCTCATCCAGTTGCATTAGAGTGAATGGGCCGCTAGTGAGACGGTTACTCCATTGTTAGTTCCTTCCTTCCCTTCTTTTACCACCTCCAGGTTATGGAAGGATAATGGGGGTTCTCCTTCCCAGGCCAGCATGAAAAACAGGACACCCACTGTGCACTTAGTGCAGTTGTGGAATTCCTGGTAGCCTGCAGAGAGCTGGAGGATGGGAAGTGGTCGGGTGCTGGGGGAGTGGACCCCTGGAGGATGCCTACCCAATTCCCTCCTTGGAAACCAGCTCTCTGCTGCTAAGCTGCAGTTCCCCAAGGCCTTCAACAATCTGAATGCTGTATCTGATGCGTAAATCCCAAAGGCCTTGGACAACTTAGCTCTAAAAAAATGAGCAAACTTTTGAATGTCATAGCTATAGAGCCTTTCCTGTGTAACCAAACTAGGTTCTAAGAATACATACTTCTAAATAAACTTCTCAAGACCTGGATTTGCCCATAGTATCCTGTGCATTCCAGGAGGTCAGGTGTCTGTCTGCCCAGGTGCTGGACCATAAACTAGTCCTGGAGTTGCTGTGTGGAACCAACCAAAGGAAAGGAGGAGGCTGCTTTTTTTCATAGCTGGTGTTGCCCTGAGACAGCAAGATGGAAGAATTCCCTAGTAAAGCCCCTAGGGTACCCTATTTAAGGACGGCACTGAGGAGGTTAATCTCTCTCCTTTGTTTTGGGCTATTTGTTTTTTCAGAGCTCCCTCATATGCATTATTTCCTTGTTCTTCTCAGTTAGTCTGGTACCTTCTGTGAGGATAAAAGCCCCATCTCATCAGATCAGGATCAGCACAGATGCAAGGATAGAGCTGGCTCAGATTTCTCCTCTGCAAAGGCTCTTCTTAAATCTTGGGCCTTGAAGTGTTCATTTTCTTCTAGTTATCATACTCATTTCTCTGGGTTTGGTGAAAGGGTAGAAAAATCACCAGGCTGCATGCTTGAGCTTCATGTTTCTCCTTAGCTGGCACCTTAACCAGAAAAAAAAAAATCCTTTTTCGAGGGCATAGCCTCAGGCACTGATTTGCTTTGTGTTTTCTGGCTTTCAGCAGCTGGTGGCTGTCCTTCACTTCCATCTTTAGTTCATTGCCTACATCAGCATGAGGAGTCCCTGATGTTGACTCCTTGACCTCACCTCCCTCCTCTTGCACTGTGGAGGCTTGGAAAACAGTGAGCTTCCTGTTTTGTCTATCAGCAAAGCTAGGTACCTAAAGGCCTATATGCCAGCGCCATGTGGGGAACTCCAGTGTGCTTTGGGAAGACACAGTATTAGAGACAAAGACTTAGTTGAAGTGGTTACACAGAGCTGGGGGCAAGGAAGCAGGGGGGCAAGAGGGACAGTTCTAGTTTTGCAAAGGTCAGGCTATAGCAATGCTGTGTCTTCCTTTCCTATTGGAGTTAGGTTTCTGAAGGTTCAGGAAGGTTTCATTCTTTTTCATGCCCCAAGAAAGCTTTTCATAACCATGAAAGAAATGTGAAGAACTGTACAATATGGGTAACGTTACAGATGGCCAAGGAAGGTGACAAGGAAGAGGAAAAAAGGACATTTTACATGAAGACTTTTTGGAGACCTTTTGTAGGTGCAAGTGGTCATGTGGGGAGATCTTGGATTTGTTTGACAGTTGGTATTTTCCACTTAGGCTTCATGTATACATTCATTTGGGAACTAGGGAGGGGAACAATACACTCCCCAAGGAGCTGTGGCTGAACTCCCAGTCCTCAGGACTAAACAGAGCTGCTGGGGATATAGCTCAGTGGAATAAGCGCTTGCCTAGCAAGCGCAGGGTCCTGAGTTCGATCCCCAGTACCGCAAAAAAAAAAAAAAAAAGATACCATGAGGACTAAACAGAGCTGCCACACCTGCGAAGCAGATTGGCTTAGCCCAGGGCTGTCCCCCTGTATTTCCCTCTTTACAGGTTGTATCTTCCCAGTCCACAGGCAGTCTCAGCTCCCTCATCCAGCTTCACCTGGGCCCAGAAGCCTTCTTTTTCCTACTTCCTTTTTCCTCTGTAGCCCAGATTGTCTCTCCTTGGTAGACTCCCAGGGAAGGAAAGGGTTTTGTGTTGGGGCCCTCCTTCTTGAAGGGCTGCACCGGGACCAAGACAGAAGGTTGCCTAGCCTATTTTTAACTGCCTCTGGGGAAAAAGATTCCACAACCTATTTTGAAACCTGTTTCACTGATTGACAGCTTTCAAATTAGGGATTACTTGCTGATATCTGACTTAAAATTCAACAGCTGTAATTGAACTAATTTTCTTTTGCTCTTTTGAAATCATGGAGTTTGAAGAGAGGGATTTTGGAAGTCATCTAGGACCACCCCCAATGAAGAAAATGAAACCTATAGATTTCCTAACTCCAAATTGAAATGGAAAATGCTTCTTCGTCCTCCCATTGAGAATGCCATCCGTTTTGGGGTCTGCCTTTGCAAGCACACATTTGGGTACCATTCTGTGAGAATCAATTTAATTTTCAGGGGGAAAAGAAGTGATTCTGGAGTTGGAAGTGTAGAATGTAAGGCATTAACTGACTTATTCTATTTTGTTTCTAGTGAGAAAGTTAAATGATGCTTGTAGAATTACCTTGCCACTGTTGGCAGAGAGTAAAAATAAACTCAGTTCTCCATGTACAAAGGCTTCCCCAGTTCTTTCCCTCCTTTCATACCAATGTTTGCCTTTAAAGAAAAAAAAAAGCTGGCCATTTTTTTCTGCTCCATCAATGCGATCCTGTATATACGTTAAGTATTTCTTTTATGACTGTCGTCTCAGATGACTGAAACTCCGCTGAAGGCCCTCTTTTCTCCTGGCTTTCTGCTGCTGCACACTTCCCTTGACAGGATGCTCTGTGCTGCCCCTCTTGACAGATCGCATCTTGATGGCAGAAAGCTCTGGTGAGAAGCTAATGATGTCGGCTCAGTGCAGAGTAGTCCTCTTGTTATGTGCTGTGGAACTCCCAGCAATCTCTGCAAGTCAACAGAAACATGGTAGGCTGCTAAAGAGGTCATGGAAAGGGAATCTCACCTAGTAGTGGGTACTTGGATCTTTTCTCAATCAAACTTCACCTGAGACATTTTCTCCTTGCAGAGATAGCATCTCATGCTAGGTCAGAATACCAGACACTTGGACCACTGATGGGCTGTACCTGGGCTGTGACCAAAGCTGAAGTGGCACTTGGGACCTCCCTTATCTTTTAGCTCACATTTTAGGCCATAAGTCGTATGTGGACAGCTTACCAGAACAAACATTTTTTAACTTAAAAATACATGAATGTACATAGATTCACAAAGCTTTTGGCATGGGCCAGCCAGAGTGTTTTTTAGAGCATGGATCCTCCAACTATTGTTGTTAGTTTTTTACATAAACCACACCCTTATCATAGCAATATTTTGTAGTTTCAGTTTCCCTTCCTTCTTTCCTTTCTTTTTTTTTTTTTTGAGACAGGGTCTCACTATGTAGTCTAGGTTGACCTTGAACTTACTATGTAGCCCAGGCTGGCCTCAAACTCTCCCTGATCTTTCTGCCTCAGCCTCCCAAGTGCTGGGATTACAGGTATGTTGCACCATGTCTGGCAGTTTCAGTTCCTTTAAGTGAATGAAGGGCTTAAATACATTTGAGGAATAAAATGCAGAACACTTCCAGATTTTCAGGATCTACCATGTTAGCTTTTTTAGGTACTAGAGATTGAAGCAGGCCTTCACACATGTTAAGCAAATGCTGTACCACTGAGCTACATCCCCCAGCCCTTTTAAATTTATTTTTAAGTTGTGAGACAGAATCTTGCAGAGTTGCCCAGGCTGGCCTCAAATTTGTGATCCTCCTGTTCAGACTTCTGAGCAGCTGGGATTATAGGTATGTACCACAATGCCTGACTCTACCCCTATAATCTTGTATAGTAATCTTGTCTGTATAATTTACAGCAATATTTTAAAGCAATTTGTCTTCATCACTCTTTATAAAACATTGAACTTACTTTTCATAGGTACATCTTTTTTCTACTCATATTTCATCAGTTAATATAATACTTTAATATGTAAGGAAAACATGAAGTATACGCACAGACTCCTGACCCTGGGGAAGTACCCAGCCTGGCTGGAGGGAGTGCATGTGAGCAGATACACAGCAGATGACCTGAGCAGCAGCCTGCCTTCAGTGTGCTGTGGGGCCCAGCCAGTGTATCTTAGAGAAGAGCCAAAGTATGTCAGATAAGCTGGCAGATCAATTAAGAAAGCATCTCTGTGTGTGTGTGTGTGTGTGTTATATGTATCTTGTTAATTGTATATTGTATGTACAGTACATTACATTGTATATTGTGTGTATAGTAGCATGTAATACACACTCAATGCAGTTGCTGTACACATAGTTGGTGCAAACTGCTCTTTCTTAAATACGTGAATCTGTATGTGTGTTCCTGTGTATGACATACTCCAAATCCAACTAAGAGCCCTTAGAGTATTTATTGTTAAAGATTTTTGCTGCATTAATTCCTTCTGTTTACATGAGAAAATTGAACATTGACTGAGAAAAAGCTTTTACGCTTGGGATGTAATAGTACCTTTTCTCAATCATAAGTATGCCTCATTCATAGGATAATAAAAATAATGTCAGTAGTAACTAATATTTATTGAGCGTTTACTTACTATGTGGCCGGCACAGTGCTAAGAGTGTTATCTCAGTTAATCTCTATGACCCTGGAAGAAGAGACAGGTGTGTTATGTTATTATTCCCATTTACAGATGGGCAACTTTGGGGAACCAGCGAGGGTATGGTACAGGGTCTAATCTTTGAACAGTTAAGTAAGGAGTACAGTTTGTTTTCTGAGGGCTGCTTCTTATTTTAGGGTTGAGGGTCCTTCTAGGCAGGGCGAAAGGAGCCTGGTGAGGAAACAGCACATGCTTGTGGCTTGCTGGAAAACAGGGTAGGCACTCTCTGGACTCTAGTGAATAAAAAAGATCCTTGTGGCCGCGCATTGCTCAGAGTATTTGAATCAGCCTTGGCAGGTGGTAGGTAAAGCCACAGTGGCAGTGAAAACAAGCTACTGTGAGACATTAGATCCTACCTGTCACTTTCTTCTAGCCCTCTCCTTATTGGAGGGCCCTTCTGAAACTCCTGTTGCCCCAGAGTCTGGATTAACGTGAAGAAACTTTGCAAGTGCCAAAACAAACAACAGTGTAGGTCTCAGTGCCCTGGCTCGGAGCTGGGCAGAGGGGTGGAGGGCTTCACTTGGAAATTTTTTTTTTTTTTTTTTGGCGGTACTGGGGATCAAACTCAGGACCCTGCGCTTGCTAGGCAGGTGCTTATTCCACTGAGCTATATCCCCAGCCTGGAGGGCTTCACTTGGGAGCAGCATTGATGGAAATAATTTTCCTAGCTGTTGGCATGAGATTGGTTCCAAGTGGAATTTAAGAGAGAGTTAAGGTCTTTTGTCCTTCCACACTGTTGGAATCCAGTATATACTATGAATCTAATTTTTACAAATTCACACACAGTCAGGAATAAATCTTAAAAAGTGCTTGTCTTTGGGGCTTTTGGTCAGGAAGGTAACAGCAGCAACAACAGCAGCCAACCAACCAACCAACCAAACAAAATGCCTGTGGGTTGGCAAACAGAATTTCTTTGCCAGCCTAATTCTGAATGTTAGACTCTTCCCTTTTTTGCAGGTTGGAAAAACACGGTAGTGAAGTGAGAGAGATAGCAGTTGGAGACTACTTTTTTTAGCCTCCCTTTTGTGGTAGCCTTTAAATTGATGGATCAATTTGACCTAGAAGTTCAGGATTCTTGATGGACTTTTCAGCCAGGGGGATTTTATGTTGCTGTGTAGCCAGTTTTTCTACTTGTCTATTGTCTGTAGCAGATAGAATTTTTGACAGATGTCTTGAGAAGAGTGATGGACTTTGGTTGAGGGCATGGGTTTATTAGCATGGTTTATTTCATATTAGAATGAATTCTCTTGAGTCCCTGGGGGGGGGTTATGTTCCTTGAAGAGAAAGATAGAACTGGTCTTGACAGAATTTGGATTTCACTCTGAATTGGATAAAGTTGGCCAATTCGTAACAGAACTTCTGCAGTAGTGTTGAGCATGTCTGTGGAAACGTGCTGTACCCATCCATGTTTTGCCTTAAGCACATGGAATGCAGCATGCCAGCCACACACACAAGCATTCTGTTTACACCTGGCCCATGTCTGGATATTGTTCTTAAATTTCAGATCCAATTTTGGCTTTCCTGACACAGAGTAAAGTCATAGCCTTTCTCAAACCTCTGGTCTTAAATGCCCCCCCATAATGCATAATAATGCAAAATAATGCATAATGCTTTGTGAAATGGGTGTTACTATCCACATCTTAAGAATGAGTAATTGGAACCCTCATCACACAGGCCCTAAAACTGCCTCTGGAGCAGGCCTGCCCAATCTATGGCCCACGGGGTGCTTTCGGCTCTGAATAGCTAGTAATACAGATGCATGAGATCATAAACTTCTAATATTTTTAAGTGACTTTCAGCGATATTTTCAGTTTTTGTGTTTATTTAGCAGTGGTAAGTTGCCCAGGTAGGACTCGAACTTGCAGTCCCCTTGCCTCAGTTGCCTAAACTGCTGTGATTATGGGTGTGCACCACTGGTGTGGCTCTGGGATACAGTATTCCTCCTACTCCACTGCATGGTACTCTCGTGCAGACTGCGTAGGCAACACTAGTGCGCGGTGTAGCGGAGGGCTCACATGCAGGAAACTCCACTTCTGGAGCTCACCACACAGATCCTTCGTTCATTCTGCTTGTATCCCACGTTAGACATGTTTTGCCAGACCTGGGGAGAAAAATGCAGGAATTACTATTGGTATTTCAGTCCGCCTACTTGTTTGTGAAGGCAGGTGTTGTTATTAAGCAGACATAAACATTTTCTTACTTATTAAACTTGGACTTCTGTTGTAAAATAATTTAATAAGTTAAAATAATTTTTTAGCAGCTGTGTTATAGGAAGTTCAAGGATGTATCAGTTTTTTGCTCATGATATTCTTGTAATTACGTGTACAACATCATAAACATCACTGATACTAGAAAAATAAATACTTATTGTTTTTTGAAACATACAGAGTTGCACAGAAACATTCAACTCAATGAAAAATTGGATATCTCTTTACCAGACTTTTATAAGACTTCCTTTCCTAGAGAAAAATGACCCTTGCTTCACAGTGTTGCTTTATTTACAATACTGCTTTCTGGCAGTGTGTACATTTGTGAACAGCTGACTTCAAGGATATAGTACATGAAGAGTAAAATTAGATCAAACATTTCTGAGGAACACCTTGAGAACTCACTAAGAATTGCAACCATTTCATTCAACCAGACATATTGATCCATTAATTTCATAAACATTAGTATATCTCACTATGTTTATGTTGCTCTCTCAAAAAAGTTAGAAAATTTTAAAGATGTTTTGTTACTTATCTGTATTATATGATTTATATGTGACCATTCAAGCCAAAATTTTGGGTATCCATGAGCTAGAAAGTTAGTACTTTTCCCAGGGGACTTCTGAAGTTGACTTTAACCCTTGGCCATTTATGTCACCTCTTGGATTCCTTGGAAGTAAATTGAAATGGATTTGAGAGGAGAAGACAGGTACAACTGTGTGTGTTCACGGTTGCTCAGGAGGACCAGCTCCCAACAGTGTGGCCAGCTATGTCATCTGCGTGGAAGGGGATGCACTTCCTCTCCCGCCTCTGTGGAGTGTACTGGAGACCATAGTGATACTGGAAAAGAGAGAAGCTAAGTGTGGCGTTCTGTGATTTACATAATAAAATAAGAGTCTCCCCAGTGGCCCCTTTCTGTCCGCTGGTGGCTGTAATGAAGTGGGCCACCCTGGGGACAGCCTCACTTCTGGGCCTCCCCAGGGTTATTAGGCCCACAAAGGGTCTTGGGATCAAATGTACGGTTAAATTGATGAGATCAATTCATTAGGATAAAGACTTCCTCTACTTCCAAAGCAGTATGGTGCTCAGCCAGTCTTGCTTTCGAAGTTAATGTGTGGATGAAAGATTTCATATCAGGAAGAGATCTGTGCTGTCCTCTGCCAAGCTTTGATTATTAGAAGGGTGGGAAAGACTCCTTGAGTACATCAAAATATTCAACTTTGACAGATGAGTTTTTTTAAGGCAAATTTTCTGCCTGCTGTTTTCTTTCAGGAATGATTGCTCTGTAGGTCTAAAAGATGACCCAAGTGATTTTTTTTTTTCTTTAAGCCTGGGAGGGTTTTATAGGGTGTGTGTGTGTGTGTGTGTGTGTGTGTGTGTGTGTGTGTGTGTGTGTGTACACCCTTCAACTCTGACCATCTGGCAGTCATCTTAATCTCTTTCCTCATCTTGATCCTTTAATTCAACATTTAATTACCTATTTGGGTGCCCATATGAATTTTTTATTTAAGTTAAGCTTTTATGAATTGCATAAAAGGTGTGCCAGCCCTGCAGAGAATACTGCCTCTCCCTGACTCTCTCAGTGAACACTGCTGTCCAAAAGACTGGTGGAAAGCGCTCTCTCCCTCATGGTGGAGCTGTGGTGGTGTGATTGTTTGTGTTCGTCTCTGTTTCTTTAATTCTTAGACCACCTTTTGCTTCTTTTGTTCTGGATGGGTCTACACTTTATATTTACTTTATTTTTTTATTTTTTTGGTACTGGGGATTGAACTGAGGACCTTGTGCTTGCCAGGCAGGTGCTTGCACCACTGAGCTATCTCCCCAGCCTGCACATTTTAAAGTAAGGAAAAATCAATTGAAATCAAAGGTGCTAAATTAAGAGAGGAAAAAGATGCTGCCACATTCCCAGCTAGATGCAAACTTTGATTTGTGATTTCAGACTTATTTTGATTATAAAGAATAGTATCCCCTCCCCTTTCTGCTTTTCTTTGTAGTTCTATAATCAGGAGTCTGCTATTTTCTTTTTAGTGCTGTAATTAATAGTCTGGTTTAAACTGTAAGAACCTTAAAGTTCCTAACAGAAGCATGGCTTATTCACCTCATTTTACAAAGAGGCTTTTAGCTTCTAAGAGTCTTTTAGTCATTCAGCAAACATTATTAGCATCAGCAGTGTGCAAGAACTGTACTGGATGCTGGAAATTCAAAGATGGAGAATACAGTTCCTACTCAAATTGGCATCATCTAATTCATCAGTGAGGCCTACATACAAATAAGTTCAATGTAAGAAATGTCACTGTGTTACAATCAAAGTTCTGATTTTGTGCTTGTTCATAAATTAGCAGTTTTCTAACTGCTGTGTTTCCTGTTATTCTCTGAGCTTTGGAGGGTCAGGAATGATATATGGATGTGGATATGGATATAGGTGTGGCTACGGATGTGGAAAGAATGAACAAATGGCTGTCTCTTGCTCAGGTCTGGATTGTATAACAAGATGTTCCATAGGTTTCAACCTCTTGGCAAAGTGCTTTAGTTACTGAAGACTAATAGGAAATTGTTTGGGGTGGAGCCACTTGGGAGACAATGGCTTTTGAATCCTTGCTTGTTAGCAGAGTGCCTGGTTTCTTTGTAGACTTGTACAAGGCTAACACAGGGGATCACGGTGTTGGCTCTAATCAGAAGAGATCAGCGTTATAGCCTTCTGGTCTTCTTTGGTTGAGGATGTGCGCAGAGGTGAAGGTCTGGGCACACTGTATGTTTGACTGCCCGGTTACCGATTGATTGAGTGGATATCTCTATTTGAAGCTTCAGAGAGGAAGGAAGCCAATGCTTGAGTAATTCCTGTGGCACTAAGCTCTGAAGTGCCTCCAGGCAGTGCATTTTGGTAGACCAGATGGGGAATAGAACTACTGTCCTGTGCCCATTTATAAAAAACTCCTGTTTACCTTGAAGAAGGTTACAATTAACGGAGTTTCATGCATGTGTAAGAGAGAACTGCAAGTGAAAAAGTGTGTATACACAGCAGCATGAATGGAGCACTATTCTTAGCTGGGATTCTAAGCTAGAACAGGAAACAAAATGCTTCAGAATCCGGACTCTGACTGTCCCAGGCTATAGCCAAGAGCCTTCAAGTCATAGGGAAACTCATGACAGCTGCTTGTGTCCTCCAGAACTTCTCTTTTTGTAGAAAACTTTATACTCTTAGTCTGGGATGGAGAGAGGCTGTCTATTGTAAGGGATCCAGAGAGAAAGGGTAGATCGTCCCAGGAAGTGGACTTCCCCCTTGTCCTACTTCTTCTGTTGAGACCATCTGGACCGACTTGGTAGGTGCAGCAGCTTTTCTTAGTCTTGGTAGGTTTAGCTTGTGAGAGAGAGAGAGGAGCCTTGGCTGACTGGACTAACTCTTTCTCAGCAGTTTAAGTACCCTTGATTTGCTGTTCAGACTTTGACATTGGGGTTGAACTGGATTGGTCTTTGAACCTTAAATGCTAGGACTAGAAATGCCTGGTGTATAATTACAGTGTACAGGGGTGAGCAGTTAGAAAGTGCCGGCCCCTGCTGGTCACTCAGTGACAACTGATTAATTGATTTGAATATATTAGTGTCTGGAAATTGGACTGATCATCCAGCTTCCCTGTCTGATGGTGTGATTGATAGGGAAGAAAGTTTCCAGGTAGTATTTCCCCCCACAGGATTAGAATCATGGTGTTATTTGCCAGGATCTCTGTTGTCACTGTCACTACCACTGAATGGTCTTTATTTTGAACTTACTTGAACTAAATAAAGTAAGGCAAACACACAGCCACCCCTTCCTGTGTGCTTATTACTTAATACTGACAACAGTTACATGTCAGCATTTTAAAAGGAAGTATCTTTAATTAGAACCTGATATGAGATGGATTTTTTCAAGGGGAGGATAACAATGTAGCATTACCTCCGAGCACATTCCCTGAAAGGGATAGGGCCTCTGTATAAACCATTGCACTCCCTCATTTCTCTAAATGGAAAAAGAAAATTTCATTTCCTTCTTTTCTTCCTCTGAACATCAAGTCTGTTCAACCACTCCAAAAAATATAGCTTGAGCTAACACCACTACCACCTCTTACAACAAAGAAGTTTTTCTTCCTCAAAAGTGGCACATGGAAGCCTGAAACCCCCTTTCAACTTCTGTCCTGATTTGATTAAGATTTGTGAGAACTGAGTATAGGAAGAATACTGACTGTAGACAGTACTTTACTTAGTAAACAGCACGTTCCTCTTTGTGGTAAGTATGTGCTTTGGCTGTCTGGGAGCCCCGTATTTTCCATTGTCTCACTGCATTGCTGCTATAGGTTGCACTCCTCAGGTAAGACAAGTGCCAGGTAGCAGTCTTCATTTGATGATGAGGAGGAGGGAAAAAGACAGTGGCCGGTTCTTTATGGACATGTATAACCACGTGAGAGCCAGGCCCTGGAAGCCTGGCTTGGAAAAGCTGTGGCAGAACCCCAAGCCTTTCTATGTCAGGCCTGAGTTAAGAGTCACCCAGTCTTCAGGAAAAGTAATTTCCGAAGGATTATGAGAACACTCCATCTGGCCTTAGACTGTCATATTTACTCTTGCTGGCTTATCATTGCTGTAAGATTTGCTGTGCCCTACCCCTGTTGCTGTCTGTGATTTGAGTGAGGTCAAAGATTCCAATGTAAATCAATTTCTAAAGAGACATAGAAGCAAGAGGGCTAGAGAATTAATTTTGCCTCAGTCTGACAAATTGTGATCAGTTCTGTAGAACATGGTAAGACCCAAAGTTGTCACACTGGATGTGTTCCGGGAAATTTGAAGTTTGACAAAAGGTATGCAGCAGAGAGGTAGGCCAAGGAAATGGCTTTGCAAAATAAACTCTTTGTATTGACGCAATCTCAAGAATGTGCCTTCAGGTTAGTGATGGCTAGGCACTAGATCTATCTTTGGTATGAGTTTAGAATCCAGTCAGCCTTCTGTATCCATGGGTTCCACATCTATAGGTTCTGCCATCTAGGAGCAAAACTATATTGGAAGGCTGGATGTGGTGGCTTGTGCTTATAATCCCAACACTTTGGGAGGCTGAGGCAGGAAGATTGGAAGTTCAAGTCCAGCTGGGCAGTTTGCTAATGTAACATGACTCTATTTCAAAATTTAAAAAAGAAAGAAAATATAGTTTGGGGTTGTACCTTAGTGTGAAAGCTATAGGTTTATTTCCTAGTACTGCCAAATAAACAAAACAACAGAAAACAATATGGAAAAAAAATTCTAGGTAGTTCCAAAAAGCAAAACTTGAATTTGCAGTGTGCAAATTCACTAACTGGACCCAAGAGATGGAAGTGATGAGCAGCCCCACTTTCCTGTGGCCTCTTACCAGGTCCTCAGACTCACCTGTACTCACTGTTGGTGCATTGTTTGCCCATGTACCTGTGTAGTTTTGCCCTCAGTGGTTGGGTCTGTACCAAACATGTACACACTTTTTTTGCCATTATTCCCTAAATAATGCAGTATAATACCTATTTATATATCATTTTCATTATAGTAGTTATAACAAGGAATTTAGAGCTGGTTAAAAGTACATGAGAAAGTGTGGTAAGTTATGTGCAGATACCGTCCCAGTTTATATGAGACCTGATTCCTCTCCTAATACTGGGCGCTGAATGTATATGAAAGCCAACTGAAGTGTCAGGGTGTTGAGAGAAATGATGGAATCTTATCAGAGGCTCAGGGTTACTGGTCACTTGGTCTTTTCTCATAAAGATTCCTTTGATGCTGAATTTTTCTCTTTTGTCTAGTGAATTAGAATTAAGGTCTGGCTTCTGTCTCTAAAGACTCTGGGGTTGGTCGTGGACTATCTAACTCTCTTGATTCACCAACAGATGATAATAATAAGGCATGAGATCTAATGTTTTGGATTATAGGTGCCTTATATTCTTCAGTTAGCAGAGAGACAGGACAGACAGCATGGTCTATCTGCAAACAAAACCCCAAACATTAAACTCCAGCATCCAAGAAACTGGGATTCGAATCCTGGCTATGTCACATGTAAACTGTGTCTGGAGAATAGCCTGTTTATTCTCCCAGAACTTTAGTGTTTTCATGGTAAAGAATGGACAAAGTAACTGTCTGCCTTGTTAGGGAGGCTGTAAGAGTAGAGGGCAGGCAAGGAGGGCTGACATGTGACCCTACAGCTGTAGTTGTTTGTGTTACTAAGGGAAGGCTTAGCACTGTGCAAACCTGTCCCTCCATCCTTCCCACTTTTTTGTTTGTAAGATGAACTTGACATTCCTTGCTCAGCGGGTAAGGGGGAGCCAAGTGAGATAGTATCTGAGCTAGTGAGAGTGCATGCAAATTTTGAGATCTTGGGGCCCAAGTTGGAGGTGGACAGGTTGCAGTGTATTTATAAGTTGTAGAACTACATTAAAAACACACTGTGCCTGTTACGCCTCCTTGGTTCGCTGTTCAGAGTGGGCTTTCTGGCCTTGTGCTTTAAATAGTGCTCAGATGGTAATGTGGATAGTAGATGAACACAGTCCTGTGAGTCCATTTGTCCTATGCTTGGGAGTTCTATTCTTAGACCACAATGGCCGGAATAGAAAGCCTCTGACCCCACATCCCACTGCAGCCATGTGGGCCTGGCTAATGGATTTCTTTGGAAAGCTAGGACAAAAGACTGGGTCTGCTTCTGTCATTGACTAGGGTGGTATGGAGTAGACCATGAAAAAGCTGCCTTCTCCTAATTGTCACCTGGGACATCCCATGTTAAGATCCTAATTAAAGTTGGGCCTGTTTGCTTTAGTCAAAGGGTTATAAGGGAATAAAGGCAGATAAGATATTTATGGATGAACTTTTCCTGTTTTATTTTCCTCTGGATCTGTGATTACAGGATTAATAGCATTCATTATTTATGGAGCAGAGTCCTGGGAGGGAGGAGGCTTTAATACTTACTTTGCTTCTTCTGTGGGTCCAGGGCTGTGCCAGCAATTTCAGATGTTACCTCATTTAATCCTCAGTATTGTTAGCCCATAATAGAGAGGTGGAAATCAAGGTCACAACTTGCCCAGGGCATTAATGATGATGGGCTTCTACGACTGCGTACTTCACATGCCATCTCTTCTAATAGGTAGCCAGCAGTGTGGTCATTTCAGTGAAGATCTGGTGATTTAAAAGCATCACTAAATGTTCTTTAAACACCTGAATGTAGTTATTATGTACGTGAAAATGGATTTGCATCTAGGGTTCTGGATAGCATCTGTGAAGAGTCTTGCCCCAGCCCTGACTCTGCATATCATGTGAACATACTGTACTTTGGTTACTCAACTCTGAAACCAGATGATGCTAGGAGAGAACTTCCACACCCTACAGGCAGTTCTATGAGCAGCCTGATTCTTGATTATCATACTGAAGACCATGCCCTGAGTTGGTGGACTGCCTTTCTCCAGGGAACCCCAGAGATGTGATCTCAGCTTCATAGCATTCCTATTAAGATAGGAGGGGCTGAAATCATTTGCTGTCCTTTGTAGTGAGGGCGCAACTTGGACACAGATGGGAGACACAGGCACAGAAGTTAAGTAATTAGTCTAAGGTCACATCAAATGATTTCCAGCTCAGTTGATGAATCTGTCTAGGATTTGGTCTCCCAAGTGCCGCAACTTCCCTTACAATGTAATTTTTTCTCAAGCCCTTTATGTGTCATACCTTTCTTTCCCCTTTTTCTGTTTTGATAAGTAAAGTGTTCTTCAGACCTACTGCCTGATTAATGTTGGGTTTTAATTTAGCCCTTCGAGATGATTAATGTCTGAACCGAGAAAACAGCTTCCAGAATGTAGTGTATAACACACCTTTATTGTTTTTTCTCCATGATGTTGAATTTTCTGCTCTATGGATTAAGAACTTTGGGTCTCTGAAGGCTTACCTTGACAGAGGAGCTTCTACAGTTGGGAGTTGTCATCTTTCTCAGAGCAGTGCTTATTGGGAAAAGAATCTAGAAATTCCTGTTTTTAACTTTACAGAGGAAGTGAAGCACATTTAGGAATAGCCCCTTGGCCTCTTTTGCAGAATACTACAGATTTGCCTTTTGTTATTCCTTGCTTGTTGTAATAACAACATGCATAAACATACCTTTTTGGTTGTCCCTGTGACTCAATACCTTTTTTTTTTAGAATGCAAGATAATTTATTTAAGAGTTATTTATAGACTGAGTGTGGTGATGGCACTTGCCTGTAATCTAGCACTGGGAGGCTGAGGAAGGACAATCACTACGAATTTGAGGCAAGCCCGGGCTAATAGACAAAATAAAACAACAAAAAAAATTTATTTTAAATTTATTTTTATTTTTTGAACCCAGACCTTTGCATAAGCTACATCCCCCTGCCGCCCACTCCCCCTCCCCTTTTTTTTTAACCTTGAGACAGGGTCTTACTATTGCTCAGTAGCCCATGCTGTTCTGGAATTTGTAATCCTCCAGCCTTAGCCTCCCAGAGTCCTGGGGTTACAGGTATGTGCCACCATACACCAGTCCTTCCCTGTGTCTTAGATAGGAGATGCTGATATGATGTGAGGTTGGTGACTACATATGGCTTCTTAGGGATGTGGCTGAGTTGTTTAGATTCTCTACTGTATTATGTGAAGTTTTTTGGCAGCCTCTACTTTTTATGGTGAAATGAAATGAGTTATGAAAGAGATTTTTTTTTAAACAAAAAGAGCTAAATTCCCCAAGCAGAGAGATCCCATTGTTAGTAAAACATGTTCTAGTGCCACAAATTTTTGGTCTTCTGATGACCTATCCAACTCCAGACCTTTTGACTTTGTGATGCATTCATTCATTCAACACTTTCTGTATACCCATCATGTGCCAGGCATTGTGTTGGACAGTAGATGACAGAGATAACCAAATCCCTATCTTTGGATCTCACAGTGGAGATTGAAACAGTGTGTTGTTTAACTTTATTGGCTTCTGTAGGAGAATTTTCCAGGATCTTGTCTTACATTGTCCTTCAGAGTATATCCTAGACTGACTGTCCTTCATCACTTCTCACTGTTGCTCCTGTGAGTCCAGTGTCATCATCTCTTATGTGGATTGTCCCAGTGGCTTCCTAAATGGTCCCCTTCCTTCCATTCTTATCCCCTTCAGTACACTCTCAACAGCTTCAGTAATTCTGTCTTTCTCTCTCTCTGTCCACCTACCTACTACCGTACTTACCTATGTACTTACTGTATTTATCTATCATGTGACTGAGGATGAATCCAGGGCCTTTGCACTGGACTGCATGCACAGCTCTTTTAAAATTTTTTATTTTGATGAAAGGGTCTTGCTAAGTCATCAAGTTGCACAGGCTGGGCTGAAATTTGCAATCTTGCCTCAGCTTCCCAGAGAGCTGGGGTTACACATATGCGTCACCACTCTTGGCTGTAGCAGTCCTTTTTATTTTTATTTTTTATTGTCTTTTTGAGACAGGGTCCTGCTATGCAGTTCAGGTTGGCCTTGAGCTCACTTTGTACCCCAGGCTGGTCTCAAACTCTCAACGATCCTCCTGCCTCAGCCTCCCAAGTGCTGGGATTACAGCTGTGAGCCACCAGCCTGGCTTTTAGTAGTCCTTTTTAAATGGAATTCAGATCCTGTTTTCCTTCCATTCAAACCTCTCAGTGACTTTGCATTTCCTACATGATCCCATCCCTACTTCCTAAGTGAGCTGCTCTTTTCTTGCTCTCCCCGCTCACTCCTCTTCATCAAGATTGGGCTCATTCTGTTTACTGTGACATGCCAGGCAGGCTTAGCCCAGTCTTGTTTTAGGCTTCACTGTTCCCGCTGTTGGAATATTCTTCCCTTCATACCTGCATTTTTCCTTTCTTTCTTGGATCTCTGCTAAGAAATCACCTTGTTAAGGGAGTACTCTATTAAGTGTACCCTGCTTCTTACTTCTATTTGGTTAATGTCTGACCCAAGCCATTCACTACAGTGTCACCTCATTAAAGGAATGGATTTGGTCTGTTTTGTTCTCTCTTTTGAATATCTGTGAGGTAGTTAGTATTTGTTAGTTAAGGAAATAAATCAGCCTATTATTCGCTTAGTGTCCTGTGTAGAAGGAACCTCTTAGACCAATGGTGCAGCACATCTGTATGATGGCAGAGTGGCAAGGACATGGCTAGAATGGCTCTGTGTGCTATAGTTTTTCTTAGTGCCTAGTGGCTCTTAACAGGTTCCTAGTGGAGTAGAGCCTGTTAGTATTTAGCCTTTTAGTATCTCTTTTTAGTTAAAAAGTCAAAGGAAAGGATCTGGGAGACCATTTGGTCATCTTCTCACATTACCAATATGAGAATAACAGAGTCCAGGGAAAGTATGAGAATTACCCAAAGTCATAAAACGGTTCAAGGTCATTGTGAAATGAGGCTTCTGACATAATTCCATAGTCTTTCCAATATGCAGTGTGCCCTGGTTTAGGGAGGTGAATGGGATTTCAGCTTTGACAGTTTCCATCTAGTCTCTAAACAGGAGCTTTCCTCTAGACATTGTGAGTTAGTATAGATGGGTGATGTCACCCAGCAATGTGTGGAAAATCCTAGTGTCAATGGGAGCTACCCCGGATATGCCAGGAGCACTACAGAGGCATGCTCACTCTTTCATTGGCAGGAGATGTATAGGGTAAAAAGGAAGCCAAAATCAAGACCCTTTGCCTCTCCAGTTGTTTTATTACAAGTCACAGTTGAATGTGTCTTCCATTTAAATTCAGATTTTTTTGATGAATGGCCAGACCAGCTGCAAGCCCTTTGGGCCAGAAGCCTTGATCTTGCCAACTGTTTATTTTCTCGATGAACTTCCTTGTGTTAAGTGCTTGTGTGTAGCCAGCGTATTGTGGAGTTGTCAGAGTAGTGTAGAGATGTCTCTTTGGCACAGTCAGCTCTCCCCATGTAGCGTGTGTCCTGAAGCTGGCCTGTCTCATCTCACCTGGATATTTGTGGTCATCGGACTATGCTGGACTAGATTCTGCCTTTCAGTGCAGGGTGCCCTCATCCTTAGAGGCAGGCAGCTCTTCAGCTGTTAGGATTAATAACCAGGAAATGGAATCCTACCAATTCTTGTTTTTCATACTCTTAGATGTAGAGCTACTTTGTTCTGTTTTTTTTTATCCCAATAATCACTTAAAATTGGCACTTTATTAGATACAAGCACAAAGACATTAACCCAGCGTTACGCCTTTCCCTTTGCTTTTTGCTATCTTGGCAGTATGCTAATTGCTGTCTGTCTGTCTGTCTGTCTGTCTATCTGTCTATCTAGCATCTATCATCTCGTTCCCCCATTTTCTTTGGCACATTCTTACTTGTCTTGGGAGAGCAAGTGAAGGGCTCTTTTTAGGACATTCTCACAGGGTGTAGTATGGATGACAGTCTCAGCCAATGGTAACCAGATCTAGGGAGCTGGGGTTAGCCTGAGCTCCAGGAATCAGTTCAAATTAGCAAAGTAGTAATGCTTAGTGGCAGGAGTACAAGTGACCACAAAGCGTTAAACACATCTGGAAAGGGATTCTGACATCATCCCTAGAATCTTCAGGGAATACACACAACCTATAGACCCATTCCTCTTTGACCCTATAAAGATTCTTTGAAGAGTAATGCCCTGAGTGGTTTTCTGGCCAGCTTGCTTGCTCATTTATCTTTGAGGGGATGGAAAGAGACAATCTGCCTCTGGAGTGCAACAGTTTCCCAAGTGCATGGACTCTGCATTTGAAAGTACTGAAGTCTGTGGCAGACCCCAAGGGATCTGCTTTTCCTCTACTCATTGTCCCTACAAAACTTTCCCTGGCAGCAAGCACTGCTATTTAGGTGGGTTGCTCTCTGCTGTTTAATTTGTCTGGCAGTGGTGTGTTAGGATGTGGGTTTTCTGAACGCTTTCCCAGCTGGTTACTTTAGTGGTGGTTAAGGAAGGGCTGTACTGAGCTGTTGAGGCCTGGGGTCTGTCTGGATACTAACAGCTGGTCTGTGGAGAATGCTGTCCTCATTCTGCTGCCTTTGATGGTGCTGTGTATGCCTCTTTAGATGAGTAAGGAGGTGAGCTGGGGGCACCGTGAGGCTTTTCAATGGTGCTTGTGGTAGTTAGATTTCAGGGTTCACTGTGATTTCCCCTTAACCTATGCGTGCTTCTCTGCTAGCCCTTGCCACCTTGCTGGAGCCTTTGTTTTTCCTATCTCCTCTTGACTGAATTCACATAAGGGCTCCAGTAGCAACACTAGGCCCTTTTGCAGTTCCTGGGCCAGTTATGCTGAAAACCGAGTTCTCTAGGCACTGTCAGTTTCACGCTCTTGGGAGCCACCCTGCCATGGGCTCTGGGATGCCAGATTAAATGCTGTAGCTCTGCTGCTGAGCACCTCCCTGTGTCATCCCTCCAGCTGGCTCAGCACAGCAGGGCTAAAATTGCACCTCATATCCCAGTCTATCCTGTAGACAGAGGCCTTACCTAAACCCTAAGCTTCTTGGCTTAGTTCAATCTTTTGTGTTTGGAGGCTGGGGCCAGGGGCAGGAGGGCTCAAATACACACAAATATAGTGAACCTCTGTGTACCCAAAATTCAGATTAAACTGTTACTGCCAAATGTATTTCACTTGCTCTAAACCCTCCTTTATTAAACATTTACTTTCACACAGGAAAAACTGGATAAATACTTAATTTTCCTATCCCATCTGCTATTTTAAGTCACTTTTTAGAATGAGTTAGTGATCTAGTGGTAACTTCCACTAATACTACTTTTTTTTCTGAATAGAATTATGAACTCATAGGTAGGTGTGTGTGTGTGTGTGTGTGTGTGTGTGTGTGCAGTGCTGGGGAGGAATTCCTAGATTATTATGCAGTCATTGTATTTCACACCATTGCAGTCATTGTTATTTTGGATGTTCACATTGTCTCAGATTAGTAGATGTCCCTTCAGACTGACTGTATCCTCTTGACATGGCCCTGTTGGACTTTGGTAGCTTTCTTGCCTCCTGGCATAGTCAGGTGTTCTGGGCTGTATATCCTGCCACTAGACATAGGATTAACTATTTTTCCTAAGTATCTAGATCTCTTTTAGGAAAGAGCACAATCTGAACTTTAAGGCTGAATTATGTTTGTGAGCCTTTTCTGGGATTGTAGGCTGATTGGTGTTCTTAACAATATGAAGTTCTCGTTGGGAATCAACAGATATTCAGAAACACCATAAAGTTCTACCTTATTCTTATAAAGGTTCATCTCTGAAAATCTCGTGCTCTACCCCTAGGTGTGATCTTCCGCATTCTGCTGCTTTTACCTCAGTCATGCTGGATCTTGCTGGCTTTCCAGCTGCTAGACTGTCCTCACAGGGGCCAATTTCTCTACTAGGATTTACACCAGTCCTTGTGTACCTAGTACTGTAGCAAGCAGGGTTGTGCCTGGACTCAAGTTAACTTCTGCTCTTTTGGGCCCTGTGTTCTATTTATCTGAACTGCCTGGTCTCTACAGACCTATCTGGTCCAGGTGTGTTGGCTTCGGATCGCAGCTACTTGGGAAGCTGTGGTAGGAGAATCACAGGTTCAGTGCTACCCTGTCTCACACCAACAGCAAAACAAAACAAAAAACCAAAATAAAACAAATCTCGTCTGGTGTTTAAGTATTTACTCTTTAAGTATTTATTTACTGCTGCTGCTTCTTGGGTTCTGGGCTCCGTTTTCACTTTGAGAACCTATGGCCTGTCTCATTAGCCTATCTGGAATTAGGCCGTGTCGGGTACAAGGGCGATTTGGGCATAGGATGTACCTGGCTGATCCATTCTTCAACTTTTCTTTCCTCTTATAACCCACAGTCTCAGCATCTTCAAAGCAGTGTTAGAGTATTTTGTTGATTTCTTGTGAAGAAGTAGGATGCATTGGCTGTTATCATTGGCAAAGGGAATGAAGGGTAGATAATGGGCTGTAGTTTTGCTCTGTGGAACAGTGTGAGAACTAGCCCCTAAAGTGGGCCCTTCGAGTGGTTGGTTCTCCGCTCCCATATTGATATAGACAGGTCTTTGACAGGAATTTTATATGGTTTCAAAGCTGGCAGATCACTGGTAGTAGATTAGTTATTCTTCATTGTGACTGTGTAACTATCTCAAATGCAGTTTTATAGATCCCTGAAAGTTTTGTGTATTGTGTTAATTATTTCATTGTTTTAGTTTGGCTGTTTAGTTTCAGCAGTTATGGAAGAAATACCCTTTAGGGAAACAAGAAGAAGCCATGTTCCTCTGTCCCTTACTAGTGTTCTGTGACTGCACCCTTACGTGAGCAGAAAGGAACCAGGCTCAAAGTGAATTAATCCCAGATATAGCAATTTTGTGCTTCTTCCAGTCCTTCAGTTAGGCTTGCTTTGGAGAACTCAGAGTGGCACGTAGACTGGGATGTCAGGATTACATTAGCTCACACTTCATTCTAGCAATAGCGGATCCAGTATTTATAGCCTGTCTTTCTGGAGTCTGGAGGTGGTTTAGCAGAAACTTTGCTGAAGCAGGTTCTGTTGCTTTAGAAGAGAGCCTAACTGGCTGCATCAAACCTGAGTTTTAGATGCTAAGTAGGGAGGTCAGGTAAAGGTAAGACTGACTCTAGGACTCCCAGTCCCCTATCAAAGACAAGAGAATAATGACATTCTGGGTTCACCTCTTTTGGTTTCCCTTTGATTTTGCATAATAAATTCCCTCCTCGCTAACCAGCTGAACAATTGGGAATCTATATTCGTTAGAAAGACTCTATTCTTGCACCCATCAGACTGAATTAGGTGAAAACATTTCAGCCTTAATGAATGTTGAAGGATTTCAAATGGGTAGTGGAAATTCTTCTAGAAGTAATGATTTCCATTCTACCAGTGAGGCAGTTCTGAAGACAGTACCTAAACCTCTTGGGTTATTATATAGTAAAATAGCAGCTTTAGGTTTTCCTTGCTCATAGATGACAGAGAGAAAATGAACACTTGGAATCCATGGAGAATCCCTGAGTTGCATTTCCAAATGTTATGTCTCCTTTCTTACCCCTTTTACTAGAGCTGTGTACAGGAAGCAGCATGGGTAAATATGCATTACTTTTCTCCCTACCTCCTCCCATCATTCTTTTAGAAAGTGGTGACTACCTTCCAGGTAGATTCTGAGTAACAAAATCCAAAGTCAGATTTGGAGTTACAGGCACAGTCCCCACCCAAGTTCCTTCCAAAGAAAATGAAAGTTAAGAGTCTTATCCAGAAATCTTGCTTCATTCCCCTTAAATTTGGTATTTGTTGAGTTAGCAAATTCACATTTCGCATTGTTAGTTGTTATAGTTCTCTTGATAGCTTTATTTCATTCTGTATTTATCTAGCACCAACAAGTGATCCCACTAATATGTTTGCTGGGCACTTGAGCTAGCAAGATAAACTAGACATGTTCTTGCTCACAGGAGAATATTGGTAGGTGTGATAAGAGCTAGAGTAGCCTTACTACATAATTTGCATTTGTGTTCTGAAGCCATCAGGGAGCTATGGAAATACTTTAAGCAGGAGAGTGACATAGCCACTTGTGTTTTAGAAAGATTACTGGTGGCAATAAGGGTACCCAGGAGGAGGGGCTGAGAATGTTTTTTTGTTGTTGTTTTTTTTTTTTTTTGGCGGTTCAAATAAGGGGGCTGAGAATGTTGACAGTAACAGTGCAGGTAGTAGGTATGCACTGAGCCCATGCTAAGTGTCAGGCACAGTTCTAGGTGCTAGAACCTAGGGGTTAACAAATCAGTCTACCCACAGGGGGTAGATGTGGTGTTCAGGAACGGGAAGGCAAAATACATGTTTTTCAGAAGTGGTAAGTAATTTGTAAAAAACAAATGGAGCTGTGGGAATTAAAATGCTTGGGTTTGGAGGGGGTGCTGGCCCATTGGGGTAGTCAGTGAGGGTCCGCTGAAGGAGTAAGTAGAGGCAACTAAGGGAGGAGTCTGGGGAGAGTGATTCTGGGAGGTGCTGGGACCCTGAGGTGGGAATGGACCTGCCACGGTGCTGGTGCATCATAAAGGTCAGAATGGTGGAGCATAGAAGAGCAAATGTAGTCAGAGGAGGTTGCAGGCCTGCTAGGCCACTGCAAGGATGCTGGATTAATCCCAATGGAATAAGAAGAACTGCAATTAATTAAACCAGGGTTCAGAAAACTGCAGTCCATTTGACTGATCTGACCTGCTGCCTATTTTTGTAAATAGACCATATTAGGACAGTCCCACCCAGTGGTTTACATATTGTCTGATTGTTTTTATTTGTTTTTGTTTTCTCTCATTTTGAGATAGGCTTTTGCTATGCAGTTTAGGTTGGCCTTGAACTCACTTTGGAGTGCAGGTTGGCCTTGACCTCACTCTCCTGCATCAGCCTCCTGAGTGCTGGTATTACAGGTGTGTGCCTCTATACCTGGCTATGTTTGTTTTTACAAGAACAGAGTAGTCAGAACATATGTCCCAGAAACCAGAAGTACTTACTATTTGCCCTTTATGGAAAAAGTTTGCTTATCCCTGAATCAAATGATTTGGCTTTCATTTTGAGTACAGAATATACTCTCTGGGTGTGGTGCAGAGAATGAATGGCAGGAGACAAGAGTATATCTGAATAGATTAAGTGAGAAATAGCTAGGTATTAAACCACCAGAAAGCAGGGATCCCGCTGTGTTTATTGTGTTTAAAGCACCTATGATCCATTCTTATTAAATATTGTTGGATGAGCGATAACAGAATGAGATGCTATAAGAAGTGTGGCTTTGAGAGATTTTTATGAAGTAAAAAGTCAATAGTACTTCTTGTTGATTAGTGGAATAGAAGTGGGGGTGTGGCACTGGAGCTGTGTGGGAGAAGGATTGGGGACCATTGGATTTCCCCCACACTGTCCTCTTTCTGCTTCCCCTGTATTTTTCTCTCCCTGGACTCCCTCAGACTTATAACCAACTTTCTCTGCCTTTAAATCATACATTGTAACTAGGAAATCAAGAAAAAAAGAAAGGAAGAAAGAAAGGGAAGTAAAGAACAAAGGGAGTGAGGCAAAGGAGGGGCCTAGGATACCCTTCCACTTCTGCTTCAGGTGTCATGGTACATGGCTGTGCCATTAAGTGAGATGGGGAACATGGAGACAGAAACAACATATGAGCCTGGGAAAAGGAATTTATCTTTGGACAGGGAATATCCAGATGGAGATGTCTAAAAGGGAATTGAGAAACCAGGTCTGGAGCTCAGTGGCCTGAGTTCTGGTGGTGGTGACAGGAATTGTCATCAGCTTACATGGGCTTTTTCTAAGCACAGTCTGTGAAGATGAGGGTAGAGACAGATCTCACAAGACATTTATTTTCTATTAAATTTGGATCTAAAGAGGATGCAAAGTTAATAACCTCTTTGGATCATTTCTACCCATTAGTCCCCTCCTTCCATGACTTCAGACTATCTTTCCTGTGGAGACTGCTGAGCGCTAATGAAGACCCAATCCCCAACACTCAAACTGTTTTGCTGCCAATCTTTCTCTTAAGTGGGATGACTGGGCCAGGGGTTTCCTCACTCCCAGACTACCTGCTAACATCACAGTCATTTGCCACCTTTTAGGTTTGTAGTTGGTTCGTGTTTGTGCTTGTTTGTTCAATACTTTGGATAGGTAGGAAGGTCTACTCATCCATGGCATTTTGTTGGGCATTTCTCTTAACAGACAAGGCTAGATAAAGCCTTGATATGTTCCCTGGCTTTCCTCTTTTTTCTTTTTGTCTGAGGAAAGGAAACTATGGAAGTGACTCACAGAAAGGCAGTTATGGTGAAAGTGGTCTTAAGATAGATGTAGCCCTAGACTTGGATGTAAATTTTCTCTCTTTACAAAAGTCCATTAGTAAGATGAGAATTGCAAAGAGAATGGAGAAGGACTACTTTCCACCTTGCTCCTCCAGCCCTTCCTCTCTTCTAACCAGGGTCTCATACCTGCTCATGGCATCTTGTTAGAAAGCTGAGGCAACTCACTCTTGTACATCATGTGCAAACTTTTAGGAACCATAAGTTTTATTGGTTTCTCTTTCCCTGCTATTCCTGTTTTTCCTAAATTATTCCTGGCCCAAAGTTGTTGGCTTCTGGCAAGCCCAGATAAGAAGTCTGAAGCCTGATCATCTGTTTTCAGTGTGTTGGAAATACAGTAATACCTCATTCACAAATGATTCAGTTCATGAACAGAAGCATTTGGCAGAATTTTGCTTCTGTTTGAGAACTCAGCATTAGGGGATGAACATGGCCTTGGCCATCTTTACCACACGAACATGACTACAGCCATCCACCTTGCACTACTGAGAATGCAGGAATTTTCCCCTGCTCTGACATGTGGGTGTGGCTTCTTCTAGTTGAGATCATAGTCACAGACAGACCCATACACACTTGCTATGAAGTTGTTTTACTCTACAGTACTGTACAGTATAGTTCAATCATGTGTGGCTCCAAAGAAAGTACAGAGGAAGCATGGTGGTAAAAAGAGAGTGCAGAGCGGTAACGAAGGTAACCAGAAAACGAAGGTAACCAGAATATGCGGAGCAATAATGAAGGTGTCAGGGTCTCACAGCAAGAGTGGCAAGGTGGAGGTTTTGAAGAAAACCACTATTGAAGTGAAGAAGGAAACTGTAGAAAAGCATGAGCATGGCATTCATGTGACTGGCGTGGCTTTGGGGTACAAGATGTTGAAGTCAACAACCTTCAATATTTTGAAGAATAAAGATGCCATTGAAGGAGCTGATATGGCAAAAGGAGTAATATGTTAACCAAGCAGAAGACACAAGTGCTGGAAGAAGAAGAAAACTTTTATTAGTGTGGTGAGGAACAGCTGGCAAGTGATAACATTAGTGAAGCTATGATCTGTGAAAAAGCCGGGAAATTGCACAATTGATTTACCATAAGAAAACACCTCTCTGAGCTCAACAGGTGATGAATTTAAAGCCAGTAGAGGGTTGTTTGATAAATTCCACATGAGAAGTGGCATGCACAGTGTGATAAGACATGGTGAAGCTTCCGGTTCTGACAAGGCTGCTGCAGAAGCCTACAAGAAAGAATTTGTGGAATTCATGAATGCAGAAGGATGCACTGCTCAATACACTGCAGTGACACAGGACTCTTCTGGAAGAAGATGCCGAACAAAACCTGTGTCATGAAGGAGGAAAAGGCACAGCTGGAGCACAAGCCCGTGAAGGATAGATTGACCTTTTTGCTGTGTGTGAATGCAAGCACTGACCTAAAAATTAAGCCACTACTGGAGTACCAGTCCCAGACCCCTCAGCATTCAAGAAACAGAATGTGAACAAGGCCAGGCTGCCTGTCATGTGGAGGGTTAATGGGCAAGCTTGGGTCTCAAGGCAACTGTTCATGATTGGCTGCACCAGGTTTGCACCCATCAATAAGAAATATCTTTCTGACAGCCAGCTGCCTGAAAGGTGCTGCCTTCTGATGGACAATCTTGGTGGATGATATGGATGCCGAGTATCACTTCATAAAGTATCAAGTTCCTCCCCTGCAACACAAGACCTCTTCTGCAGCTCACGGACCAGCAAGTGACCTGTACCAAAAGCTGTACACAAAAGTGCTCTTCACCAGGTGTTTTAATGTCACTGAAGAGATGTCCTTAACACTGAAAGAGTTCTGGAAGAAATAGTTCAGTGTTCTTCACTGTGTCAACCTCATTGACAAAGCCTAGGAAGATGTCACATACCAGACCTTAAACTCAGCCTGGAGGAGACTAACCAGAATGTATCGCTGGATGTGCTTTTGAAGGGTCCGTGCTCAGGTAGTGGAGATTGTGTCCGTGGGCAGGAGTATGGATCTGGACATCGATGGTGCAGACATGGAGTGGCTTGCTGAGGATGATGAGCTGAGGACAGAAGAAGTTGCTGAACTCCATAGTGAGCAGCAGAAAGCACTTGTTGAGGAGCATTCACTGAGGAACAGGAAGATGGGGAGGAGGTTAGTAATGATGTCATAAAATCCGTTATGGAAAAATGAAATGAGTGCCAGGATTTCTTTGATAAGCACCACTCCAACATAACTATAACAGAGTGTTGACTCTGATGAACAATGACCTGGTCTCTCATTTCTGGAGGATTGTGTAGTGCAGGAAAAAGCAAGTGACATTAGACAGATTTTTCATCAAAATCGACCCTACAGCTAAGAGACAAAGGAGAGGAAACCCCTGAAGGAGATCTCTCAGTGTCCTTGTGGAGGGGATTCTCGCTCCAAACAGTGACCTCCTCCCACCCACCTTCCTGTCCTCCACGCCAGGAGCGCCTCAAGCGAGGCTAGTGTTCTCTGTCTTCATACTGTACTGCACTGTTTCATGCTTTTGTGGTTAGAAAAAAATATGATTCAGAACAGGTTAACCTTATTTACATTCAGCCTAGTGGGGAAATTTGATTCAGTTGGCGACCAATGTAGTTTGTGACCAGGATTGTGGAATAAATTAAGTTCTTGAACCAAAGAGTCACTGTAGAGCCCCAAGCACTCCCCACAGTGCACCCTCAAAGTGAACTAGGTAGTAAAAGGTAAAGTAAATCATGAAAAAATAATTTTGGAAGGTTTCTGTTGCAATTATTCTTACCTCTGTTCTGGTCTACCCTGTAGACCCCTGCCCTTTATTATGTGCCATTCTTAGTAATTTCTTATATGTCTGTCATTGTTTGTTTATATAAATATAGTGGTACTGGAGTTCATGAGTAATTTTGTTTTTGAACAGTTTGCCTTGCAAACAAAAGTGTTGGGCAAAATTTTTTTGTTGTTTGCAAATTCCGTTTTGAGTGACCAACAAAACCATGGCCATCTTTCCTGCACAAACATGAACATGGCCAGAATCATGGAATGAATTAAGTTCATGAACTGAGGTACCACAAATATGACTATGCGCTCTTATTACCCCCTACTCTTTTACAAAAAAGGTAGCACACCATGTAACCTGTTTTATAAGTTGCCTTTTGTCCTTACCAGCATGTCCTGTAAATCTTTCCATGTTGGCTTAGGGAAAATGGTCTTTTATCAGAGCTGCATAGTATTCTACTGTATAGATAGCTGCCTTTGTGTGTTGAGCTGGGGCTTAATGCTCCTTGAGTTGTTTCTAGTATTATATTTACTATTGCCAAGCAACACCTCTGTGAACAAAGGAAGACTTTTAAAAGACCTCACAGTGCTGCATATACTACATAAATGAGATTATTCTTCTTCATTCTTAGAATGCTGGTTGGCTTTGTTGGTTGATAAATTCCCAATTACTGATATTCACAAGTGAAACAGTGATGATTGGACCGACATTCCTTTATAACTCAAGAATCATTAGTGTGACTGCCCCATGGAGGCATACTGCTCTATCTGAGGCCTATTTTAATAATAAAACCTTTGGAAATTTTAATAATGAAACCTACTTAAAGCCCTTTGCTGAAGAAGTGTGAATCACTGATCACAGCAATTACTGCCGTGGCAGTTGTAGAGCAATTTAACAGGATAATAGTGAATAAGATAAATTACATTTCACATTCTTAATGGATTGATGCGCACAAGTATTTGGCAGAGATGGCTGGGGGGCGTGGGGAGGAGCAGCTTTGGAATTGCAGCACATAATTATAAAAAAGGAACCTAGGCCATTGTAGCCATTTCCACTTGAAATTAGTTATCCTGTGCCAGGTCTGGGGCTCTGATGCATAGTGTCCTGTTTATTCCAGATAACAAATTGGGTTAATTTTCCCATTTGTGAGCCTCTGTGGAGTGGGTGGAAATGCTAGGTGACTGGCTAATTTCTTCTTTAGAATCCTCTCTTTCTACCAAAGAATGAGTGTCTTTGGTGTGAAAATAGTGAAGCCAACTAGTTTTACAAATAGCTGTTGGCCAGAGGAATAACAGTTTCTGCCAGGTGAGTGGTTAAAAAAGGCAGACTGGAAAAATAACTGTGGCATGGTCAATGTTTCCCTCTTATTTACAAGGCTAACAGAAAGTCTCCCTATGTGTTGGGGTAGAGGAGGGAGTGGCTCAGTTAAGAAGTAAGTACAGTGCTTGCTTTGTGTGACTCTTGGTTTGTGTTTAGGGGAGAATAGTGAGCATGTGGGTTGAATGGGTGGGGTAGGGGTAGTCTTTGAAGGGACTCAGAATGCAAATCCAGAAGACCTGGCTTCAGTTACACACTTAGGGAAGCTCTTCGGCACTTGGTCACATTGTTGATGCCTTTGCATCTGCTGGGTATGGATCTCTCACTTTGTTCTAAGAAATGCTTAATGGCCATATTTCCTTCTTCCTACCAAAGCCCTTGCAGATGAAGAGCCAGAAAATGAAGCTTTTCTTCTTTTGTGTTTAATCTGTGTTAACACACCTTAAGTGCCACTGGATTTACAGTAGCCTTGTGTTGATATTAAAGCAAACTTCATGACCTTGAAGTGTAGAACGTCTGTTTGGAAAAAGGAACAGAGGTAGACTGAGAGGATGAGATAGGTGGGGTTGCTTTGTTGAGCTGGAAAAGGCCTGTGCCTGTGGAGGATGCCTCAGAGACAGTCTGGTCTGGGGATTCTCCATTTGAATCCTGTTTCTGCCCTTTGGCCAATATATGTAACCTCAATTTACAGATATTTTAATTCATACAATGAGCATGACATGTACCAAGCAGTGTTTTCTGAATGGTCAAATGAGACAATAGAAACAATGCTGGCCCACAGTAGGTGGAAGCTGCTACTGTTATTAGCAGTCATAGTTGTGGGGAGAAGGCAGGTGCTTTCTCCTGCAGGAGATTGGTACATCTGGCAGTGTATCAAGAGGGCTGCCTTCAGGGCTGGGAAGCATATTGATAGTATTGGAGGAAGGTATTAGTTGCCATGGCAACTTGGGAATTCATTTGGAGGAAGAGTTGGGACTAGAGGTTATCTCACTGTAAGGGATTGACTGGTAGAAATTAAAAAAAAAAAGGAGCCCTGTCTAGCAGGAATTAAGTCTTGCTTGTTCCATATCTGCAGGAAATACCAAGAGATGTGCTCTAGAGTAAGTTCCAAAGGTGAGTCAAACACTGTGCAGTCTTTCTTCTGTGGTCATGGGTGGATGCGTCTTAGTGGCCCCAAGTGATGCCACCAGTTTATTGCTTTTGTTCACATTTTGTTTGCATGTATTAGTTGGGTAAAAGAAAAGTATAAATGGGTTCATTGAACGGTTTTTTTGTTGTTGTCATTGTCTGAAAGTGTGACATCACACGAGCACATATTTTCCTACATTTGTTTCAGTTCCTAAGGTTTTAAGTTACAAGGAGCAGGACTGCAGGGCACATCTTAATTATTTACTTTGTCCCTAAGTTAAATGACATAATGAGTACAGTTGTTTCTTGATTGGGCAATCCAGGCATATTTTCCTTTTGTACAGGTTCTTCTGGCAGTTGCCTGTTACCTTCTTTTAATTGCAGCCTTGCCTAGATACAGAATCAGGCTGGACGAAACCCCTTCAACGGCATGATTCTAGATTTGCTATTTAATTCTCTACAGGTGCCCACTGCTCACTCACATCTGCTTCTCTGTTTTGTTGTGAAGTTAAGAGTGGCCACGTGACTTGCTTTGGGGAGCAGAATATGGCCGGCCATACATGGCATGCACTTACGGACTGCAGCAAAAACCTGGTATGAGATAGTCCAATACTCTCACTTCTGACTTGGTGACTGTGAAAGTTTGTGACCAGGTGGTGCCTCTGTCATTCTGGCCCCATAAACAGCCATGATGAACACATTTCACCCCAGTGGCCCCTGCTGGACACATAAGCAAGAAACGAGCTTTTGTTGTGTTAAATCACTGAGATTTTTTAAGTTGTTACTGCTGCGGAACCCAGCCCTCCCTGCCACTTCAGTGGTCACTTACACATATTTATTGAGTACTTACTTTATTCATGGCGCTGTTAAGTTGGAAATATGGCAGTGAATGAAACAAATGAAATCTCTTTTGGAGAACATTCTATGAAGGAGATTGACAACAGATAAATTAACAAATAAAGATAATTGCAAATTGAGATAAGTATTATGAAAGAAAATAAATCATTTCATAGATAAATCTCTAAATACCATAGAGATTATGGGAATCCTCCATTGTTAATGGTTTTTACTATTTCTGTACATGTTTTAAGATTCTGGGTATTTCTAGAGTAGTTTCTTATGGCTTGAAAAGAAGATAATATTGAGAGCAAGAGAAAATCATGTGGTGTTACATGGTACTTTGTGACAAAATTGAGTAGCTAGTGTACTCCAAAATAAATGACAGTCAAGAATGGCATTAAATTGTTTCATATCTTTGAAAATTCATTAATATCCCAGTGGGTTTAGTGGGAGATGCAGTCGAGCTGTTTCTGTGCCGATCTTCTGCAGTGAGATTGTCCTCAGCTGGTTGCTTAGTACAGATAGTGGTCCGGTTTAGTAGTATTAACTTGGCTCCTGTAATGCAGAGACATGGAATGGAAGTAGATGTACAAGCCAGATAACTTGCCTAATATGATTTTTGAAATAGATTGAGAAAATGTTTCATAAATCTTCCTGAGTGTTCCCCATGACTGCTTCAAGACTGGTTATAACTTTGTTTTTTTTTTTTGAAAGAAGCACAGGGACAGCTCAGTTGTTGAGAAATATTGGTCACATTGCCAGCTGTTAATGATTTACTTTGTATGACCATGAACGATCTCTTGGCATAAGAGTGGACAGAATGCAGCTGGCAAAGTGGGTGCTTGGGAATTGTAAGGGGGGAAAGAGCATTATCTGCCCTTTCCTCCTTTCTTTTGGGTCAAATTAGAGCCATGAGGATGGGGGAAGGTTCTGAGAGAGGATTATTTAAATGGTAATTATAAAGATGAACCAACTCCTTTGAAAATTTTTGGTCACTGACATAGTATGGACTGTGTAACGTATGTCCAAGTTCAGAAAAACACTTGTGTGATTGCAGTGAAAAGGAATCTAGAGCGTTGTGCATAATGATGTTTGTCCCTCATCCGTCAAGCCAGTCTGTAGTCATCCCTAGAGGAAGACTGAGAATCTATAAACTGGGTTTCAGACTTTTTTATGTCTTGAATATTTCAGTCAACTCAAGTTGGCACATACTCTGAAAATTAGATCTGGATGAAACTTCAGGCAAATAGGAAAAAGTATAAAAGAACTTTCCAGCATTGAAGACACATGCATATCCTTGAAAATATATGAGTGTATTGATATACTGTAAATTTCCATGTGAGGACACATGCCAAGTTTAATGATGTGTATAGCAATGTCCCTTGTTATACACATGGGAACTCGTTCAGGAACCCTAAAATGAGTTGTGAGACTGAAAGTATTGAAACGGAAGGCCAAAAACAATGATCATGTTACCTAGGGTCTCATGAATAATTCAGTTGAATTTAATGCTTTTTCCAAATAAAAGCTGAAATATTTGGCATAAAGTAGGTAAATTCTAACCCCTCCATCTTGGGAAGATGATGGATCATGAGGAATGTGAGGAAGAGTGGAGGAAAACAAGGAATGGTTTCATATTTCCTTTAACCAAATATATGGAACCTTTCAACATTCTTGGCTTAAAGAAGTAAATATATAAAAATTTAGGTTGAAGTTTTAAAGGTGCTTCTTTTGAATGTTCATTAATAGCTGAAGATTTGAGTTTGAGAAGAACTTAGAAAACTGTTCCTAAAGTCATAGATGGTGGTCAAAGAAATACAGGATGTCTGGTATTTTGGTCATAGGAAGCCCAAGGAGCACTGATCTGTTTCAGGAAAATATTGTAGGCATAAGGAAAGGAGACAGTGTATGTTCTTGAAAGCTAAGTGCAAATTGAATTATTATAAATCTAATAATTTAAAGGCATTGAGAAAATATTATAAGACCTGCCAGGTTTAGATTTTTTAATACAGTGAATATATTTTTTCTCACCAATTTAATTTTTAAATCTAGGTTCTAGTATGTTGATTTAACTTAAATCAAGACCTCTGCACTCAGGGGCAAAGCTCCAGACTTGCTGCAGCTTCAGACTTCAGACCCTCCCTCCCCTCACTCTGTGTTGCTGGGTTCCAGCGCAGGGCCTCACACACACTAGACAGGCACTGTCCCATGGAGGAGCACTCCCAACCCATAAGTCTTACCTTTTACACAGGTTTATTTTTTATTTTTTATTTTTATTTTTGGTCTTTTTGAGACAGGGTCTCACTATGCAGTTCAGGCTGGCTTTGAGCTCACTTCGTAGCCCCAGGCTGGTCTCAAACTTCCAACGATCCTCCTGCCTCAGCCTCCAGAGTGCTGGGATTACAGACATGTGCCACCATGCCCAGCTGTTACATAGGTTAATTTTTCTACTTATGTCTACTTCTCTCCTAAAAATTATCTAAGAATTTTGGCCGGAAAGAGCTTAGAGCTCATTTCCTGCGAATCACTCATTTGTTGTAAACTAAGGCCTAGGAAGGTTGTGCAACTTGTTCAGTGTTCCCTGTAGTAACAGAGGAGAATTATTGTGAATAGAGCAAAAAGAACCCAAAGAAGAAGTTCTGATTTATTAAAAAATAGCTGGAAAAGGAAACAAGACCTACTGGCAGAGCCCCTTTTATCTTTTATGCTTTCCATTGCTTCAAATATGATGACATGCCTGGCAGTTCAGCTGCCATCTTTTGATATAAAGTGCTGTGTTAACTCACTAAAGGATAATGGACAGAGCCCTCCACTCCTGAGGGCCTCGTCAAGCTGCTCAGCCAGTTATACATCTTCTGTCCCACCTCCACCACACTTCCTCATTTGCATTATTCTTTTGGATGTCATGGACAAAGTGATTGTAGATAGAACAACCCCAAAGTAGGATAAAAGTTTTTTTAAAAAAGTTTGACGTCATTGGAGAGTTACCAAAGCTGTAAGACATTGTGGGTCCACAATCTTAGAGAATAAGGATTGGCACTGGGACACATTTTCCTCTACAGACATCTGGTTTTGGAAGAGGCAATTGAGAAGCTAAAAATGTAGTAAAATTTTTACCCCATTGGGCTAGGGGTGCAAAATTGAATGAGGACCTGTCAAGGAGACTGGTCCTTGGAAAACATCTTGGGCTTTGGGCTGATTCTCTGAAAGGCTGAATTTTAGGATTAAGCATAAACTAGAAATTAATTAAACCTCATGGAAATTGAGGCCCAGTTTCAGACCCTCTCAATTCCCCAAATGGGTTAAGGATCTTGATGGTCAGGGTTTTTTATTGTTGTTGTTTTGGCTTTTTCATTTTTTTTTTTTTTTGAGACAGGTCTTGCCATGTAGTCTGGGGAGGCCTTGAACTTACTATGTAGCCCAGGCTGGCCTGGAACTTATGGTGATCCTCTGGCCTCACCCTCTCGAGTGCTGGTATTATAGGCATGTGCCACTAGGCCCAGCTCCTGGATGATCAGTTTTCTTAGCCACATGTTAGAAGTAAAGGAAAGTCTTTTTTTGTTAGAAGTCTTAAGTTATTTCTATAATTTTTCGTATGAAATGCCCAACACACAGTGAGAAATAGCCAGGGATGTGAGTTGACATAACAATGATTTGAAACTAAGTGAAGTAACAGACAGTAAAAACAGATCCACAGAGGAGCTAACTACCTGTAGTGGAATTATTTAAAAACCCCAGCAGGGCTGGGAATATAGCTCAGTGGCATAAACACCTGCCTGGCAAGCGCAAGATCTTGAGTTCGATTCCTGCTATCTGGGGGAGAAAAAATTAGCCAGGCATGATGGCACACACCTGTAATCCCAGCACTTGGGAGGTTGAGGCAGGAGGGTTGTTGCGAGTTTGAGAACAGCCTGGGCTACAAAGTGAGCTCAAGGCCAGCCTGAATTGCATAGCTAGACCCTGTCTCAAAAAGACTCAAAACCAAAACCAAAACAAAAAAACCCTGGGGGGCTGGGGATATAGCTCAGTGGAATAAGCGCCTGCCTAGCAAGCGCAGGGTCCTGAGTTCGATCCCCAGTACCGCCCAAAAAAAAAAAAAACAAAAAAACCCAGCAAAATATTTTAGGAAAAAACAAGATCAATAAATTTAACAGAGAACTGGAAACTAAAAACCAGTAAAATGACAATTATAAAACTGAAAAATATAATAAATGAAAGTAAGCATTTAGTGGATGTTTTTATATATGTCAATACAGTTGGATAAACTATTAAACTAATGATATATGGGAAGAAAGTACTTAGAAGGAAGCATAGAGATCAAAATTATTTTTTAAAATATAAGAAGTAATATTAGATACATAAACACATATATAAAAAGACAACACAAAAGGCAAGGAGGACAGGGAGACTAGGATCAGAGCATTATTTTCAGAGATTATGATGTTTTCTGAAACCATAAAAGACATCAAAATGCAGATCTAAGAACCTATGCTTTGCTCTTAAGCAGGATAAATCTAGAAAACCACATATAGACACATGATAGTAAGACTGAAAAATAAAGACACAGAAAAATCTTAAAAGCAACCAGAGAAAAAGAGACATTTTACTTTTAGTGGAGAATCAATAAGGCAGACAGGTGAATTCTCAGTAGAAGTAAAAAGAAATGCGGAAAAAATGGAGAATGAATTGATATCTTCAAAATGTGTCTTAGTTACTTTTCTGATGTTGCTGAGACAAAATACCTGACACTCAGAATTAAGCAAGGAAAGATTTATTTAGCTCACCGTTTGTGGAGGTTTCAGTCCATACTTGGCTGGGTGGCACATAGCAGAGGGCAACAGTTCATGGCCATGAAAGACAGCAAAATAACAAGAGCAAAAGGGAGGAGCAGCAGTCAGCAAGCCTCTTTCCCTCTCTTATATTGTATGCAGGCTGCCCACCCTGCTATACCCAGTGCAGGGCGGGTATAACACTTACAGCTATAATCCCAGCACTCACACTCATAATCCCAATGGACCATGAGTGTAGCACTCACACCCATAATCCCATGGGACCTTGAGTCAATCAAAAACTCTAGAATCTCACCCCATGACTGCAGAGGCTTTAGGGGGATATCTAGACACAAATCATAACAAAAGGTTTGAAGAAAATAATACCAAAATAAAATTATATAGCAAAAATAGGTAAAGAATTATGTATATTTGTATATCTGTAAAACCAATCTGGAGGCTCATGTTCACCCATGATCATGACTAGAAGGGGACTTGGGCTTCTAATGTGCTAGGGTGATGGTCAATTTCTAGATCTGGGTACTGATTGCATAGTTTCCATCACTTTGAAAATTCTTTAAGCCAAACAACTCTTTAAGAGTTGTGTCCTTTTGTATTTGTATTTTACATCTTAATAAAACTTACATTCAAAATATAAATTGTTCACAAGCAAAAGATAAGGTGAGGGTAAAGTTCAATGGAATATTGGACTTAGAGTCATTGGAGAGAATGATTTTTAATTCTAATTTAAATGAACACTGCCTCTTGAAGGCCATTTCTTTTTTCTTTATGATACCTAAAGGTTGCTCCCAAGCTTTGTTTTTGCCATCTCCAAATTAAAAAGAGTCCAGAAAGACAGGGTAGAGGATTCACAAGTAGATCTAAATGGAATTTGGCATAGCGTAAGCTGTGGCATTTCAAATTGGTGGGATGGGAGAAAGGAAAGAAGTTTTCAATAACTGGTTTTAAGAGAAGTGATAGCCATTTGGGAAAAAATTAAATTGGATCCCCATCTTTCTCTTTATATGAAAGTAAATTGTACATCGATTAAAATATGCATGTATAAAATGAAACCATAAAAATATTAAAAGAAAGCATGGAAGAATATTTTTTAAAACTGTGGAATATACTCTAAATAAACAGAAGATTAAGACATGATTTTAGAAAAGACTGATAAGTCTTAGAAATTCTACATGGTTAAAAAATATCAAAAAGCCAAAAAACAAACTGAGAAATATTTGTAGCACGTAAAAAAGGATTGACTTCCTCTATAAAGTGTTCACAAAAGATCAATAATCCTAGAAAATAAATGCCAAAGAGCACAATCTACTCTCGCAAAGAAAACAACCATTGCAAAGACTTATTGCAACATATGAAGTTATGAACTTGGGAAATGAATGATACTTGATCTCACTCATAGTAGATAAATACAAGTGAAATTACAACTACAGTGCATAATCATTTTTCATGTATAAGCACATTTGCTAATATACTATATTCTTAGTATAGTACAATAAGAGGTCTCATGCTTTGTTAGCTAGGCAGTATAAGAAAGACTCCAAAGTGTTTATGCCCTTTAACTTAGGGATTCCCTTCTAGGATATTAGTCTACAAATATACTCACACTTGCCTTCATTATAGCATTGTTCATGGGTGTTAAAGAAAAATGGAAACAGTGGCAAGAACCATCCAAATGGGAGTGGTTGAATAAATGAAAGCACACCCATCCAGTAAGATGCTGCTAGCCAGTGGAAAGAAGGGGCAGATTGATAGGGACAGTTATGAACAATATGGACAACTTACTGAGCTACACTGTTAAAGGAAAAAAAGTGATGTATAGCTTTGTTTTGAAAAGGAAAAGGGCATATATAAAGGTGCTTGTATATACATAGAGCTAGAAGAATATATAAGAAAGTAGTAACAGTGGTACTTTCAAAGGTATAGGACTTGGAGCAGATAGAGATGGGTGGCAAACTTTTCACTATTTACTATTTTGTGTCATTTGAAAGTGTTTCACCAGGTGCATGAATGTTATGCCCAATTAGGAAACTGTAAGATGAAACCAAACTACTGTCCATCGTGAATCTTAGCAGAAATATTGCTGCCGTTTTGTTTGGATATTTGATGTATGGGACTGTACCACATAGTCTAACATTATATTTTGCATGAAATACCAGTAGCACTTCCTTAGTTACTGTGGCAAACAAACAATGTCCTTGGAGAATTCTGGACATGCTGGGGTGTGGAATGGGATGGTGGTACTATCTAAGTTTAAGAAATTAACTCCTCTTCAAGGTTTCCCAGTTCCTAGGTGCTGTTGGCCCACCTGGGTGTTGACATAGACAGCTGTAGACTTTTGTTTGCCTATACAAGAGCTTAAATGAGCCAAATTTCTATAACTCATGGTTTTTAGTCAGGAACACTAGATAGTGACTGGTCAGTGAGCCCTAATGAGGTGGAATTTTATGTTTATGGGGATAAGTGTGGCCCTCAAGCTTTGGCAACTGTGGGCAGGAGTTAGGGAAGCATGATTTTGGTTCTCTTCTCTTAAAAAGCATGGAGGATTGGTTATTTCCTAATAGCATCTTCCCCTTTCTCCATGGTGTGCTTTTAGCTTTTTTCTAACAACAACAATACCACCAACAGCAACATGCATCTTACCAAACTTATTTCTCTGCCAGCTGATTTTCCTGAGCTGGAAGGAACAGATGTTTCTTTTGGAGATTGGCGTCTCTCTTGCCCCTCTGTGGCATGTGCTTCCTCATAGCCCAGGTCCATGTAGCACTGCATTCACCTTAGAAGGGTCTCTTAGACTTATAGGGAAGGATCTCTAAGGCCCTAGTCTTCCAGGAGACCATGAAGAGATGAGCTGAGATCTCCCTCTGCAAGGTGGGGGCAGAGCTCTTTCTGACCCTCCTCACAAAAGAAATCACCTACTGAGATACAGAAAAGCTTCAGTTTACAGGATCTTATTGTTTACCCAAGTCTCATAGCTCTTACACATCCAGTGTTAAAAAACCCACCTAATAGTAATTAAATCTTTCTTCTCAGAAGATATTCGAAAACAGTAATTGTGTATTTGCAATGCACTTACCAGGTGTCTTCTATTACAATTTTTTCCTTAACCCAAGCACGCACACTAAAGCATAGAAATGCCACTATTTCCCAACCTGCCAGATTTTAGCCTTCTCCTCTTTTAAAAAAATACAGAGCATTTTCATTCTCTGTCTTCCAGCTTCTCATTCTCTGCCCTCACCAGGGATAGGGCAGCCCTAGAGCATTGCCTCAAAGCAATCTGGATAGAATTTCTGCTGGTTCGAAAAAATAAAAACAAAAAACATGTATTGCTATTTCTAATTAGAGAAGCAGTATAACCTAGACACTTTGGAAAATACAGAATAGCAAAATGAAAAAAATTATTAAGAAAGATGATACCCCTTTCTTCAAAATTATCATTTTCTCTGAGTCTTTGTGGTTACATTCCATTTTTTCAAGTTCTAGGCATAGCGAGGGGTTGGCACGCAGGCAGTTGGAGGTTTCTGGCACTCACTGTGACACAGGGGTGCTGAGGTGCAGCATGTGGCTCTTTGGCATGGCTTTGCAGCCTTGAAGACTGGGTGAGGTCCTGCATCCCTGGAGGTGTTGGGCTGCAGGTGTTTCCTAAGAGGTTGGTTTCTGGGAGGAAGGATCAGAAGGAATAAGTGGTATGTACTGTGCTGTGCAAGAGTTGTTCCTAGCCAGCCTGGTCAGCTCTTCCTGTTGGACAGGGCCAGAGACTAACTGAGACTTCATATTTTCTTCCAGAATTCAGGCCCTGTTAACCCTGGCTTTTGCTGTCTGTGTCTTTGAGTTTTTAAAGTAGAACTTCTTTGTTGTGAAATACTGATTGTGTTCTTGAATTTATTGGAGTTGAGATCCAGAGTGGCATCTTTCTCCCTGAAGGATTATTTTTTGCTGTTGGCTAATTCCTGGCAGGTAGTGACAGTCAGACAAGTGGTAGAGAGGTCCAATGTGATATCTGTTTCAGACTGACCCTGGAACCCTCATAAGGACAGCAGGGTGAAAGCTTGGGGAAACTCTTCGTTTTCATAGAGACTATTCTGTGGATAGTGATTGTGTGTTGAGAAAAGAGAATTTAGGAACCTCTTATGGCTTATATCTAGAAGTCCTCTTCAAAGCCTCATGTGCTCATAGGTAGGGGTTTTGGAGGTGGCTGGATCTAAGGTGTATGAATGTGGATTAAGGGTATATGAATATAGATTAAGGGTGTGATAATTGGATTAACCCACTGATTGGTTTAGCACTGTTCTGGGTGTAGATGGCACCACCCAAAAGGTTTGTAGTCCAGATGGGATAAAAGGGAGAGAGAAGCTCCATGCTGCTGCTGCCTGCTGCCTCCTGCCCTCCCGCCCTCCCATGGACCGTTTCTCCTCTGCGTTGTCCCTTTCTCATGCTGCCATGCCTTGGAGATAGCCAACAATGGACTGAAACCTCTACAAACTGTGAACTGAAATAAACTTTTTCTCCTTTAATTTTTGGGTGCTGGATATTTTGTCTCAGCATTGAGAAAAGTAACTAAGAGTCTTTCCAAATTGATAACAGTTTTATTATATCAGGTACATGTTTTTGCAAGACAGCAGGATGGTTGAGCTTGGAAATGTAGTAAAGAGCTTTTCGGAGTTCTTTTGTTTTAAAGTTTTTAACGCCCCCCCCCATATACCTTCCTTCAACAATTGATTCTGATGCCCTAGTATCTTTTAGATCTCAGGTCAAGAAGTACTTTTACTCCCAGTTCTTCCTATGAATGCTCTATATATCTTTCAGAGCAAGATAAGGAAAATAGGAAAGAGATTTATTATTAGGTGTAGTGGTTTTTAAAAACTATTGGTAGATAACTTCTTTTTTTTTTTTAGATAACCTCTTGTAGATTATAATTTCTCGACAAATACAACATAAAGATTCTTTGTCTCACTCTTCCTGCCAGATGTCTCATCAAGAAGCATATATTTGCCTCTTCCTTGGTCCCTGTAATTTCCCTTTCTGTTCATTCTGGCTTGGGGATAGCAAATGAATCCAAAGAAGTTGTTAAGAGTGGCATTTAGGTGGGCATAAGTTCTTTGGTATATAACCCTCATCCAGAACTACTACTAGATTCTCCAAAATCTCCAGGTACATGAGCTCACTATGTTTTAGATTGGGCCGGGCTCTAATCAGTCGTTTTTGATCTGTAATAGTAAGAGCTCAGTAAAGACTTGGCTGGATTGAAGCAGTTTAATTGAATATGATTTATATGTAATTGTATATTCACATAAAATCTGTCTGAGTCTGAGTTACTTTTCAAATTATGTATTACTGCTCTGAAGATTGTCATTTCCTGAATTTTCTTTTTCACCAACCTGCTTTTATTGTTCCAAATTTAGGCATATTGGAACTGAGACCAGGTGGGTGTGGAAATGACTGTTGGATTTAAATTGTTCAGTCAGAGGAAGGTGGTGAAATGGCAAAAGCGGTTAGAATCTTAAGTCTGGATGTTAGGGTCAGAAAATGGAAACTGGTAGCACTGACAGGACACAGAGTGATAGTGCTCTGCTTTACCTCTGCCTTAGAGCAGCATCCAAAGTATGGGAGCTGAAAGTTTCAAACGACCCTTGGAACAGTTCCTTTGGGGTGGGGTGGGGTGGAGCAGAGTGGGATGGGGGAGACCGCCCCCTCCCTCCTTCTAGGCCTGTGACAACCCCTTTCTCCTACCCTTTAGCTCGTGGCACTTCATTTCCTATGTCCATTCCCCACAACCCCCTCCTCCAGAGAAGTGAGGTTAAAAAAGCCATTAGCTTTCTGTCTGCCCTGCTTTTAATCATTTTCCAAGGGCAGCAGCCAATGTAGTCCAAGACCCTTTCAGCCTCTTCTATGTAGGTGTCAGACTGAGTGTTTAACTTCTCCTTTATGAAAATGCACATTAGCGATTCAGAGACCTAATCTCCTAATGATTTGTGTGTGTTGGTAAAAAGGAAAAGCCATCATCCCTGCCTGGTACACTCAGATGTTCCCTTTGGTACACTGATGGCAGAATTTCAAAAGCAAAGGACCATTTAATTTAATTTTGCAGATGGCAGGAGGTACTGCATGAAAGGTTGGTCTCAATTTGTCCCTTCCCAGGAGAGTAGCTTTGTAAATTCAGGTTGCCGGAGGGGCTTAGCTGTGAGAAATGGAAACCTCTGTCTTCTTTTCACCTTTCCTCCATTATAAAATGTGGATTTTGGGGGCCGGGGATATAGCTCAGGGGCACAACTGCCTACTTGGCAAGCGAGGTGATGAGTTTGATTCCTGGTCCCCCCCAAAAAAAGAATGGTATAAAATGTGGATTTTGGAGGGATTGGGTGGTGGTAGGAAGGAGGAGTGAAGAAAATCACTGGATTGAAAAGTGATTGACTGATATGAGATGCTGTTCTGGACATATGGATTATAACCAGCTCCAGATTAACCTATTCCCTTTTTAATTATTTCATGGCCTCATCCTTCTGAAATTGCCCCCTTGTGGCTTGAAATCTTTTCTGGGTATTTCCTCAGATTGGGGACTGTGCTTGCTGGGGAGAAATAAATCTACCTCCCTCCAGGGCACCAGTGAGGCTGAGGAGAAAATAGATGAGCAATCTTCTTTAGATTCTCCCTTCTCTTACTTCTAGGGTGCTGTCTTCCTGCAGGGAAGCAGGGTTGTGCCCTTGACTTATTAGTGCACAGCAGCTGGGGATTTGCTGCGTGGTCCTTTGGAGGTTGTAGGCCACCCCTTCTGAAATGTTCTTATACCACTTTTGTGGGTTAGTAGATACACCCAAAGTCTTGATGCTAATGCAGACTGTTATATAAGTTCAGCTTCACTCTTGCCAGAAGGAGGAGAAATTAGATTTCTTCATGTTTTAGAGCCATATTGCTCTGTAGGGAAGTCTGTATTACATAGGTACCAACATATTTTTTTCCTAAGTCAGTCTAGATGGCATTCAGAGACTTCACCAGAATATCTTCCTAAAACTTGTATTTGTTCCTGCTCAGATAAAGGTAAGTAGAAATAGCTCACAGATAAGTTGTATGCTTTAAAAAGTTTTTAGGTGTTTTTGGATAGATCTCTCCTGCTTTTTTCCTTTTCCCCTTGTTTGTGGTGGATGCCAGTCTCAGCATGCAGACTCCTTCTATGTCCTAGAAACAGAAAAGGATCTGATACCATTAATTTCTCGACTGATTGGCCATTAGACTTTAGTGTAAATGAACATTTACATTTCTATCATTCATCTCCATCTGTGAATGGAAGGCCCTGTTCTTTTTTTAGCGATTACCAAATAAGTGAAGTGATATTTATATTTTATGCTGTAGACTTATTCATTGATTCATTCACTCATCTATTCATTCAACAAGTGTGTACTGATCATTTGTCATACATCAAACACAACGCTAGGATCTTTGTTTACTTCAATTAATAAAGATCTCTGTGAGTTAACATTTCAGTGGAGGAGGAGGTAGACAAACTAAACATGATGAATGTGTAAATGGATAGTACTTAGAAGTTAACCAATATGGTGAGGCAATATGGAATGCTAGACAGATTTTTAAATGAGAGGTGGGAAGCTTTTAGGCAAGGCCCCCATGGTGCAAAGATTTGAAAGAGGCCAGTGATAGCTGTGTGGAGACTGGGGGAAGAGCATTCCAGGCAGAGGAAACAGCCAGCGGAAAGGGCCTCTGGTTGAGCCCTAAGGCTCAAGTGTGCTGTGTGTGTTGGAGGAAGAGCAAGAAGGCATCTGTGGCTGAGTCCGAGTGGTCTGGTGGGGTGAGGAACGGTATTGGGAGTGGAAACCAGAGGGCGGGGATAAGGGCCTGTGGAGGACAGAGTTGATACTTGATCATGTCATGCCGGATTAGGCCAGTGGCTTTTGTTTTATAAGTGTATTTTTATTTATATCTGTGCCATAGTAGGTACCATTAGATCTTACAGTTTTCCATCTCCAGTATGTTCTGAACTCCATGAAGTGTCTTCTCAAGAATTGATGTGTGGGTGGGGGGGGTTGAATGTAAAGGAGAATATAGAGAAATTCATGTAAAACCTTACTAGAGACCTGGAACATGCCCTGTGTGAGACTTAGTAAATTGGTGAGATACCCCCCAACAGGAAGACTGCACAGCTTAAAAAGCTTTATTTATTTATTTTTTTCAGCACTAGGGAGTGAACTCAGGGCACTGTACCACTGAGCTATATCCCTAGCAATCTTCTTTCCCTTTTGCTGTAGTCTCACTGAGTTGCTGGCCCTTCTGTGTGACTGGAATTGCAGGCATTGTGCCACTGTGCCCAGCCACAGTTTACTCTTGACAGTCTGTTTCCTTGTCCTGCTTGTAAGAATCCCAAATATGTGCTATTTGGGGCTTATTTGGCATTGTTTTAGTCGATTTCTGAAGATGTTTCCCACTGTTGAGTCCCTTATCCCAGAAAGCATCCTGAAATGCCTTTTTATGCCACCTACTTGGTACTTTCTAATTCTGGAAATGAACTTTCTGACTCCACTGCCTTTAAATGAAGTGATGGAAATGAAAGTACTTTGAACCCACACTGCAGAAAGAATTGGGCAGACTGCATCCACTCTCTTTACTCCCCACTTTCACGCGCATAGAGGCATGGTTGGAGTGTCACTGGGCAGCCTTGCATTTCGTGGGGGCAGGCATGTTCTCTCCTGGCCTGGTTGGAGAGTGGGCATATCTGGACCCAATCTACCTATGCCCAAGTTCACTCTGGAAAGATGCAGAGTGATTTATTCCAGATGAAAATTCCATCTCATGTATATCATTTTGTTTGCTTTGTTTTGAAGAGCAGTTGAGTTACGACTTAAAGTTTCCAAAATGATTTTGAAACACTGAGCAGAGCCCTCTCTATAGAGCAGTTGTTTTCTACCTGCACAGTGGGACTCTATTGCCCAACAGTCTGTGAAGTAGGCTATTCCCCACTTTCTTTGAAAATGGAATAGAATAATAACAGAATAAATTAATTGGATGTAGAAAAAGTAAATATTGTTGCTTCAAACTTTTTTCTAGGGGTGAGTATATGTATACTTCGAAAATTTAAGTGGAAAAGGATAAAAGATTAGAATATATAAAAGTGAATTTGCTGGACAGGAGTAAATATTGTTGCATCAAATATTTTTATGGGTGTGAGGATGTGTGTGTGTGTCCATGCATGCATGTGTGAGTAATTTTCCACAGTATAACACATGTGGCTCATTATGGGTTGTGCTCAGACAGACTTTAGAATGGTTGTCTCATTCTGCCCAAAAGTTGTATTTGCTTATTTGAGGACTGCTGAGGCTAGAAGAGAAGCAAGTGCCTCAGAAGGTAGTATGTTGGTGAAATAAAAGAAGTTCCAGTGACAGTTTTTAGTGAGAAAAACAAGCTGGATTGGATTTGCTGCTTTTCTTTTAAGGTCAGAGAGAGACTGTGCCAGAACGTCATGCTGTTCAGGTCAACAGGAACTAAGCTTGTTGTTTCTCTCCACACAAAGAATTGTGCAATTTCCAGTGGGAACTTCCCTCTGGAGGTGAAGAGGGAAGGAGAGAAGTGGAGAAAGAGGCAGTTAGAAAGAAATATTCATTGTGAGTCTGGCTGACCTAGGATCTGCACATAGTTAACTTGGAGGCTTTGTTGGAATCTGCCAAAGATTCATTGTTGAAGACAGGGAAAGCACAACTCATTTCCATTAATTTCAATTCAGCATTTATGCCAGCTCTGTGCTAGGTGCTGGGGATGTAACAATGAATAAGACATGATCTTGGACTTGTGGCACTTCTATCCTGGCAGGGAAGACAGATGTACAACTGCTAATTACTGTACATTGTGCAGAGTGTCATAAAAGTGTGTGTAAGGTGCTATGGTATGGAGCTTGTAAACTAAAGGAGCTTAAGCTGTACATTTTGAGAAAAGTGTCATTTAATAATAAAGAGGTAGAGGAGAGACTTCCTTTGTAAAAGTGAGAGAAGGCTGCTCTATTGGAAAGGGAAATTAAATTTCTAAGGGAATTACATTCATCCAGACAAGCCTCTGTGTTTCTTTGTGTCTTTTACTCTAAATGTATTGTAATGTTTAAAATTATTTTTTTTTGGAAATGAGTTTTGACACAGTCTCTGCCCAGAAAGTCTGGAGACATAAAATAATTTAAAACAATTTTCTATAATGTCCTTAAAAATACTGACATGATAATAGGCACTTGACTGATTTTCTCTAATGGAATCTACAGTACTTTATTATTACTTTCCCATCGATCTTTAAAATCAGTAGTAACTTTTGGGGACATGTAAAAGCATGACTGATTCTGCAATACTACAATCAATACAAGTCATGTATTCCATTCAGGGTCAAGAACATGGGTCTCATGATGCCAGGCTGGTTCACTTCTTGTCAACTGCCTTTGGACTAACTCTAAACCATGACTCTAGAGCCAGATTGAATCGAGAGTTAAGTTTCAGTGTCTTTTATTTGGTCTTCATTTATTTAGTTTGGTGTCTTTTATTCTTAGCTGACTTGGCTCTGAATTTTGTTCCTGCCACAAGCACATTCTGAATATGCCCATCTATGGATTTGAACAGTTGGGTTTTTTTTTTTTTTGAGGTGTGAAGTGATCAGGCAGCTGAATAACTTTAGACATTATGTACATTATGAAGAATTTTCTTCCTTACTGTAGCCTTTCTCTGGTAGATTGAGTTAAAGCAGCTGATAGAGCTCTTTCTACTCACATTGTTGAGGCATGAGGTTGAGGTAGGCAGGCAGAGGAGAACTTACCCCAGATTCTCAGATGAGGAAAATGAAACCCAGAGGCCCCAAAATTCTGACTCATGTTTTCCTGTGCTGTCTCTAGTATCTAACCCATGGGACTGATCTACTTACGAGATCAGAGCGTGTGGTGATTTTCTTGCTAGCCTTGGATCACTGGGCTGTTTTTATTTTGGGATATCTATATTTTGCTTTATTTGGAAGATCTAGGTTGAGTCATCATAAGAAGATTCTTAGAAACTTTGAATCCTCCTGAAACAAAAGTCTCTGATTTCCCTTTTACTTTGGCTTTCTGTTGCAGAAGAGCAGTTACATTATGAAAAACATAGTTTGTGTGCAGTTTCTCCTGTGTCCACATTTATGACTTGCCATTAGCTGTAGGAATAATTCTGTACTTCTTCAGATTGTGGTGCTCACTAGGGCTTGACTGCTGCCTCTCTCATCAATCTTATCTTTGTTTCTTCCCCGCTTTAATTCTGTGTTCCAGCTAGTCTTAAATTTTTTTCATAATTTTAGTTTCCAGCATCTGGTTTCCTGTCTTTGCTTCTGGGCCTTTAAACATGCTGTTCCCTCTGGGCTGGAGCCCTTTCCTTGCTCTCCTCTGGCTGACTTCAGTTCCGGGTCCAGCTGCTTTCAGAGCCCCTTGCTGAGTTTGGGGTTAATTAGGTGTGTGTTTACTGTATATTCTCAGCATCCATCTTTTCCCTGATACACAGGGTCATCACTTTGTAATCCTTCCTTATAGTTTATCTTCTCTGGAAGATTCCTTTGGAAGGCAGGAGCCAGAAGCTGGTTAAAATTAAAAAGATTTTTATATTAGACTGGCATTTCCTGGTATTTTAAAATATATGCATTCTCTTCAGAGTAATACACTGTTGTGACTCCCCTTCTGGAACTAAAAAAAAAGTAGTGTTGTCACTTTTATAAACTGTGGTAGAGAAGTGAATGTAGGCAAATGTTTTCTTTTATATCAGCATTATTAAAATACTATACAGCATATTTTAATACAGATTATAAAATTTAATAGCCTCATATATATAATTTCTTCTACTTAAGTGATTTGTACTATTTAAATAAGTTACATAACAATAATGATTTGTTAAAAAAACTTTAAAGTAAAATACTTAGTTTGAGACCAAGTATACATTTTAAATGTAGTTGGAAATTTAATTATTTGCTGACTGTTTTTTTGGAGACAGAGTCTCACTATATAGTTTAGGCTGGCCTTGAACTTGTGGTGATCCTCCTGCATTAGCCTCTCCAATGCTGGGGTTACAGACATACACCACCACACTTGGTGCCTAACATAGTTTTTAAAAATAAGAGAAATCTGCATTCCTAACCCAATATTGAGAGTTTTTTCATTTCACACTAAAACAATGACTTTCTAACATTATAATTCACTGGGGGGAAGTGCTGGGGATTGAACACAGTGCCTTACACGTACTGAGTTCTTCCATTGAGATATACCCCCAGCCTTTCCATGTAATTTTTTCCCCTGATTTTCAGGACTAAATGCAGACCTCCACAGTTCACATCCCCAGCCATTTGTTAATTTTTAATTTTAAGACAGGGTCTTGCTAGGTCGCTAAGTTCCCTGGGCTGGTCTCAAACTTTTGATCTTCCTGCTCAGCCTTTCAGAGTGCTGAGATCACAGTTATGTGCCACCACACCTGGCTGATCTTTAAATTTTGTTTCTACATGGTGATAGAGGGTCTCAACTACATATCCATGAAGAAGTAGCATGATGTAAGTATAGAATGCCTTTCTTCTTTATAAAACAAATTTGGATGTGGTTCTCTGTATTCCTATGATTTTAACCCTGGATTTTAAAGTACTGAAGAGGTAATCATATAAATACCACATAGTCATCTGGTGAAGGTCATCTTGATGAAGACCAGATGACTTGATACCATTGTTATGCTTCTAATTGACAATTGGATTTCATCATCATTTTTTTCTTATATTTCTTGTCCACTCATTTCCACTATGATTACTCATTTTACGATGTGACAAACAAGTAAAATAATGAAAAACAGTGGAATGGTAAAAACCACCTTGCCCTAAGTGGTGGTGGCCAGGGCCTAGGAGAAGGGCGGATGAAGAGTTAGCGTAGAGCAGATGTTGTCTTCAGTTAGGGAAAGCAAAACTGTTCTGGAGATGGACAGTGGGAATGTTCGCACAGCAGCATAAAGGTACCAAATGGCAGTGAACAGTACACTTAAACTGTTAAGTTTCATGTTGTGTATATTTTACAGTAATCACAATTTTAAAAACATACTGTAATCTAGTTAGCTCATCATGCTAGATCTGTAGGAATCTAAACTGACTTTAAAGGGTGAATTGGGAAAATATAAGATTGTTGGTCTTTTAAAAAGAAAATGAAGCAGCCACCATTAGACCTTGGCTGACCTGTGAGCTCCTGGTGGCTCATATGCTACTGCTTGGTCAACAGCCTTAGAAAACTTGGATCTGAATGTTAGAAGACTAGATTTTGTATCTCATGATTGCATAAACTTGTACACTAAGTCCCATGATGCCAAATTATCAGTCCATATTTACAGAGCGAACAAGCTATTGCCATTTCCTTCCTCAGCACGAGAAGAGAAGAGGATATAGGTGCTACCCGAGATGGGGGGGGGGACCGAAACAAGGTGACCTAGCTTTGTACGCCTGTGTTTCCCATGGGCCTCTGTTTCTGGTGACTCCAGAAATACTTTATGCCCTTACCACTTTCTCCAGGGCTGCCTAGAGGTGTGGAAGCCCCTCATGCCTTGTGCTGACTGACATGTTGCTCTGGGTTAGTTGGAGGAAAAGGAACAGGGTCTTTTCCTGGAGGCACATGTGTCACTGAGGCTCACAGAGGCATTTTTTCATCTTTTCACTGGTCTTTGTGATCCTGATAATTACACATTTTAAAATTGCACTTTTGGATTTGGCATTTGGATTATGATAGCGATACTGATTATGATAGCAATTCTAGATTATGACAGTAGTACTGAAAGAAACTATTACAGTGGAGAGTAGAATTTAGGGAAGAATTTCCTTCATACTGGGATTCATGGTCTTTGACTAGCTCTGGGCAATTGAAACTTTTGTTCCAGTACAGTTTCTTCCTAAAAAGCCTTCATTAATTAAGAAAAATGCCCCATGGGCATTGTATTGTGAGTCTTTTTGTGGCTATCATAAATAATGTGGGGGGGGAACTTGCCAAAAGATAGCACAGCTGACTAGATGATGCATCTGTCTTTTGATTTTCCTTTGGGTTTGCTTTTTAATTTTTAAAGAAATTACTACTTGTGTGTGGGGGTAAATATTTATGATTTTAAAACCCAAGGAAAACTGAAAAAAAAAAAAGTCAGTAATAAATTATTCCAAATTCCATTGCCCAAAATAGCTCTTAATTTACTCATTTGATGTGTATTCACTGAGTGCTTGCTATATGTTAGGCACTGAGGCAACGGAGGCAAAATCAGCAAGGAACAAAGCAGAGTTTCTGCCATAATGGGTTTATGTTCTAGTAGAAGAGGATAACAGACATATATTTATAATCGCAGTAAAGAAAAAGAAAATAGGGTGAAGTCATAGAGAGCGTCCGGGCTCTGGTAGATGGAGTGGCTTCGAAGCCTGCTTGGAGGTGTACAGAGAACTGGGTGAAAGCAGGGTATGTTCCTGTGAAGGTGGGAAGGCACTGCAAGCTAGGGAAGCATATGTAAAGGCTAGGGGTGGAAGTATGCTTGCTGTGTTCTGTGACCAGAGGCCAGTGTGCCTGGGGCCCTACCAGTAAGGGAAAGCTCCAGGGACAGGGTCTGGGCCATATAAGGCTTTAGAAAGCCTTCAGCTTCTCTCCAGTGGGAGAAGTTGTGGCCAGCTGATGAGCAGGACTACGTTGTGGAGAACAGATTTCGGGAAAGCAAGAGCTGCAGAGCAGTGATTCCAAACACAGTTATGCTGAGCTTCAGTAAGTAGGGAGCAGTGGAAAGGCTAAGAGGAGACTGGGTTCTGGGTACTTACATTTTGAAAGTAGAGCTGACATGATTTGCTCATAAATTGAATTGTGAGTTTGAAAGAGAAGACTTATTAATAACTGAAGGTTTTTGGCCTGGGATAGGGGATATAGCTGGGGGTTGAGGAGGTGTTCTGATTTGGGCATAAGTTCTAGGTGCCTGGTAGAGATCTAAGAGGAAATAGCAAGCTAGTTTAGGAGGCTGGAGTCCAGAGAGAGGCCAGGCTATGAATACAGATTTGGGGATCAGCAGGCACAGAACTGAATGAGAGCTGCTAGGAAGCAAGTAGTGATGGAAAAGCATTTAAAGGTTGGGGAAGGAGGAAGGACCAGCAGAGGCAGAATTTGTGTCTGAAGGCAAATCAGGAGAGGATGATGTCCCCAGGCCAGGCCTGGTGTGCTGGCTGTGTGAGTTGTCCTGAGACTCAGCCATGTTAGGCAGCCATCAAAAGTGATTGGAGTCAGAACCTGGTTAGAGGTGCTAGAGAGAGAAAGTGGAGGCAGGAAGTAAAGACAGCCATTTGAGTCTTGTCATAAAGATAAAATGGTAGCTGGATGGGAAGAAAAGGGAAGGTCAAGGAAAATAATTTTGTTTTTGTTTTTAATAATCGAGAAAAATATGGCATGTTTTTTTTTGGGAATGATCTAGTAGAGAGGAAAATATGATGACTCAGAAAACAAGAATATAATTTTAGGAGCAAAGGACTTGAGTAAGAGTTGGTAGGTTCTGCCCTACAGGTAGAAAATAAGCATAGGATAAGAGATGTGGTCTGGCAGGCCAGTCGGTGAGGGGAAGGCTATGGATTTGGTGATGGAGCACGTGGATTTTCTCTAGCAGGATTAACAGTACACGTAAACAGAAGGGTGCCTGGTGGGAGCGAAACAATTTTGTAAAAGTGACACTGTACCATATGTGCTTTAAAAAATCAAATTTCATTTTACTGGAATTTAACAGAGGAAAAGGAAACTAAAGTGAAAGTGAAGCCGTTGAATTTCAGATAATGTTTCTTCTCCACTGAAGATAATAATTCCTAAAATTCTCTAAGACTGATAATACAATTATGAAAACCATTGGGAGGTCGGAGTTGCTGTTAATATTTTTAGCTCTTTGTTCACTCTGGATGGATTGGTTGAGTCCTTGCCTAAAAGGATTTGGTGATTCGTGTTTTTACATCTCTTTCTGCCTCTCTTCCCCTGGTCCCAGTGTGTAGAGCTCCTCTCTTCTTTTTCCTTGGCAGGGCTTCTATAATCTTCATTCTGACTTGTGCGCTCCCAGTTTTTGGTCAAGGCGCTGCATCTTACCATCTTTTCTTTCAGCATGGCTTCCCTGTTCTTCTGGTTTGTGATTGATCATTATGGTACAGGGTTTCTGTTTCTCAAGGGGGGTTCATCGGTGCTTTATAGGCTGAGATCTTTCAAGTTGGCACATGTCGAGTCTTTTTTACACTTGAGCAGTGACTCAGCTTGTCATTGCATTCTTGGATCACAGTTGCTCTTGCTCAGAATTTTTAAAGACATGTCTCCATTGTTTTGGGGCTTTGGGTGTTGGCTATGAAAAAGTCTGAGGCCAATGTGGTTTCTTTCTCTATTTTATTAGAAAAGTTGCTTTAGATTCTTACAAAATAATTCTTCATTTTTGAAAGTCAAAAACTTAAAACATTCTATGTGTTGACAATGATTGCTCTATGTACATTTCTTGATGTGTGGTGGGCCTTTTGTACTCATAGATTTATACTCCTTGGGTATCTTTTCTGTTCTGAGTGTCTTAAACCACTTTTATATGCCATTAATGAGATTTTTTAAAACTTCACTATGAAAAAAGTCAAACATACACAAAGTACAGAGAATACTGTTATGGACTCCTGCATACCCATTGCTGTTTCACTAATCAGCAGCTTGTGGTCAGTCTTATTTTAGCTGTATCATCCACGCACTCCCACTCTTCTCTATTAGTTTGAAGCAAATTCCAGACATTACTCATCTGCAAATATTTCAGTATTTCTAATATCTAAGGATACTTTAAAAGAATAGCCACTAATAAAGTTTGTCTGGTTTGCTTAAAATCCATTTATCAAACGTATAATAACATCACTTTTTGTGTTAGATCAGCAGCTTCTTTGCTCCAGAGTAGAGTAGGTGACTATAGTTGCTGGGTTTCAAAATTGGGAAGATGAAACTCAGAACAGGCCCCGGAACGCTCTCTGGAGAATAAAACACAGATGGCAGTGCCTGGGATTGGGCAACAGTGGCATGAGCTGCACACACAGGAAGTGCCTGCTGGTTCCTTGGTGTCCTCTGAATTTCTGGTGCCCACGTGAACTGTGGAGGGAATGAGGGAGGAACCAGAATGTGCAGTTTCCTTTCCACAAGAACTGAAACTTAAGTCCTTTCTGATTTAATAATAACCATAAAGAGGGAGCTAAGTGGTACAAAGCCTCTGGCTTCTGGTTCTGCCTTTGGTGGCCATGTAACTTATTCCAGAGCTTTTCAAACTGCAGGTTAAGACCGTTTAATAAATCATAAAAGCAAATTAGTGATCCACAAGCAACATTTAAAAAAATAGAAAATAGCTGAGTGTGGTGGTATTCCCAATACTCTTCGAGGCTGAGGTAGAAGGATCTCAACCTCTTGAGCTCAACTTGGGAAGTTTAGTGACTTAGTAAAACCCTGTGACAGGGCAAGCTGTGGTTTGTCCTCAGGATGTAGTTCAACTCAAAGCCCTAGGTTCAGTCCACCCCAAGAGACCCAGAACATATCAGAGTTCATGGAGGTAGTATTGTTTGATGAAATTTTTCAGTTGTGTGAATATTTATGAGTGGGTGTTATGTGGGTGTTATATGAGTTGGCTTACAAAAGTTAGAACACCTAATTTGTTCTATTCAATTACTATCATTTTGTATACCTTCTTGCTTAGAAAGTTGAAAGATCAAAGAACTCATGAGACAGATTTTATTTATGTATCTACCACCACCAACAACATAGTGCTTATAGTGTATCTGGAACTGTTCTAATTATTTTCACAATTATTGGTATAAAAATCCTATGATATTGGTGCTGTTGTTAAAATTTTACAGAAGAGGACATCAAGGCACAGATGGTTAAGTAACTTGCCCAAGGAGCTGGCATTTTGAGGCCAAGCAGTCTGGTTCTACAGTCTGACGTTTTTCTACTGCCACTCCAATTGATAGCATCCAAAGGTGGTGGTGTGGACTTTTTGCTGCGATTATCTTTAAGAAGAAATGATAAAAAGGCATTTCTCTATTCCAATCTATATGTTTCATCTCAGGTAAGGTGGTGAGAATGAGGACCCTTGCTTGACAAGCTGAAGAAATACAGGGATCATTTGGTTAACCAATCAACAGTGCCGGCCTAGATCTATAGAATTCCAGTGTGAAAGATAACCAAATAAGGCCATCTCTCAGCCTCATAAACAAATGGCATGGATGAGTGGGTTAAGAGCACTGATTTTAAAATTAAACATATCCAGGTTCAACTGTGTTGAATCATGGTTGATTTTTAATATAATAAGGGCTTGCTGGGCACGAGGTATGTAGTAAACATTTTATATACCTCCTCTTTTGCTCTTCATAATAATCCAGTGGAGTGGCTGCTGTTACAACCTTCATTTTATAGATAATATTACAGAGAGACTAAGTGTCTTATTCAAAGATACACTGCTAGCAGGTGACAGAGCTCAAATTAAAACTCAGGTTTTTCTGAAGGCATTGTCTATGTTCTTAACCACTCTGCCTTACTGCAAAGTCACCCCTGGGGTACTTTGAGAAATGAGATAATGTACCTTTGTATTGAATAATGTCTCAATATGAGCACACTTGACACATAAATGAACACTTCATAGATGGCATTTGTGATTACTGTTAAATATATAAGATGTGCCTTCTTACAATGTTTATAGAAAAAATTTACCTTTCCGTAGAAAATAAACTATAGTCAGCTAAATACATTCTGAAAACATATGTTGAATTCTTGAAAAATCAGCTCAAGGAACTGCTGGGTAGGTACTATGATTGCAGGAGAAGTTGCACCTCGGAAGAGACTACTAGGCTAGGACAGTGACGGCATGTGCAAATGTTTTAGTCAAAGTCAGCCAGAGGCAAAAGCTACTATTTGGGAGAGCCCTCCTGGGGAAGTGTGAATGAAAGGACAAGGGGAGCAGAAGAGGGGAGGAGGGGATGCATGTACAAAGCATTGCTTGTAACCTGGCCACAGTTTCTGGAGAAGCTGATTGCTCAGTCAGTGGGACATCTCAGAGAACTGGGTGAAGCTACTGCATCATGGCAGTAGGACAGAAAAGATTTCATTTATCATCTTCCGTTTCCTGTTGGTCAGAGTTTGACTTCATGAGGCTCCTATTCCTTTCTATTTCTTGGTTGTATGGCTGCTGGCTGAACAAGTCCCTCCAGATCTGATGCCTCAGTGTAATAGGGAAGCCTTGGGGTGGGATTGAGGGTACAAGCAAAGCATCGCCAGACTGGTCTACCAACAGCATGAAGAACCAGAAGAGCCACTGTGACTGGAGCAGTGCATGCTTTTGATTCCAGTGGGTCAAGAAGGTAGTTGCATTAGCTTTTGGTGGTATAGAAATTGGATCTAGGAGAACCTCTCAATAATGATAGATCTCCCCAGTTGCCAAAATTAGTGAACTCTTCTCCCTGCTCTTACTTAAAGTTCTACAGTTACTGACTTTTTTGTGTATCTCTATTTATTCTTTCTGTCTCCTCTTTTGTTATCCACCTAAATGGGGGTATCACAGGCCTACGCCTTTGTCTGTTTCATTCTCCTTGCTCTCTGTGTACTCACTTGTGTGGTTAACTTCCTAATTCCCATCTACTTGCTGATAACTCCAAATGTCTATTTCCAGATTTGACATCTCCTACAGTTCCAGTCCGGAGAATAAAACTGTCTTTCCAACAGAATGTTCAGCATTTCACAGATGAAGTGAAGGCTTAATTATTCTTATTTGCCTTTGTCTGTGACAACTAGTAGGTACTTGGTTACAAACTTGATGAACCAGACCTAAAACTGTACCAGTATTGTGTTCCAGCTTGGGTGCTACATTAAATGACACAATCTATTACCAACTCTTTTTTTTGGTACCAGGAATTGAACTGGGGACCTTGTGCTTGCCAAGCAAGGTGCTGTGCCACTGAGCTATATCCCTGGTCCAATCCATTACCAACTCTTGAGGAACATAGGGACTAGATTTTAATACTGATCTGGTTTGTTTTCCATTTGATTGTACTGGTGCCTTAAACAACATGTGATTTACCATTGTCTTTTGATGTAGCAGACATATTTGAATTGGCATGTGCTCATTTCAGGAGTTGTTTGGTAGGACATTCCTTGGGTTTTGTCTGTCTTTGGGCTGTCCTGCTTTTCCAGCCTTGCTTGTCCACAATTAGCAGAGCCCTTTTGGACTGTGTTCGGATCTGTTCTACTCATTGAATATGCAGGGTCCTTTCTGCTGGCCCTGGCCTTCTTTTTTTACCTTCTGTCTTTACAGTGTTCTCCTCCCCTTTGCTATGCTAACCACAACCCTCCTTCCACCATTGTGTTTCCTTCCCTTTGAGTCCTCCTTAATTGAGGCCCACTGTGTATTATACTGATTTCCTTCTCTCTGAACATGGGCTGGGACCATGATTTTGGCCCTTAGCATTCAGTCTTAGTCAGTTGTACTGATGCATTCAGCCCTTTTCTTCCAATTGGATTATAAATTCCTTGAGAGTAAGACAATATCTTTCACTGTCTCGTTGTGTAAGTGTGTTAGATTCATTCGTGTGTATTCCAGTGATTGACCCAGATCTCTGCACAGAGATGGTGTTAGATAAATATTTACTGGATGTGCTGGTTATTGTGGTCTTTGGGAAGTGATTTTCATCTTCTCTCTTTAACAGTGAGTCAGGATGGTCACCCTATGTGATTTTTCCCAGAAGAGTGTTGATCTTCTCATTTTTATCTTTAGTTTGTTGCACTAGTTAATTCTAGATTTTGGACCTTGGGGATTCTATTTCTTAAACATCTCAGGCAAGGCCTAGGAGCCAAAATTACTACCTTGGCATTTGATGTGGCAACTTGTTCATCTGGGAGCCTTTTGTCTCTTACTTGCTATTGAATCACCTGAAAGAGCCTCAGCAACCTTCCAGAGCAGCCATAATGGTTAAAATTCATTGAGGGGCCCTCTTTGTACCCTCCTGCCTTGTTGGCTTTATGGGGTTGCTTTCTTTGCCTTCATTTGAGGGCTGGAAAGTTAATGGATGACTGAGTGTCCTTTGGAAACTTGTAGGGCTATTTTTCTCCTTTACCTTCCCACTGGCTGGTTTTTCTTTGTCTCCAAATCTGCAGGCATTGCTTTTAGGTAGTATGGAGTTCATGTAAGGTGAGGAGGTGGTCCTTTTTCCCCACAGCTTTCATAAGGCAGATAGTTTTGAAGATGTCCACACACTTGGGAGCACAACAGGGAGAACTGTAGTCAAAATAGTCTTGGGGAGGTCAGGACTCCAGGCACACCACCCCACCCTTCTGCCAAGATTACCATCTCACCTTTGAACCCAAGGATCTCTCTTATTCATGGTTTGCCCATCACTGTAAGGGGCAGGACAGTTTTGAATCACTAGTTTTAGGATCGTGGACTCTAAAGTTCGTATTATTGCTAAGCATCAGTGTGAGTATGTGCAGAGCTTTTCCACTTGTGGAATTCTCCTACCCATTTTGACCTCTCTACCATTCAGCCTTTAGTGCTCATTAACACTCCATCTCTTAATTTGGAAGTCCTAGAAAGCCATTCTGCAGGCCCCTTCCATAGTGATCTTCCTTCAACTCTGTGTACCATTGCCATCAGGATACAAGCTTTCATAGCTGTTTCTGGCCCCTTGAAATTCAAATAACTCTGCTGGCCTTTGGAGGTGCTCCTCCTTGCATATCCATGTTGCCCACTATGTGCCCAGGTCATCTTCATCCAGTCAGGTCACCTCCTCAGAACCCTCTGAAGAGGCTGTGCTGAGATATTCCTGTCTTATGGCTTAGTTTTTAGCTTTTTCTGGAATATCCTACCTTCATGCTTCCTTTATGAAAATTCACACATCCTCAGAATACTCATTTTGACTTCTATTTCTTGCCTCTCTTTTTTTCTCCAAAATATGGAGGCCTGCCATATGCTAAATATTGTTCTGGGACCCAGGAGCACATTGGTAAACTAAAAAGACAAGTTTCTTCCTTAAAAAGAGTTAAGTTTTCCTCGAGAAGGCTGACCGTTAGTCCCCACTTAGCTTCCTGAGCCCTTGAAAGTTTCGCTTACACTATTCTTCATTTCATGTGCTCACAATATTATTGTCACACACTTATATAACATGTATTTTTTATTAATTATACAATATACAAATGATTATATAAAACTTTAAAAATGTATGTTTGGACCACATCTTAATGATAAAATTGTAATTTCCTTGAGAACAGGGACTTTGCCCTCCTGAGTACTTCAGAATCCCTCATTTTATTTATCCCTAAGACTCCTTTGTTCACAAGTGATCAGAAACCCAAAGCAGAGTGTTTTAAGCAGACGGTGAATAAGTTGGCTTATGTGACTACAAGTCTCAGGGATGGAGCTGGCTTCTGGCCATGACTTGGGTCAGGCGCTCACGTTTCCTTTTTCCTGTCTCCCAGCTCTTCTTCTTTGGTCAGCTGCATTTTGAAACAGCCTTAATACTTGTTGGCAAGATGGTGGGAGCAGGCTCAGACTCTCATTGTTACCAGGTCTTGTGATTGCCAGCGAAGTCCTGGAGGTAGTGCCCGCCATCTTTGGAGAAGTGAGCAGTGGAACTGGCTTTATCAAAAGCAGGTAGACTAGAATTGGGGAAGAAATGGACATAAGGAATGAAAAACAATTACTCCGGAAGAGTAGCTCCTGTCTGTGAGCATTTCTGTGCCTTATTTGATAGTGAGGGAAAAGTCTATCAGTAACACTTCATAAGGAAGAGTATTTCCTGTTTTCTAGTTTACTGAAAGTAGTTCTTGGAACACTGATTACTTATCACTGAAAGATGTGGTATCGTAAGTGAATTGAAGAGAGTGCTGTGTCTCCCCTTTTAGTTCTTATAGCACTGTTTGTGTGCTTCATTTCTTTATATTACTATTTCACCTTGTTTGCCATAGGTTTTCCTTTCTTCCCCACTAGGCTGCTAACTTTGAGGGAGGGCCTTTGTCTTTATATTCTCAGAGGACCTAGAAGGAACTCAAATAAATGTTTTCATAAAGAGTAGGTAAGAAAGGAGATTGGCTTGGGAAGCCAAGAATTAGGGTCCCAGTACTGGTTCTGCAACTAAATACTTGTATGATCTTGGTCAATCCTCTTCACTTCCTTGGTCCTTGTGTCTGTCTAGCAAGGATTTTTAAGAGCCCACTTACTACAGTACTAAGTTTGTGGAAAGGCAAATCTGCAGGGTAGAGAGTGGGACTTGGCAGGGCATGCTAGCATTTTTTCCCCAGGGGAACAGTTTTGAGAGGTGCTGATTACCTTTGCGATAAGAAGTCTTGGTAAGAGATACGAAGGGGAGAGCCAAATGAAGGCCTCTGTTGTATTCTTATGTAACACTCATTGGAAAGGTGCTAGGAATTAATATTCTAGAGATGGCCGAGGTGACATCATGTGTTTGTTAAAGGGCTAAAAGCAGGTGAGGGAGATTTTGTGGAAAAAGATGGTACTCAAGCCACGTTCCCAGTGGGGAACATGGGCTGATCTCATGCTCTGCCCTGGCAACCAAGCCACCAGGAGTCACAGCCCCTGCCCTTGGGGTGCTGGCACATTAAGGGGAGAGGGTAAGGACTTGCCGTGTGACTTCCCTGAAAGGATACATCTCTCTCACAGCCTGACCTCCACCATTGTCTCCTTTGAAATTAGGGATTCATGACTTACTCAGAAAAAAAATGCCTGAAGGTGGAGATGAATTTTGGAAGGAGTAAAAAAAAAAATCAGATTATTTCTCTGGATTGAAAGCCAAAGGCTGAGTACATCCCCTGAACCTATAGTTTGATGATTCATTTGGTGTTCTCTGAAATGAGGATAGTTTTCAGAGGACTGTGTCCTCTGCATTGGCAGGTGTTAAAATTTTGTGGCTGCATGATTGTCTGTGATGGAGCCCTGACAGTTTTTGTTAAATAGTCAGTATCCTATTAGGGCTAGTTTTTCTTTCAGTTACAGATTTATTGTGATCCTTTGACGTCTTTCTTAAAAGAAAATAAGCTGCCTCCTAATACTCAGGACAGGTATAATTAGTGTCACAGCTGTGGTCAAGCACAGACGAGGAAGCAATTCCCAGGAGAAGCTCTTTTGGATGTATCTACTGATCCTGGTTTTAAACTCATGCACAGATGTATTCCTTTCCAGGTTTTGATCTGGATCCCTTTGGAAAAGATGGGATGGTGTTCTGCCTGCCAGTAGAGTTCAATGTCATGGCCAAATCTGGTGTCCAGAGGAGGAGCTTCTAAGATTTCTTTTAAAATTACTCAGTGCAGAACTGACTTAACCCATACAAATGGAGAAATGGAAACCAAGAATTCCTCCTTCCTTTTGGTGTCTGTTGAGCCATTTCCCCTTCTAGCTGGTGCTCAATAGAATATGCTAGTTAGTGATGTTAAATTTTTAAATCAGTTTTTAATGCGATATAATTCACACACACCATAAAGTTGACTCTTAAAAGTGTACAGTTAAGTGTTGTTTTTAAAATAAACTCACAAAGTTATGCAACCATCACCACTATCTTAACTGCAAAACTGAGGTTAAATTTTGACTTGAATCTTTGAATGAAATATCAGTCAAAAGTCAACTCTGATTCTCAGGAAACTTGTTTAAAAACTTTGGGCATCTTGCAGGGGAAGATGAAATTTTTATTCAAGTGTCATTTTAAAAAAAAACATAATAGGAAAAAAGAGTCAGGGGACATTGAACTTTTCCTAGCAGTTGCTTCATTTCTTTCTGTTACCAGTGATGTTTATATCTTAGGTCTTTAGATTAGGGCTTATTTTGGTGGCTGTGTTATAGTAAAGACCACGTAAAACCAACTATAACAGAACCAAGAAGACTCTGCTTTCTTGTCTTTCTCCTTTGTCAAGATGCATGCTTCATTAGGGAATGGTGTAGGCCTATCTTGTTATCCTTTGTCACTATCACCCAGCAGCTGTTGTATGGGAGGGCGCAGTAAGGTTTGCGGGATAAACAAGCTCTTTTGGGCACTCAGGAGGGGTACCTTTTAGATGTACCCTTGCACATAGTTTGCAGTGACTTTGGTACTTTCATAGTCGGGAAATTGCTTATACTCCTGAGACACAGATGCTTTAGGAAGAATAAGCTTGACTTCTTCCCATGCAGTTATAAACAGAGCATTCAAAAGCCCAGCATCCCCCTGTTGTCAGGACCACTCATCCTACTGTCAAGTGGCTTTTTAAAGGCTTCTTAAGTGGGCATGGTGAAGCATGTGTGGGTGGCGTGTGTCTTTGAGTATGCACACATACGTATGTGCATTCTTGCCCAAGCACACAAGGGAACTGTAAGGAATTCCTTTGTGCTTTTATAAATTGCCCCTTTCTTCTTCCTGCCCTTGTGGCTTATTGGTAGGCCAGGGTGCGGGGAGCCTCCAGCCTGGGCACATGGCCCAGGCATGCTGGCCTTCAGTTGCCTGCTTGTTCTGTGCATGGACAGAGGACAGGGATTGGCACAGCTGCCTTCTTGGGGACCATTGTTTATCTTAGCAGCCGTAGTAGCAGCAGCAGCAGCAGCAGCAGCAAAGCCTGAAGCAGCACATTCTGTTCTGAAGAGAGTAGCCAGTCTGTTTTAGGCTATAGGCATGGGGAAGGAGTGGCTAGAATCTCTCTTAATGTCTGCGTATATGCTGTGGAGAGGGTCACGGGGAGGGGCTTCTCCTTCAGAGTGGGTGGTGGAGGAGGGGAGATAATTCAGTGGTGTCACATCACAGATGAACCTTGGGGGCATGTTGTATCTATTAACAGAGCATTTTCTTGAATCTGGGTTGGGCTATCGGTTTCTCCCTTTCTCTGCCCTCTGATTTACAGGCACATCTCAGTATGCAGTCACAGAACCAAAAAAAAAAAAAAAAAGGAAAGGAAAGAGAAGAAAACTTCTTCCAAAGCTGCCTTGTAAAGTAAATTTAGGAAGTGAGAAAGGAATTCAGCCCAGTTGAGGATTAGTCAGAACATAGGCTAGCCAGTCAGCATGGCACTTGCGTGTGAGCAGCACTCTGAGAAGTTGAGATAGGAGGATCACAGGTTTGAGCTCAGCCTGGGCAACTTAGCAACTCTGCAAGACTCTGTTTTAAAATAAAATTAAAGGGCTAGGATTTAGCTCAATGTGAAGGCCCTGGGTTCAGTTCCCAGTACCAAAAAGCAAAACAAAAACCACGGGCTACTAGGGAGTCAGTGGGCTACGTTAAACTTGGTTTTAGAAGCCAGAATCATACCTCAGCTGGAAGGTGGAGAGGGGTGTGATCCATAGTCATTAGGATTTACTCAGAAATACCTTTAGAGACTCCAATCTGGTATTATATTTCTCTTCTCTACTGTCAACTTTCTTGACAGGTCAGACAAACATTAATTTAGTTTTTACCCCATTTGCCCCTAATTGTATGACCTTTTGTTACATGGCTTACTGAGTGCAGTCATCTCATCTGTGCAGTCAGGATACTTAGAAATACTGTGAACACACACACCTTTCCCAGAAGGTCCCAGCATGGGTGTTGAGGAATAGGTGCAGTTCATGCTGTGCTGCCACTCACGGGACACCTGAGAAAGTTAGAGTGCAACCCCACATTGCCCAGATGTGCTTGGGGGCTTGTTACTCTAGTTCACATGTCTCAGAGAGTCACTAGGATGTTTGCTCCTTGGACAGGATAACTCCAGAGTGCTCTGCCTCTGAAACTTCCTGGGTCTTGGGACTCTGCCCAGAACCCGTAGAGCAAGGTAGTCTTAAGTGAATTACAGGTTCCTCAGAGGAGCTGGACAGCACCCCACCCTTCCATCTCCCCTTGTAAGTTTGTTCTTAACTGGGTAACTGGAGAGCTATGTTATCCTACAAGATGATTCTTATTTAATGGGTAAGTTTTGAGTAATATCAGTGAGCTTTTTGGATGTTCTCTACCCACAGTCTGCCTACCCAGTGGCTGCTGCGGGTAGCTTTTCATTAACACATGGAAAGGGAGCAGATATTTCTAGGAACTGTCTTGAGAAGTGCTGTTGCCTTTAAGAGGCCCAGAAATCTCTGGTAAGAACCAGATGCCTGACGTGACCTCTGCAGATCTTCCTCCAGGACCCTTGTAATCAGACTCCAAAATACACAGAACAAGAGAGCTTTGATGAGTGATGAGGTAGACGGCTTTTCTGTGCAGCCCTCTGTATGCTTGAAACAATCCTCGGGGGCTCAGTTTCAGTTCAGGTGAGGTTACTGCAGGGCTGGCTGGCTTTAGTGGTTGGCAAGGGAGGAGGCCTGAGGGTGCGGAGGGTGATCTGCACTCACAGACCCAGCTACATCACCCATAAAAGGCCACATGTGTATGTTACATAATGATACCTGCTGAAACACAAACAAAAATGAAGATGGGGGCAGATTATGGACCCGCAGCTACTCCAAGGCAATGCCAAACATACCTTTGCTTATCTTCTTTGCTTCAAGAAAGAATGCTTGCAAACATTTAAACATCATGGTCTTGATCCTGGATTTGCTTCTGAGTCATCTGCAGCTCAGAAAAGAACACTAGGTGCTCCCCACCTGCCACTGCCATGTAACATATAACATAGACAGAAGCACTGTGAAATGTACATGTGGGAGGTGAATTTGAATCATGCATAAGGAAAAGCGTAATATGCGTGTGCTTTTTGCTTAGAGTCGGAGTCACTGTCACATCCTAATGAACTCGGAGCTGAGCACACTTGCGGGGAAGGGGAAAAAAGAAATGGCTCCATTCTGACTCAGGTGGGGCTTGAGACATAACATCAGCAGGATACACACTGTAGGCGCACTCTGAGCTGGAAAACGGTCTGGCATTGGCAGACTGCTTTCTATTAGTGCTGAGCCTCTTGTCAGTAAGACGTGCAGTGTTGCATTCAAAGCAGATCTGGTTGCATCTGGAGCTACCATGGCTGATGTTCCATAGAGACAGTGTTTGTTAGCCCAAGGATTAGCCGGAACTGGCTAGCCAGAAATCTGCCAGTCCAGAGCTTAACCAGAAATACTTCTAGCTCTGATACAATAGAAGCTCTGAAGGCATAAGGGTGAAGCAACAGAAATATTATTTTGCTGGGGGGTGGGGGAGTGACAAAACTTTTTTCCAGGTCAAAACCAGCCCCCTTGTTTTTTAGACCCAGGGCCTCATAAATGCTATAGACAAGTGACCACCTATCCTTGAGCTGCACCCCCAGCTCCCAAGTCATCTTTTGAGGGTTGGTCTACATTCTGTGGTGTTGGAAATTATGAAATAGGATTGACATTGAACAGTTTGTTTGCCTGGAAGTGATAGGGCTTTTGTTGTTTTTTATTGCCACCATTTGATCTTAGACAGGTCCATTTTTATCTCCATTAAAATAACCCTAACCTGACACAGTACTGAAAAACATTTTGAAATGATGGGAAAAAATATAAAAGTAATTTGTCTGAATCTGAATCCAAGCTCTATTACCTAATAGGTTGACTTCTTTAAGACTCAGTATTTTCATCTTTAAAATGGAGATAGCTGGGTGTGGTGGCACATGCCTGTAAGCCCAGATGAGGCAAGAGGATCACTGTGAGTTTGAGGCCAGCCTGATCTATAAAGTGAGACTCTGCCTCAGAAAGTAAAATAAAATTTTAGAAAATGGAGATAAAGGGTAGCTGCCTTGTAAGGTTGTTGAATGATAATTCACTTGGGCCTTTGGCTGGAAGAAAACCCAAATTCTGGCACTGTGTCAGAAACACTGTAAATGGCTCATTACACACACAGCTCTGAGTAGTATAATGTGTGATAAGCAGCTTCTCTTAAGTGATTCAGCAGATTCCTAGTTCACATTGTTCTTCATTGCCCATCCCCCTGCCCTCCTCAAATGGCCAGTTTATACTTCAGGCTTTTTTCTTAAGGACATTGCATTTCCCAGGGGACAAAGAATAAGTAAATGGAGGATGAATGCCAATGTGCAGTGTTTACTTAGAGTCATCCTTCTGACTGTGTTCCCTTTTCTCGTCACAGAGATCCGGGCTCAGCTCACAGAGCAGATGAAATGTCTGGACCAGCAATGTGAGCTCCGAGTGCAGCTATTGCAGGACCTGCAGGACTTCTTCCGGAAAAAGGCTGAGATTGAGATGGATTACTCTCGCAACCTGGAAAAGCTGGCTGAGCGCTTCCTGGCCAAGACTCGCAGCACCAAGGACCAGCAATTCAAGTAGGGACTCTGAGAGTTTTGCTTTTAGAGACCTCAGGAGTGGGGTCTGGGCTGGAGGGAGGTGGCTGGCACCACTTAGATCCAGCTGGATTTATAAGCTAGCGATTTCAAATCCATTGTTTCAACCTTCGTAACCTTTCCTTCTCTACCTAAGTCTTACGTGCAATTTTGCATATTGGAGAGACCACAATAGATGATGTACCGTGGCAGTAATATTAAAAGCTGTAATAGCCCTGTCTGTGAGCCAGATATGGTTCCCAGGGCTTAACAAACATGTTAGTTAACTTAATGCACATGACAACTCCATATGTTGATTGTTGTTACTATCCCTAGTTTACAGATAAGGAAACTGAGGCATAAAGGGGTTAAGGAATTTAGCCTAGTAGAATTACACCCATATACTCCCTAGTAAATAGTAGGCAGTCTGGCTCCAGTTTCTGTGCTCTTAACCATTTTACCAAACTGTTTTTTTTTACCCCTGGTACCAAACATTGAACTTTTGGCCTGACACTTGCCAGGTAGGCGCTTGTACCTGTACCTCTGAGCTGTATCCCCAGCCAGACTGTCTTTACGTGGAAGAAATAATGATTTTATGGCCATCCATCTACATTTCTGCCTGGGTATTTGCTAAGGACTGCTCCTTCTACAATTAGAGTATCTTACAAGTGTGGTTCCATCACTGTCCTACTGCATTGTCCTAGTTTAGATCATCAACCATTTTGCCTGAATGAGTGTAATACTTACTATATCATCTATAGCAGAAGTTTTCAACCTTGGCTGTACCTCAAAATTCCCTGGAGAACTATTTACAAATATGGAAATCTGGGCCCTTCTCCAGAGCAATTAAATGAGAATGTCAAGGAGTGGGGCCCTCATAACAAGACTATAGTTTGTAGCTTCTTCCCATTCTGCTTTGGCTGGCCCAATAATGTGGTCAGATGTAGTCTTTCTGGAACACACTGGGGCCAAACTTTCAATGATTGTTTGTTGTATATACTCTTGATACTTAAGATGTGGTTACTCAGTATCTGCATCATCTGAGTGGTTAGAAATATAGAATCTCAGGCCCTACCTCAGATCCCCAGGTGATCTGTGAGCATGTTGAAGTTTGAGAAGTGCTGTTCTGTTCTCAAAATTGTACACTCCTTGGCTCAGTGTTCCAGCTTTTCTACCTCTGGCCTCAAACCTTGTTTCTTGTCTCTGTTCTGGTATATTTTATTTTCCTCTATCTTTAATTTATTCCCTAATGAATATATGACAGAAATGATCTCCAAGCCAGCTCTGAGCAAGGAATGTAGAGGTTAAGACTGAGGAGAACATAGGATACTCTGTATGAATCAGAATGGGAGCTTCCTCCAGATGTTTGCTCCTCACTGCCTGTTATCTTTCGCAAGTCCTATTGTCTTTAAGATACGAGGATCATCTGATGATAAAATGTTGTTTTAATATGTGATAAGTGAAGACTTGGAGGAGGAACCATTTGCTTTGGAAAGTGATTTAAAGTTAGATTTATCCTGTTGGTAAGCTTCTCTTAAGTTTAAAATAGCATTTGAACTTTTTAGTACTATATTGTATTGTCAGGAAGCACATATTATAAATTAAGGTACAGTGAGGTGTGGTGGTGCACGCTTGTAACCTAGTACTCAGGAGGCTGAGGCAGGAAGATTGCCACGAGTTTGATTCTAGTCTGGGATACGTAGTGAGGTCAAGGCCAGCCTGAAGTACGTAGTGAGACCCTGTCTTTAAAGCCAAACATAAATAAATAAATGTATAGATGTGTTACTCTGTAAGTGATCTGAATTGCTTTGATTAAGATAACATTTAAAGAACAAGGTATTTTCTGTATGGCTGATTTCTCTTCAGATAAAGCTGGTACTTTGTTTTTACCCCTTCTTTGGGGGCCCTCAAATAACCAGTATTTATTGACAGCCAGCTCTGTACTCACTATTACACAAGGAGCTGGAAGATACAAGAAAAGTTTATTGTATATATCATGGGGCAGGGGTCATGTGTGGTTGGAGAAGAAAAAGTTTGAATACAGGAAGCAATTAGATGATAAAGCAGTAATGTCATTAACAGATCATTGGTTTTCTGTAGAACATGCATTTGATAAAAGGTAAATGATAAACCATCAGAGATCCATAAAGGATCTAGAATAGGCAGAAGAGTTCTCATGAAGCAAGTGGGACTTGGGTTAAGGGTAGATTTGTGTGGGAGAGGAGAGAACAGCATGTGGAGGTAAGAGGAGGGCAGAATATTTGTCAGTGGAGGGCGTAAAGGGTAGTGTGGGATGTAGTCATATATATTCTCTGACTAACATACACTGCACATTTCTTGAGCTCCTTCATAGTGGCTTGGAAAATATCAGAGAATATTCACGGCCCCTTCCTTATAGCTCTTAAAATAGAACAAGGAAATGAGCATAAACAAATCAGCCTATTAGTTATGTAATTTAAAGTTAAGGTACATAGTGTAGAAGGAAAAATAAGAACCTAAAAGAGGGGGGCTTGTCGGCCTTGGTTGTCACTTTATTCACTTTATGGCTGGTTTACTCTAATTTTAGTTTCCCATTTGATGTTATCTTGGGTGATAACATCAACAAACCCTTTTAAATACTCACTGGGTACTATGCTCTGTGCAGATTTCTATGGGGGCTAAGGTAAGCTTTGGGGTTCTTGGTAAACAGGGAAAGAAGACTTGTAAATAATATAAAGTGAAAGGGACTTTAATAGCATATGGAGACAAGATATTTTCAAAAGTAGTGGAAAGTGAAGTTGGATAAGTAGACTGCACTCTAAAAGATGACTACTCACCAGCAAACAGAGAAGTTCAAATTTGATGCAGCAGTGTGCTGATGAGCCTTCTGAGTTCTTATGTTGGGAGATCTGAGGAAAACGTTGTAAAAGAATGAATTTTTATCCAAAAAAGGCCAAGGTTTTAGGGGGTAACCCTTGCATATTTGATTGCCAAAAAAGAATGGAAGGGAAAGAATGTATTTGTGTTAGCTTTCCATTACTGTGACAACATATCTGAGATGGACAGCTTATCAGAAAAAAGGTACATGTCTTCAGAGATTTCAGACTATTGTTGCTTGGCCCTGTTGTTTGGGGCATGTGGCAGTACAGTACATCATGGCAGGAGTGCTTAGCAGAGACACGTTCCCCTCATAATGGCCAAGAAGGGAAGAGCGAAAGGAAAGGGCCAGGGATCCCAATATTCCCTTCAAGGATATACTTTTCAGTGGCTTAACTTCTCCCCCTAGGGCAACCTTTTTAAAGTTCCACCACTTCACAATAGCTCCACTGGCTGGAGACCAATTAACCTGGGCCTTTGGGGACATTTCAGACCTTATAATAGTATGCAACAGGTGATTGAGAAACTAGACAGGACTAGATACCTGACAGGGTAAAGAGCCATAATAGAGTGACCTAGTGTCTTTATTTAATCTGGCAACCTAGAAACATTGTGATGTCCATGATGGAAATCAGATGTTGGGGGAAGACCTGTTTGAAATGGCGATCCTGCTTTGTACATACTGGGTTTGGGGTAGTTTTTTTAAAAAAATTATTTGTTTATTATTATTATTATTAATTTATTTATTTATTTTTGTATGTACGTGGTGCTGGGGATCAAACTCAGGGCATTGTGCATACAAGGTAAGAGCCCTACCACTGAACTACATACATCCCCAGCCAGCTATCGGGTAGTTTAAGGCCTTCAGATATCTAAGATGTTGAGCTGCAGAGCTCGGAGGCTATAAATGGCGAGAACTAGCAGAGTCTAGTGTAGTGATTGTGGAAGATGTGAATGTATGTGAACTGGCGGAGGAGAGAAAAACAGAGTCCAGGACCCAAGGCTTGGGTGATGCCTTGTAAATCAGTTCTAGCAAAAGTGAATTTTTTTTCTGTACCTGGAATGCAACTGAGGACCTTGTGCTTGTCAGGCAGGTGCTGTGCCGCTGACCTGCTTTTGGGCCCAGGCAAAAGTAAAATTACCTGAAGAGAGAAAAGGAATGAGCTGGTCTCTTCACGTCCTCCAAACAGGCTAGAGGAGAGAAAGTAAGTTAGGCTGGTGTCGTCAGACAGAACTAGGCCTGTTTCAACTAGATGATCAATAACAGTTAATCCCCTCAATTTTTTTCTCATGATATTGAATATTGAACCCAAATATTTTTCACTGAGCTACATCTCCAGCTCTTTAAAAATTTTTTTTTCTTTTATTTTGAGACAGAGTCTCACTAAGTCACTAAGTTGCTCAGGCTATTTGAACTTGTGATCCTCTTACCTCAGCCTCCCAGATTGCTGGGATTATAGGGGTATGCTAAAAACTTCTTATTGATGATTTTGTGTTTAAGGCCTTCTGAGAGATTCAGTGTTAGGTAAAATGAGTCCAAACTCAAGAGTGAAACGTGAAATTGCTGTGTTTTATAGGTCAAAATGGTCCTGTAATGGCAATTTCAAATGGTATAGCCTATGTGAGTGGGCATGAAATATACATACAAATGCATGCAAAACAGGCAAGGTGCTGAGAAGCTCAAGAAGAGAGATCTAGGCAGCACCCTACTTTCAAATATAATTATTTTTCATGTGTGTGTGTGTGTGTGTGTGTGTGTGTGTGTATGTATATATATATATATTTGTTTTTTTTTTTTTCAAAAACCTGAAAGTCTTATCTGTAGTTTTACTGAGAGTGAGTTCTATTATTATAAATGTGTGTGTAAAATTGTGAATTATACTTCTTCTGGTATATATTCAGCATTTTGTACTTTGTCTTTAATTTTCTTTTTTCACAATTCAACCCATGGCCTATCTGCTTATGTTTTCAGTGAGTTTCTAACGTGTCTGTGTGGCTGATTTGTACTGTCATCTTAATGCAGTGATGAGATGTCGTTTCTCAGTGCAAGGCTAGCAATAGCACTCTCCTTTTTGCATTTTCTACTCGTTTCTGTAGAAACGAGTGCAGAAGGTAACAAGCATTCACATGTCTGTACGGCTCGCACTCTCCCCGCCGACAGCCATGCTGCTGCAGTGCACCAGCATGTGGCCATGGCACCACCAGACTAGGCTCGACCCATTGGTCAGCAACTGACAGTTGGGCATTTGGGCCCACATGTCCAGTGCAGTTAAGATGCAGTCATGGCTGCTATAATAGACCCTAAGTAATAATAAGGTAGAGGTTGAGTTCTCCATCATACAGTAGTCTAATTTCTAGCCACCAAAGTCTGGTCATGCTCCTTATCTATCTTTGGAGAACTCCTCACCACAGTGTTCTCATTCTACCAGTAGGAAAAGCAACAGGTCAAGGGAAAATGGGTCTTCTGTAAAGGTACTACCTGGAAGTAGCAAATACATGCCATCAGCATAGGCAGTTGGCCAGAACTTAGCCATGCTGAACTGGGAAGGAGGCTGGGCAATGTCATTTTTTCTGATGCTCAGAAAATAGAATTTCTATTAATACAGAAGAAGGGGAACCTACTGGGGGACAATCACAGCATTGGCCACATTGTCGGGCCACACCCACAAAGGCGGGTGTATGGTATAGGCAGCCACCTGTGCTATAGTGCGCCACAGGTGCACAAAGAAGAGCAATTTGTTCTGGCTAGAGGACAAAGGAAGGCTTTACAGAGGTGAAGTTCAGTAGGTGGAAAGGGGAAACAGGGAAATGCCAGTGCTAGGTATTGGTCCAGTAAGTTCAATACAATTGAGACAATGTGGAAGTTGTAGAAGGATGAAGAGATAGTAAAGGAAGCAGTTGGGACAGAGAGAACAGTGTTAGTAAAGGCCCAAAGGTGAGAAAAACAAGGCTGGTGGATAACTTGTTGGCTTTGCTGAAAAAAAAGAATGATAAATGTGACAGTGAAACAAACCCGAAGAAATAGGTAGAAGCCAGATTACAGAGGTTTATGAATGCTAGGGGACAGGGTCTGGGCTTTATTCTAGTAAGCACAGGGGAGCCATTGATAATTTTTGAGCAAAGAACATAATTATGGCTAGGCTTTATAGAACGGTAACTATGGCAACAATGCATAAGATCAGTTGCAGCAGACAGGTTGGAGGAGGAGGAGGACTTGTTAGAGAGGTATGGCAGTTCAGTGGTGAGGTTTGTGTGGATGCATGCAGAAGTCATGCTCTTGGAAATGGGCAAAGGGGCACATGTGAGGGCAAGAATGAATTGAAGGCAGTGAAGCTGGGATGGAGGCAGGGTTCCCGGTTTCCTGCTCTCTGGAGTAGCAATTGTACTATATTTTCATTTAGCCAGTAAACTGTAGCCTCAATTTTTGCTGACTCTAGGACTGGTCCCAGAATAGTTCATTTTCTCCCCGGAGCATCTCAGCGGGCACTTGTCACCTCCCCCAGAGCTGTTGCAGCTGTTTGTGTAGCAATGCCATGAATGTGTCTCCCAGTGCTGCCAGGAGAGCAGCTGCCAGCAGCAGCTCTGGACAGACGCAGGGATGTGGAAACTATTCTACTTTGGATAGGGCAGGTTGGCCAGGTTGGCTCAAAGTCCACGTGGATTCATCCCACCCTTTTCTAGGCCAGTTTCTTATGCTGGCGTAATTTCAGCTGCTCATACTGGGTTAGCTTGGGCATTTTGTTTTTAAGTTTTTAAGGGACAATATTTAGGGACAAATGTTGCTGAACTACTTTTCTCATCTTCTCCTGGACAACTTCTTCCACTGGAAGCCATTATTCCTTCAGCCTTTGGCTTTGCTTCCTGTTCTGCTGCATTCCCACTCACCTTTTGTCTTCCACACTGCGCTCAATGCAGACACCCTCATTAAAGCCCACATGGTGCAGACTCTGTTGCATTCTGCCCTGGTGAGCCCATCCTTCTTTTTCTTTTCCCCTAGAGAAAGAGTGAGAGGCGCTGCAGGCAGAACTATAGCAATTATCCGATTCTGTCCTCTGTGTTAACACTGGTAATATGGCTTCCCCATCCCCGCCACTCTGTTAATGTCGGAAATTTTGTCAGCCTAGTTTGATTAAGAACAGAGATAAAATATTATGTGAGCATAGGAAGCCCTCTTAGGGAAGACATTCTTCCATTTTCTTTGGCTCCTTGAGGAGCAGAAATGTGTGCCTATTTATTGCTGAGCCTTTGATTGTCTCTTTCAAGTGGAATCTGTGTTAATATTGCCCAGCAGGATTCTAATTGATAATGTGTTGCCCCCCCCCACAGACTTGCTGTAAATTACTTTTTAGTTGAAGCCTGTTTGGTTTTGATCTTCCACTTTTAATAGCTCATGTCTTTGTTTTATTTGAAGTAGCTTTTTTCTTTCCTATGGAGTTTTTACAGGATATTTCTACTCTGCTATCCTACTGTATTCCTTACAGAGGCCTCATGCTATTTTATAGCCCACTCTTAACATCTTTCTCCACCTTTTTCTTCTCTTCAACAAATATTTGTTGAACATTTTAAAGGTATTATCCCCACAGATTTATTTCTCAGGAGAAATTGCTTCTGAATACAAGAACACACATTTTCCATGTAAGGTTCTGTGTGGTTAAATATCAAGTCTATGCTACAAAAGAGGTGACACCAGTATAGTCAGGAAATTTCAGCAAGGAAATAGGATTTGAAACAGACTCCAAAAACGGTGAATAAGATCTTGATATGTGGAGAGATGGGGAAGGAGATGTAGTATTCTAGGAAAGCACAAAGTACTTTGGAATACAATGAGTAGTAGCCTAGTTAGTTCAGCTGGGGGAACAAGTAGATAGGCAGGGACTGAACAAAGTTAGATAGGATCATGTTATGTAGAGGGCCGTGGCTCTTGGCTAAGAGATTTGGCTTTCTGAAAACCATTGAAAGTTTGAATAGCTCATTGTCCAACCTTAGGTATGAACTCTGCTTAAGGAAGATTAACCTGGTGGCAGTTTGCTAAGTGAGAAGAAATTTGAGACAGGGAAGCCAATTGCTACAGTAGATAATAAAGTTCTAAATTAAGGTGGGGTGGGAGGAATGGAAGGAATAGGAATTTATGCTTCCATTCATTTATCACGTATGTATTGTACTCTGACCATGTGCCAGACACATGCCAGGCAAGACAGATACCATCCCTTATACTCCTGGAGTTTACTGTCTAGAGACAGATGGAAAGCACCTGGTATAGGCAGAATCTCCAGGAATTGCTGACTGATGGGATCAGATTTCAGGAAACTTGGAATTGTGCGGGCGCACGCACACACACACACACACACACACACACACACACACGGCTGTGAAGTTTCTTTTGAACTTTAGTGATTGATAAATTAATGGTGCCTTTAATAAAAATCCAGAAGAGAAGAGAAAGATTTGGAAGTCTAGAAGAGAAGAGAAAGATTTGGATTTAAAGAGGTAGGATATGAGAAAATTGGCTTTGGATATTAAGCTTAAGGCACTGAAAGGATATTGAAGCCTAAATTTCTAGTAATTAACAAAAATGAATGAAAATATACAGAACTACAGAGAAGTCTGGATTGTTGGAAGAGATTTAGGTATGTTCTTAAAGAGATGATGATTGAAGCTGTGGAAATCATTTTGTTTGTTCTTTTTTTCACACTGACATTTAACTCACTGTACAATCCAGGCTGGTCTCAAACTGGCAGTAATCCTCCTGCTTCAGCCTCCTGACTACTGGGATTATGGGTGTGCACCACCACACCTAGCTGAGGCTATGGAAATATTTATTTCCAATGGTGAAGTCTAAAAACAAAAAAAGACATTTCCTTTGAATTGTCATTGATACTCAAATTGCAGTAAGTAGAAAGGGATTTGAAAGATGTATTTGTAATTTGCTCAGCTTTCATTTTTGGGACCTGATTATGTACAAGGCATTAAGCTAGGTACTGAGGACAGAAAGGGATAAGACAATATCCTATTCTCACTAACATTAAATTAGCAGTATATTAGTGGGATATACATGAGATAGAAATTCTGCTTATTTGGTTGGTTTTGAGTTATGTTACTGTTGGAAAGAATTCAAGGGAGTACAGTCTGGGTATCTAAAGAATCTGGTAGAAATTCAGCTTGCAGTACTCCTTTCTGTGGGAGATTATGTACACAATTAATTAAAGAAGAATTCTTATAGAGTCCTCATTCTTGGCATTAAGCCCAGTATTTGACCATGTACAATCTCTGTAGTTACATGACCTATTGCTGATGGATCCTTCTCTGGAGTTGAGTTCAGAGTTGTTCACCAATCTCAAAATGGCACTGGGCTGAAAAGCACTCAATCAGCCGCTGAGAATGTTACAGCTGTGGTTGCAAATCAGCGCAGGGTGGAGGACTGGAAAGTTCCTCTTTGAGTGTAGGGTGACCTTGAAGAGGGAAGGAAGAGGAAACATGACTTTGACAGAAAGGAGAACCCTTGACTTCCTGGGACTAGGAAGTCACTCATTCATGGTGGATACATTTGGGAGCTGTTTGTTCCTTTTGGGAGGGTGGTGCCCAGATGTAGCATCTGGTGTTGAGCAAGGGTTGGCCTCGCTTCTCCATGGTTCAGGCTACTTTGATTGAGAAACTAATAGAATGTCCCTTGGTGTGTTTTTCAATAGTCTGGTCCATATAGAACCTTGGCTGGTGGTTGAGTCCTTTGTAAATAAAAATTCAGATTACCCACTTTTTATATGTGGGTAAAGCAGGATCAAAGAGACCTAGAAGGCAGTTTGGGGATCAGGAAGGCAGTCTGGTGCATGGTCTCTGGAACCAAGAAGGAAATTATTTGAAAGCTCTTGGGGATCTTTGTGGCTTAGTAGAAAAAAATCTCAGAGCTCTGAGCTGGACAAATTTGGATCTGAATCCTGTCTGTTCCCCCAACATGGTATGACCTTGAACAAGTCACTGAAACCCATTTAAGCCTTAGTTTTCCCATTTTTAAAATGTAGAGAGTAATACTTACCTTAAGGATTGTTCTAAGGATTAGATAGATGTAAAACACTAGGCTAGTGCCCAGAGCTTAGTAGACACTCAAGAAAAGGTAGTTGATATAATTATCACTAGCACCAGAGTGCAGAGGATCAGTTAAGATCATAACAGCACCTACCCCATAGAGTTATTATGTTGATTAAATGAATTACTCTATGTGATGCCCTTAGGACAGTGCTTGGTGCACAGTAAATGTAAATAGTTGCCAATTTCATGCTCAGCCTCAGGAGCTCAGACTGAACACTGCTATACCAGGTAAAACATTAAATTCCCTGATGCTTATTCCCTGTGTAGAAGTGACCATTCCTCAACCTGGCTAGGTAATATCCCATCAGTCCCCATTTTCTGCAGAGATCCCTGTGGGGCCTCTCCTGTGATACACTCCCCCTCCTGCCTGATTTCTATGGTATGGCTGTGGTGGGCCAGACATACACAGTTATGTGATTCAGTATAATTGTGTGGCCAGTCGCTATAAAAACTCAGCAGTTGTCTGTTTTGTATTACAAAGTGTCATGTAGTTGAACTCTGATCTGTTACTTTTAGATACAGGCTCATGATCATCAAGAGGAAACAGTCTGTCATACACCCACCCCCCCTGGTTTCCATGAACTTGAAGTCAAGAGTTAGCCCTATTGCCAAATTGATGATATTTCTATAAAGGTACAATGTGACCTGAGTGGATAAAAGAAGGCCAGTCCTGTTCAGCCTCCTGTAGTGTCTGATGGAAGAACAGCAGGGCAGGGCAGTGCAGCACAAATCTCAGCTGTGACCATAACAGTGTAGTTTACTGGGTTGTTGGTCATATGAGGCTAAACAGAATCTCCCAAGCTTCTGCATAAATGGCTTTATATCATTCTTTTAGGGTGGAGAGAGATAGAGGAAGGGTCAGGAGCAAAACATGCATTTATGAGCAATCATAACAATGTCAGCAACTCCTGAGAGCTTCCTGTATTTCCTAGGATCTGGCAGTGGAATGTCAGCAGGCCACACCTCGGGCTTTCAGCTCTGTGGAGCAGACACTGGTGATCATGTCCTTTGACAACAGTGCTTATAGCATTCACTTTTTGTGCTTCTTCAAACCCCATAATTCCATAGTAAACACAGGAAGCAGTGTGTAAGTTCTTCTTGGGATTTTTAATTCTTAGGAATTTGTAGCCAATTAAATGAATTGTCTTTGATCCAGTTCTCTTTTAAAGGCAAAAGCCATGTCATCTTATTGAGAACTGACTGTGTTAAGTGGGAGAGTTTACAAGATAAGAAGAAAAGACAGTCTCTGCTACAGACTTTTGTCACTGACATGGAGAAAATCAGGCAGGCTGAGAGAGAACATGAGCATGTGTGCACAAGGCACAGGAATCTAAAAATAGGATCTCATATAAAGCAGATTCCAGTACCCCCTGTGAAGGAAAGGACTCAGTCAGGGAAAGGTAAGAGAGAGCATGATTTTATTCTCAATTAGATTTGGTTCCATGTTAATTGAAATAAAGACTTTAGTGTCTAATTCCTGGACTGTGCCGAAGTATCCCACTGTGACGAGAAATAGTCATACAGGGAGGTCTGTGTTAATGAAGGACTTACGGAAAATGAGAAAAAGTAGGGTTTGGATGTTTTCAGAGTTGACACAGGATCATCTTTTGTGGTAGCTTCGCTTCTATCTCCCTAACTCTACTGTCATTGCCTCTCAGATTTTCAATTCTGGGAAATCACTGAGCACAGATCTGCTTCTTAACATATTTTTGGCACAGCTGGTTAAAGAACCAAGATTAGAAAAATGAATTGAATACACTAGGATTATCTTCAATGGTAGGATGCTGGGCTGTGTTTGCTGATTTCTGCCCAAGCAGTCAGGACAGGGCATCCTTGTATGAAATTCAGACATCCCACCCTGGCAGCCTCCATGGTAAAGTAGAGGTTGCAGAACAAGTCTGGCAGCTCTGAGCCTGAAGTCTTGTAAACAACAGATGTTCAGAACTAAGTTCTAGGAGTGGGGGTTTCTGTTGATGCTTGGAATTATTTGAATTTATAGGCAGCATCTCAGGGATTTAGCAAAAGGAGGAAGTACAGGACTGATGTTTCAGTGTACAGGTGGAAATGATGCCTCTTATGGATTTCCTTGGTAGACAAACACAGGCTATCGCGTATACTCTGAACAGAGAGCCGGGGGAGCCCAGGAAGGCAAGTACATCTTTTACAGTGGATTTATCCCTGCTCTCCTCCCCTTCCCATCGCCTCCTCTACCCATGGTCCCATTATGTCAGCTTCTTCCTCACTCGGTAATGAGTGGACATGTACGCCCTTCTCTACCTTTGGTTCTTGTGTACATAGGCGCGTAGGTACATAGCATAATCTCTTTCACTAGCACCTCCCAAAACTATGTAAGTTCTTAGAATGTACTGATTATAGAATATTGTCATGGGCTTTCTCTTGGATTTTAGTCTCTCACTGTTGATTTTGCCAGGTCCACATTAGATCATTAATTTGAGGTTGGTCTAGATAGTATGTTTATAGAAACTTAGTGCTTCTGCTTCTTGCTCTTTATTTGGTGGTGCGGAGTTCAAACTCAGGGCTTCACATATGCTCAGCAGGCATTGTATCACTGAGCTAGGAGCTGCCCTACACTCCAAGCATACATAGTAAGTTCTAGTCAAATGATGAGTGCTTCAAAACCTTCTACTTCACATGTTGTTGGGGAAGCTATAATGGGAAGTATATAGATAATGTATCTTCAGTAGCCTTCCTTGGTATCAAAGTAAAGAAAACTTTAGAAAAGATGTGGTCTTTAATGGAACAAACATACAAAAAAGCAATTTATCACATCCAGGCAAGTTGTTGTGCCATTCTAGTTAGAAACATCTGGCTTGAAAATCTTGAAAAGGGGGCTAAAAGTGATGTTCTTGTACTTGTATTATTATTCCTTCTGGAAAACAAGTCTGTTCCTGGTCATTCTGTCCATCTGTAGAGGAAGAAAGCAAACAACAGTACTGGGGTGTGAGATTAAGTTCACTTACTCTTTCAGCAAATATTCTTCTATGCCAAGGGCTGTGCTAGGAATTAAGTATACTCAGAAGAATAAGCTGCTATTCTCTGATAGAGGTTACCATTTAATGTGAAATAGTTTAATTATGTGTGTGTTCTGATAAGTCATAGAGTCATGGTGTAGGAGCCAGAACTGTTGGCTGGCCCTTTTAGTGACTGTGTAATTTCTTAATAAACACTTGGCTTCCTTCCCATCATTGATGATGACCAACAGGTTTTGTGTAGGTTCTGAATGGCTGCGCAGAGGACTCAGCCCTGCTCTCTTGAGGTTCATAGTATCATGTGGAAGACAGAGGTTTATATTAAAAAAGTAGCATGCGCTCATTGCCAAGCAAGAGATGGGAGAAATGGTTTCATTTTCCCCTAGGAATCTTTAATTTTTTAAAAATTTGGCATAATTTTAGATTTATAGAAAAATGTCAAGATTAGTACTAAGATTCTCCATATCCTGTGTTACTTAGAGTTCCTCTAAATGCTGACATATTACTACATTTGTTTTGTACATCTTCCTCCAGACACAACTCAGGTAGATGTTTTGTTTTTCTTAAACATTTAAGTTGTAGACATGATGCCCTTTTATCCCTACGTACTTCAGGATGTATTTGCTAAAAGTAAGGATTTTTTTTTTACATAATCACAGTATAATTACCAGAATTAGGACATGAAGATTGATAGAATAATATTTTCTAATCCAAAGACATCCAGATTTTACTAGTTGCTTCAAAAGGTGCACGTTCTTGGCAAAAGGAAGTTCCAGAGTGTACAATTCGTTCAATTATTTGCTCTTTAGTTTCCTTTAATGATTTCCAGGTCTTGCTCTCTATTTTATAACATTGACCTTTTTTTGAGCATTCAGGCTCATTATCTTATAGTGTCTCTTAATCTGGTATAGTAATTTCTGTTACTGCCTTGTGATTGTGGTTACAAACTTTTGGCAGGAATGCCATAGAGATAGTGCCATATTCTTCTCCTTGCATCCTATCAGGAGCCACTTGCTGATGGTTTGCCCCAGTACTGATGTTGCTAATTTTGACCATTCAATTAAAGTGTCTACCAGTTTTCTTCACTGTAGTTTGGTTCTATGCTGTGTAATTAAAGTGTACATCATGTAGAGATACCTGGAGACCATGTGTAGATACTGGGTACTCTAAAGCCATTAGACATACTCTCCAGTTTCAGCATCCACTGATGATTCTTTGAATCAATTGCTGTTATCATGGTTACCAAATAGTCATTTTTCTAGTTTACATCATTCTTTCTTCATTCTTCAGTTGGACTTTACAGTAAGGAGGAGTGTTTCCATTACTACCAGATCCATGCCCAGTTTATTCAATAGATTTTTTTTTTTTTTGAGACAGGGTCTCACTGTGTAGTTCAGGCTCTTCTTGAACTGTGTATCTAGGTTGGCCTTGTACTCATGCAGACGTCCTGTCTCAGCCTTCTGAGTGCTGGGTTTACAGGCATGCCCCACAGGCATGCCCCACTGTGCCCAGTTTATTCATGTTTTGCCAGATGCGACCACTGGAGTCTCATCAAGCTGGCTCCTGTGTCCTTACAACATACCTCATGTCATTCTTGAGCACTTCTTTACTTTCTAGCACAAGATGTTCCAGGCTCATCTTGTAATTTTCCTGGCCTTCACTGTCCAGTCAGTTGTTTCTTCCCTGGTTGTTTTTAGTGTGAAATGATATTTAGAAGCCACGGATACTAAGTGTGCCCTTTGTAATTAGAATACCATTATTTATAGTCCCTCTCAGCAGTCAGCAGTAGTAGATATACTCCCTTTCTCTCTCCCCCCCCCCTCGCTCTCGCTCTCTCTTTCATATCTATTTCAGGTGCTCCTCAACTCATGATGAAGTTAGGTTCTGATAAACCTATGGTGAAATGAAAACATCTTGAGTCAAAAACGTTTTTAGGTGGACATGGTGGTACATGCCTGCAATCCTGGCACTTGGGGTGCCGAGGCAGGAGGATTGGGAGGTGGAGGCCAGCCCAGACCGCATAGTGAGATCTGTCTCAAATGAAGGAAGCAAAGAAGAGAGGGAGAGAGAGAGAAAGAGCGAGGGAGGGATAGGGAAGTGGCCCAGATGGCGGCTTATTTTGAACATTGTCTACAGCTGGGTGGCAAAGGTATTTATCACTTGGAAGCCTTTGTGACCACATTTATGACACTTTATAAGAAGCTCATGGAGGATGAATTGGAAGCTGTCACGTTCAGCATTTGCATTTGCAAACAGTATATTGGAAAAGCTGTGGGTAAAATACATCAACAGTGCTGGGGAGGTAACGGGAAATTTAATGCACCTAACCTGCTGGTCACCACATCTTAGCAACACTGCACATGTGGAGTTTGGGCTGTTTACTCTTGTGATCTCACAGCTGACAGGGAGCTGTAACTCTCAGCTGCTGTCCAGAATCTCCAGAGAAAATCCTATCATATATGGCTCACCTGGGAAAAGAACAAAAGCTAAAATTTGAAGTATGGTTTCTACTGAATGTGGATTACTTTGACACTATTGTGAAGTCCAAAAATCTTAAGTTGAACTATCATTAATTGAGAGACTGTACTTACCTATTTTAAAACTGTGAGTTCACATTAGTATCTTTAATTCCTGTCCAGGGCTGCATGTTTTATTCGCCTTTCTCCCTTTTCCATATTTGTAGCTGTTCTCTGAACAGTGAGAAACATAGCTCCTGTTACCCAAAATATATTCAATTAGTGCTTGGTCCTGGACTGTATAGAATGTAGTTCCAGAGGTGTTAACCCATGCCTCTGAAAAAGAACACTGACCAGGTTTTAATACTGATTCTTTTTTCAGCTTTAAGGGCCAAAATAGTGTTCAAAAGTTAAGCTTTTTCTGTCCCAAATCCCAGATCTTCAATGTAGTTATGTTACTTTCTGAAATACAATTTGGCTTATTTATTTGTGACTGTGTTTAATTTCTCCCCTCCAGAATAGGTTCTTGACTAAAATTTCTCACATGTAAATGTTTTCTCTGAACTAGAGATTGAGTGGCCTCAGGGGAAGTGAGAGACCTGTTTATCCATGGATTTCACCAAGGCATTTGCAGAAGGCAGTGATAGGGTCATAAGCCAGACAAAAAATGGGCTCCAGTGATTATATTAAGACATTTGCCCCTCTTCCTGGGTCCACCCTGAGCTGGACAAGCCCTGCTCTTGCTATTGTCTGCTGAGAAACCCTTCTGAGTCCTCTCTGCTGCTCTGGGTGATCATTTGTTTTGCATTTAGGGAACCAAGAACACAGCTGTGATCTCAGTTCTAGGCTGTGATTATGCCAACTATTTACCATCAGCTTATATCATGTATTTGGCGTAGGACCATAGTCTTGATCTGTTCTCTGTGAGGTGGTGTTCCCAAGACTGCTCTACCGTGCAAACTTTAGGCTGTGTTGCTGAGCTCTTTGTGAGCTCCTTTTGCAAGGTCCCTGCTATTTCCCCTCAGGTTCTTTGGCTTCTCTGATAGCTCTTTTACATCAATTCTGACCTGACCATCTCCTTTATGGCTGGGGATGGCTTCCAGATTCCCCTTCCTATGTCCCACTTAACACTTATCCTCCATCTCCCACACACTCTTGTGACTTCTCTTTCCTCAGACACATATCACTTGGTCAGTGCTGCTGATTCCAGCTGCTTTAAATCTTGCCTGCAGCTTAAATTAAAAAACAGATGGGCCCAAAGCTTCCTAGTTATTGTGCCAATTTCCACCACATGAAAACAAATTACTAAAAAAAAAAAAAAAAAATTACTGAAAAGCATCAGAAAATTTCAGACTAGTTTTGAGGTTTGATTCTCTGTCTTCTCAATGTTTCTTTCTCTTCCCTTCCTCCACTCCCCCTACCCCTCCTCCATCGTTCCTTGCTATTTCTCATCACTTCTTTGTATGCCTACCTTGGCAACTCTGGTTTCTCACACCTTTGCCCCCTTTTGCCCTCTCTATGTGCCTATAGGTTTACCCATCAGAATAGCACTGGTGATAACATTAAGATGCAAGTGTTGGTATGTTTTAGTTGTCTGTACCCTTTTTGACTGTCTAGGATTAAGGAGCTTGTATTCTTTTGGTCGTGTGGAGAAAGTGAAGCTTGGCCTCTGTGTCAGTGATAGAAGAAGTCATCTACTTGGAAATAATAAATATGTTCCCCTACATATTTTATCAACAGGGTGCCAAAAAGTGCCAGCCCCCCAGCTTCCCTCGCAGGGAGCAAGTAGATCCTCGTGGTAGACAAAGAGTGAGTGCTTGGGAACACTGTGCTCACACCATTGTTTTCAGCATCCTCATTCTTAGATTTGCCAGCAGCCTTTTCCCAGTGTTATGGAGAACACTGTTTAACTCAACATTTCTAGACACTGTGAATATCAGGGGAAAAGAATCAATATGGTGGGACCATGTACCTTACCAGTGCATAGCAAAGATTGGCTGTCATTTATAGAGCATTACAAAGAGGGTGTTGGCATAGTCCAGTAACTACTGGGTGCCTGCTGTGACCGGAGTACTAGGCATTGTGGGAACTATCCTCAAGAGAAGTCCTCAGGGATGGGCTAACAGAAGTCAGGGACCCCCTAGGCTTGTGTGCAAATTATGCTGTTTTTTGCACTTCTCTCCCCCTTTCTCCTTGCTTCATCAGTGCCTTCTTTCTGAAGGAAAGACTATAGTAGTTAGGAGAGAAGTCTCAGATTCTTGACTGTATCATAGCCCAGAATTTAGGGGCATTTCCCTAGACTTTTAAACTTTTTTATCATGAATCTGTATGTCAAGCTTGGAAACACATGCACATGCATACACATTTATAATATTAAGTAAATAAGAACAGCACTTCCACAAAACAATACTTGTCTTTGCTCTGTTTGATGTACTCATGTTTTCAGCTCTGTTCTATTATTGCATTCTACTCTTCTATTTTACTTTTTGAGAAATTGATTTTTTAAAAACATTTTCCACTAATGAGTTGAAACAGTTTGAAAAGTAGGGCTTTGAGAGCATTGGTTCTTAAATTTTTGGTGTACATAAAAATTACCTAGGATGTTTATCCAAAAGATGCATTTGTGGGTATTATTCCATTGCTGATGAAGCAGAGGAACCCACATTTTAAACAGACCCTCCAGGTGACTGATATGAGACGACTGGGGCCCTGAAGACTCACCTCACTTTGACAAGTGCCTACCTTACAGGCCCAGGAGGCTGGCTGTTTAAAGTTTCAGGTCACACACTAACTTGAAGATGGTCTAGTAGTTGAGCTCACCCAAATCTGAACTGAGAATCTTCTCCTTGCTGAGTGATTTCAGACACCCACATTGACTCCTGGAGCCTAATATTCCTTAATAGTTCTGTTTTGCATGTTTGGCAAGGTCATTAAGGCAGAGAAGGGTTAAGTGAGGCCACCCAAGGGAGAGCGAAGGAACTGAAGGGTCATTTTACAGAGTGGTTGGGGTGTGGCACGGGCCTCTCAGAGGTACCAGAGCCAGTCCCAAATTAGAATGGGGTGGGATTCAAACTGCTTTTCCTCTTTCACTTGCCTTTCATATGTGACCACATGCAGTGTGTCCGCGTGTTTCCCATGTTTCCCGGAGTCGTCAGGCACCAGCACTCCTGCTCCCTCAGGGTTTGTGGACCCTGGCATTCCTGTTATGTTGTCTCAGAATAGCGCTAAGCTCTGGGACTCTGAGCACTGTCAGTTTACCCTTTCAGTGCTGGGCCAGTGTAGATGCTAAAGTGCTTTCTCATTGAAACACAGCAGCCCCCGCAATGAAATAAGAAATGGTTGCTACTCAGAGGATCTGAGTTCTTCTGCTGTGTCACCTCGGGCTCCCTGAGTCTCAGTTTCCTCTCTTAGAAAATAATAGGTTTGGCCCAGACTCTAGACCATGTTGAAAGTCCCTGCTGGCTCTGAAATTCCATGATTCTATTTTTTTAATACCTTCTGGCTTTTCTCTTTGGACTATTTATTTATTTAGAGATAAGGTATTGCTCTATTGTTCATGCTGGCCTGAAAATCATAGTATAGCCTAGGGTGGCTTTGAACTTGTGATGACCCTCCTACCTCAGCTTCCTGAGTGCTGGGATTACAGGTATGGGTGACTATACCTGGCTCTTTGTACTTTCAGACCCTTTGCTTTTAAATCTCAGCTAGCTTGGGCACAGCAGATTTACTGATTTGGGGAATTTCCAGAGAACCAGATGATAAGTCAATAGCAACAAGACATATTCCTATGTAGTATGCTGATGGATAGGAAATTTGTAAAACAAGTTCATTATGAAACTGAATACTAAGGCCTGGGAACATTGAGATATGTTTTTTTTTGTTGTTGTTTTGTTTTTGTTTTTAATTTTAAAGACAAAAGAAAGGAAACATAACAACCAAACAGATATAAACCAGAATAACACAAAAATAATAAAGGGAATGAGATGTGTTTGTTTTTATGGGTATAACTATGGCCACTTTGTTTTGTGCATGTAAATTCATTTTAAGGGCTGTCAAGTAATGATATTGTTAAAATGGTCAGTGATGATGATGTTGATTTACAGTTGGAAAGCACTTACCTATTTATTTAGTTTTTAAATGGACATTGCCTCATTTGATTTGATCTTTGTTATTATTTTTGTTTTTGTTTTGTTTGACTTTATCTTGACAAAAGTTGAATGAGTTAGGCAGGGCATGTCTGCCATCCCCATTTATACTTTTCAACAGAAGAAGAAATTTTGAAGCCAAGAGTATGTTTGTGACTTCCTCGAGGTAACCATAGTTTAGGGTTGCTACTTTGGTTGGTGAGGTTCATTGTTGATCAAGATTGTTTAAGGGCGTGAATCCAACAATTTGACCTATTGACCTGGAAACAGTAGGGCATCTTTTACACCACTCCATCCTTTAAAATTTTGCCATAGTGTGGCAACCTTGTTAAAGATGTGCTGTAGTTAAGAGCACACAAGACAATAGGCTTATAAATTTGGACCTGATAGATACCTAGAGAATGAGCAGAAGATACATGCTGGAAGCCAGGTGGGGTGGTATCACCTGTTATTCCAGGACTCTGGAAGGGTAGAGGCTGAGGCAGGAGGATTGCAAGTTTGAGGCCTGGCTGAGCAAGACCAGCTGAGATGAAGCTTAGTGTAAAGGTCCTGGGTTCAACCTGCAGTATAAAAACAGAAAGACAGACAGACACTCTGGAATAGTTGACTATATGAGATTGATGGAGGTCAACCTATTAACTATTCTTTAAGTGAATCATTGTCTTACTGCACTTACCACTTAACAGGATTGCTGATTCTTGGTGAGAGGTGTTCATTAAACATTCCTAAATATATCCTGTCCTCAAGAGACTTCCTTCCAATAAAGGCAAGATAAATAGCAAAATAGCACACAAGAAGTGGTTATGAATGCAGCTAACCTGATGACTGTGCAGACTTGGTTCTGCCGAGCTCATTGTTGTCATGAGCCATGTAAGATTCCTGTCCCAGGAGCCTGCATTTGGGATTCTCATGGATGGCCCTTATTCCCAGTGGCTTGTTGGTTCTTGGCATACTGAAGTGCTGATCGCCAGCCAGAGGAGTTGCAGACTGTAGATCAAGCTTCTCTGCTTCTGCATGGTGCTAAGGCAATGCCTGCTCGTAAGGGGGTGCTTGCTGCGTTGGAAATAAGTGTGGATGTCTGAGTGATGTCATTCCACTTTGGCACAGACAGGTGTTTGTTTCTCTAGAATGAATTAGCAGGGGCGAGCCAGACTGTCTGCCTCAGTTATCTTCCAAGGTTTCATTTATTTTCAAAATCTGCTAACACATCTGTGTTTTTTTTTTCTCTCTCTCTGTATGTTTGTCATGTGCTATAATTACTTACGGGGTTTCTGGTGACATCTTAATTAACTAAAGAAGGAAAAAAACAGAAGATATAATTATAGGATTGTTCACAGGTTTTCCTATGGAATATGTGGCTCCAAATGTCAATTTCATATAGATGATTGTAAATTATTGAAACATGACGTTTGCGTTCCTTGGTCATCCATTACATCTGTGTTATGACTGTCTCGCTTTCTGTGGTGTATTACCTTAATTGAATGGGTTAGCTCAGACTTTTGATGTAATCACACCCTATTTTACAGAACTTTAAAAGGGGATATTTTTAATATCCAAGAGAATTTCTAGATTCTTAGTTCTATGGATCTAAGTGGGGTTTAGTGTGAAGCCCTTGTACCCAGCATTTAGGTTGTACCCAGCATACATGAGGAGAGGTTCAGGGCCTATTTTTTATTATTTCCTTTAGTTCTGAGAATTCTAGTGCCAAGGCATGGGGTATGATTGAAGAAGCAGTCCAGGATCTCCAAAAGCTGTAGAGAGTTAGTAGGCAAGTGGATTTTGTAATTCATCCCAGTCAGGTCTTCACAGTGGGTTCATCTACCCAGTTTACACACACGCAGCAAGACCAGGATAAGTAAGGTGTGGGTTGTAGTTGATGGATAATACATGAGCAAGAAAGCCATGTCTTGGATCTGCCAACACCAGAGAAATGGATCAGAAAAAAAAGGTGATCCGTTTACTCCCAGTACATAGAACAGTGTCTGGCATACATTAGGTGCTCAGTTAATGTTTGTTGAATGAATAAATAATTGAAATAAGATATGGAGGACTCAAAGGAGCCTAGACAATAAGATGTCAGAAATCTAGGCAAGAAATCTAGAAGGCATTCACATATTGATTAGAAGCCCCAACACCGTGACTAGTCTTAGGGAGTCCACAGAGCTGTCCAGAGTGCTATGCAGACCCTCTAACTGCTTCCTTTCCTGTGAGCAGGGTGCCAAGAGGGTGTCTGATGGAAAGGCAAAGTGAGAGGACATAACATTAGGGTCTGTAGTGGCTAGTGTTTGGAGGTCATCCCTAAGTCTCTGCCGCAACTCAGAAGAACCTTGGTCCCATAATCAGGAAGTTGTTATTAAGCACTTAACAGATGTCAGACGCGGGGCTCATCCAGTTCTCCACTTGAAAGCACATTCCTAAGCTCCCTGCTCTTGGGCATGCTATTCTCCTGAGGGTGTGGCGAGGCTCTGTGGAACTAATCCAGAGCCACAAGAATCCTGTTTCCATACAGCTCTTCCCCAAACTTGATTATAGGGGACAGTTTAGACTATTTTGGGTAAGGTGGGTACACCACTGCTTGGATCCTTTCTAATCATCTATGTAAGCTGCTGAAGACCATTTGTGGGACTGACTTGAAAATTTGAAAGCTCATTTCTCCATACATAGAATACATTGTTTTTGCTTTTGGCACTTTTCACTTTCAATCTCTGAACTCTTCTCTTCTGATCTCATTGCTGGTAAAGCTGAAGCCAGAGCTGTGTGATAAGCCCTAAGAAGTGTGCCCAGCTCGTCTGCCTGCCTGTCTTTGAAAGACGCCTCCAGGCTGCTGCTATACTACTGGGTCATACAGCCAGCAGCCACCATTACAGGCAGAATCTTTTTCAAGTCAGTTCCTACTTGGGTGATTTTACTTTATTTTTTGCTCTCCTTCTTTTAACACCTTCCCCAGAAAATCCTATCCATCCTGTGGCTTATCTGGGTCAGCAAGGGTCTGATTGCATGCATAGCACTGTCAGACCATAAATCCGCTGCAGCTTTGCCTCTATGCAGCCCATCTGCTTCTGTCAGCATCAGCAAAATGCATAATAGAGAAAATAAGCCAGAAAGGCTAATAACATTCATCTGAATAAAATAAACTCTTTGGCTGCCCCAGTTCATTTCATTATAATCAAGGTGCCAGGTGGGAATTTAGGTTAAAAAAAATCCAGCCTCCTCATCACTAGTTCCCTGTCCAACCATCACTAAACATTTTTAAAAAATCAAGCATGTTTTTTAATCCTTTCATACTTGGATGCTTAATAGCATATACTGAATGATGTATTTAACTCATTTGGAGTTTTGTCTGTCATCACAGATATGTCTGTTTTTAAAAGTGGGAGATTATGTTCTTCTTAGATGTATTGGTATTTGCCAGCTCTGTGGAGACTGGTAGGTCTGATAGGAATTCTTAGATGGGGCCAGGGCTCTGGAAGCTGCTGAGACATCTAGGTTCTGGCAGTCTGGGGCTCCCTTTGGATTTCTTCCCATCAACCTCAGCACACAATACCCAGTGTGGAATGCAGGCCTGATTGTTCCACCTTGTTCCTTAGGGAAAGGAAGGTGGAAGACTGAAATCTGCTCTCCAATCGGTATCTCCCTCACATCTTCCTGGAAACTTACAGCTGTTTTGTTAATTGCCTGTTGCTGCTGTCTTATCCCAGCCATTATTTGCTGAGGGCTGTGCATTTTAGCAGGCTGTGCTCTTGGCCCTGGCCCAGGGCTGAGTGAGAAGCATGTTGGAAATTAATGAAAGCTGAGTCCAAGTTTGTTTGGAGATAAAAATAATAATATTTCCTCACATTTGTGTGCTGCTTTCCTGTAGCTGTGGTTCTTTGCGTTCAGCATCTCAGTTGATCCATATATCAGCCTGAAGTGAGCAAGTCAGGGGCTTTGGCCCAGTGGGAGCAGCTCACTGTGGCAGTGTAGAAGTTCAAGTCTTCCCACTAATGCCACGTTTGATGTGCTCTATCTGCAGAGCCACAGACATAGCAATTACTGATTGAACAGCACCTTAGGCTGGGAGAGCTTGTGGGGTTTTACAGCGAGGGAGCTAGATGTATACCAATGTTCATTTTATGGATGGGAGATTGAAACCAAGCCGAGATATGAACAACAAAAGGTAGTGTAGAGGCCAAGTTTGTGGAGTATGCTCTTTTATCCACCCTGGGATATTTCAGAAAAATCTTGTAGAGCGTTTGTTGCTAAGTTTGTTGAATACCCATAAGTAGTCTAACTTGAGGGAGAAAAACTGGGCTAATGTCTTTGAAATGATTGATTCAGCTGTGCAGGTTTATGTCTCCTAGTGCGTTTGTGGTGATAACCCCTTCTGCAGATGCAGAGCCGGCTGGTGGCTTTCTGAGTCTCCTTTCTTTTGACTTGAGTCATTTCCTTTCCAGTACAGTATGGTGTTTTCTTGATCTTCCTGAAAAAATTTTAAATAAGAAAAATACTTCTGGATATTTTGTCTGCTTTTTAGGGATTAGTGTTTGAGGAGGTCTGCAGCTGTTCAGCACATTCCTAAGGGATGCAGACCCTTTTCTTTAAGTGCCCAAGTATTACACAACCTGAGGCTCTTGAGCAGGGAAAGCAAAGACACTGTGCAAACAAGTGATAGATGGAAAAGATATAAAGACAAATTTCAATCTCTTAACCAAACGGAGTTGCTTTGGCTCTGTGGACCCAAATAAAATAAGTCCACAAAGGTGCTGGAGCAGGAAACCACTCTAGCAAAGGCTTCCTATGCTCCCTATGAAATCATGTCTCATTGACTTGCTTATTTTCCAGCCTGAAGTGTGTTTCATCTTTGTTCATGTTGGCTGGGAAAATTGCCTGTACAGTATATTTGTGTTCCCTCTTCCCACACTCCTACACCTCTCCTGCCCTACCTCTGTCCAAAAATAAGTAGGTGAATTAATTCAGACACCTCATTTGAAAGGAGGAATATGTCTGAGAAAGCATAGAGACTCAGAAGACTCAAAATACTGTATGAAAAGGCACAATTGTAGTAAGAGACAGGGATCCTAGAGGAGACAGACAGCAAGCTTTAAAACCTTTTTATTCTTGAAGCCAGTCCCCCTTTTTAAAGTAAAAAGTCTGCACAACTTCCATGCATGAAATAGATCAAAGAATGGTTTTTGTTTTGGGCTTTTTTTTTTGCTAAGTCTATTACAGAGTCAATCAATGTAAACAGGCTGTTTAAAACTAAAAATAATTGAAAGCAGAATTATGAATAGTTACAGTTTTGTATCAGGTTAAGCATCCAAGTTATTTGTAGTTTTGATCTGGGGTGTTCACTATTGACAAAATCCTGTCTCACACAGATGAGTTGTAATCATGGGATCCCTTAAAAATTATTTAGATGTTTAGCTGGGTGTTGTGATGTGTGCCTGTAATTCTAGCACTTGGAAGGCTGAGGCAGAAGAGTTGCTACAAGTTGGAGATCAGCCTGGCCTTTATAGTGAGTTCAAGACCAGCCTGAACTACAAGAGACCCTGTCTGAACCAACAAGCCAACAAAAATTTTAGATGTTTACAGTTTTTTTTTGTTTGTTTTTATTTTGAAACAGGATATCACTATGTAGTCCAGGGTAGCCTCAAACTTGTAATGATCCCCCTGCCTCAGCCTCCTAAGTGCTGGGATTATAGGAGTGCACCACCATGCCTGGCCTAAAAATTTTAGTTGTGTAAAAAAGGTTTTGTCCTGAAATTGAATGTCTAACATTACCTAGCAGCTTTTCTCATCCTCCTTCATAAATATTAATTGGATATGCCCCAGTATGTATGTTTTGTAGCAATTGATAATGAAGCAACGCTGTTAATTCTCAGAAGGCAGCCATGGTCTACCATGCACATAACATAGGCTCCTGAGCCTTCTATGATATGTAATGAACTTAAATGCTGTGTGACAAGTAAGTTATAGGCTCACCTGTGCAGCTTTATTCAAGGAAGCACATGTGGGGTTGGTTTAAAAAACAAGCCTGTGCAGAGTTTACCCATTAGTACACCACCAGCAGCACACTGTTGACAAGTTCATCACTCACAGAGACTCTGTGCCAGGGCTTGCGCACAGTGAGTCTCCCCCTGCTGCCCAGGAGACGTTATGGTGATGTCTAATGCAGGGATCCGGTGTCCCAAACTCTTTTCTGTGGGAGTTGTTTACTTATATGGATGGTTTGCAGTTGTTTTAATTGAAATGTGATTCTCTACTAATTTCAGAGTTTCTCAAAATGTAGTTTAAAAGTTCAAACCTAGTGAAACCAGTACTACTAACCAATCCCTGCTGTAAGGCTAGAAACAAATACATATGGTAAAAGTAGTTGTAGTACCTTAAAATAAGTTCTTGGTTAAATTTATTGGTAATAAGGCATTTTATTTTATTTTATTTTATTTTATTTTTTTTCTTTTTCCGGGACCGGGGATCGAACTCAGGGCCGTAGTGCTTAGCGGCAAGCACTTAGCCCACTGAGCTGTACCTCCAGCCCCAGGCATTTTATTTTAAAGTGGTCCCACTTTTGCCTGTTTTTTCTTTCTTTTCTAAACTGGGTGATGTTGTGAATGGGCCCCAGATCCTCAGGCATGTGGAGTCCTTGCTCTACCACTGAGCTACATGTCAGCCCCCATGTGTCCTCATTATTATCCCATATTTGTTTGCTTATCTTTTCTTTTGATGGTGCCTGGTGACATATGCCTTGCATCCTTTTCTGTAACCTTAGGCTGATTTTGCCTTTGCTGGTTGTCTTGCAGCCTGTGCCACCTCTTTGTGAGCTAGCTGTCCATCCCTCCACTGGAGTTCTGTCTTCCTTCATCTCCCACAGTACACTGGGACTACATCACCTCCAAAACCACAAATGTACCTGATGTTATACCGTGTTTATTTAAGACAAACATTTATGCATTTGTGGGGTTAAATTTTAGCATCATTTTTATGTGTAAAGCATAACAGAGACCACCAACTTCATATTCTCCCCTTGGAAGCAGATTGAATCCAATTGTAAATATAAGATCTTCTGAGAGCAGTGCTTTTAAAGAAAAGTGTGGTGGTCTGGTACATTTCATGCTTACTGAGGATGTGGGTATCTTGCCAAGAGAAACCACTTGAGGAAATGTAAATTAGATTTTTTTAGAACGTTACAACTAAAACTGATTTGAAATTAATTTGAAAGTTTCCTTCCAGTGGAAACATTAGATATCATTGAGTATATGTGCTTTAGTCTCTCACCATTTTAGATTTAGGATTGTTTTCTGTTTAACTGTTTTTTCAGGTGTTCCCTCTTCACTAATATATTTTTTAATTTCCATAAGAATCTTTTCATTTCCCCACAAAGGTAATGGACATCATGTTGCCACTGTAAATCGTAAGTGTTAGTGATTTGCCTGTGGAAATGTAGGGCCTGGGGCAGGGTATAGGGCTTGGGGACAAGTGTAGGACAATTTTACATGGATTGTAGCAGTCATGGGCTTGAAACAAGTTCTTAGATTGGCTAGACATCTACTAATTTGCTGGTCTGAGGTGTTCAAAAGCCCATGTGTTATGATATGATTATTTGCTTATTACAGAATTGGAAAACTCCTCCAAGTTGAACTTCCAACTTTACAAATCATAGGTGCCTGGACCCCTCTGGTACCAAATGGAGGCAGTATAGGCTCAAGAACCAGGCCACTGTTAACTACTTCCTGTGTATGATGAGTCTGACTGGAGGGAGTGTGGGGAAAAGGAGAAGGCGCAGGTTGAGATTCTTCTCAGTGGTGAAGAGCATGCTCTTTACAGTTCCGTACCTGATTTTGAATCCCAGCATTGCCACCCTTTTGCTGTGTATCCCAGATGAAGGTTTTTAACATTGCTTTGGTCCACATTTCCTCATCTTTCAAATGTGGCTAACAGCACCCATCTCATTGGATAGTTGTGGGGCTTAAGTTGAAGGACTTGTGCAAAGGCCCCAGCCAATGTGCCACACATACAGTATCCCTCGATATATAGTACTGTAATGATTCCTACTTTGTGTTGGTCTTGGAAAAAAATCCAAATTTTAGGTGCAGAACTTTCTGCTGTTTAAATTAGTGCTGAGAATTGAGAAGATAATTCTTTCAGATCACATTGTTTTCATTTAAAATAAGTATCTGCAGGGTTAGCACTTTTTTCTCTTTTCAAGCCATAAATGTTTTAGGAATACATATAGTATATTCAGATGTGGTTCGTGTTTTCAGTTATATGAAATGTGAGACCATGTTCCAGTCAATGAAATCAAAATTCCTTAGTTGGGTTCCATATCACTGAAGTTTTCAGTGACTTTTAAAGGCAGATGTCACTAAACTTGTTTTTATTGATTCTTACAATAGATAAACTTTGGGGGGATTTAGTCTCTAATGCTCTAGAAATTTTTGTCTCTAGATAAAACCTGTACCTTGTGTTTCTAACCCTAGAGATAAGGCAGATGACCTAATGGCTGAGGAATGGACTTTGGTATCAGACAGCCTAGACCTGTTCTAGTTAGGCAATGCACAACTGTAATTCTAGGACCTAATTCCCTGTTCTTGTGTGACTCCTTACCAGCCACAGACAAATTACAACCCCTATGAACTTCAGTTTTTTAATCAGTTAAAAGGTAATAATGGTAATTCTTTCATTAGCACTTAAATGTGATAATACATTTAAAGTCTGAGTTCCTGGGACATAGGGGATAGTTAACAAATAATCTTTCTCCTCCTCCTCTTCTTTCCCTCTTTCTTCTTATTCTTATTTTTTCCTGTTTTCTCCACTGATTTTTTAGAAAAGAAAAATATGTAGTAATTTTTGTAAAATATGTAGTAAAAATATATAGGCCTTAGGAAAGATATCTTCATTTCTGGGTATGCTTTGATTACTGTGATTTTTGTGACGTGGACTCTTTTAATTGTAGATGTTGGTCCTGGCTGCTTACCAATGTTGATTTTATTTTTTGTGCTGTTTCTCTGCAGGAAAGATCAGAATGTTCTCTCTCCAGTTAACTGTTGGAATCTCCTCTTAAACCAAGTGAAACGGGAGAGCAGGGACCACACCACCCTGAGTGATATCTACCTGAATAATATAATTCCTCGATTTGTCCAAGTCAGCGAGGACTCAGGAAGACTCTTTAAAAAGGTATGTAGATATTGCTTTAGTGAAGCAGTGATACAATCTTGTAAATAAAAGAATAGGTAACTTAACTGGCTTTCTTGACAGGCTTTCCACGGGCCATTTTCTACTCATATTCATGAGAAGAGAACATTTGAATTAGCATTCTTTTCTTCCTCTCTGACTTGAATTAGTTTTAGCCCTTGGAAAGTAACCATTTGCAAGGTACAACCCTAGGGGTGGTGCCATTCATAATCTACAGATTTCAGTGACTGTTTTGGTGGTTCCTTCAAGTAATTTCCAAAGCTTTTGGGATCCAGGGAAATTGAGTATTATGCCTTGTTTTCTTCTTCCAGTTCATTCACCAGACTCATGTATGTTTATGTTTTTGGTTAGGTCTCTTTCTAGCTTTTCATCTTGGCCAAGAAAGATTCAAGAATTTGATTATTCTCCGCATGCTGTATCTTTCCTATGGGCCCTGCAGTGCTTTCTGAAGCTCAGTTGTTATCACAATTCCTTGGGTGTTGATTGAGCAGTTTGACCAAGGAAAAAATAAAAATAGTTGCAATAATCTTAAGGAATTTCTGCCAAATTCACCTTTCCTGTTAGTGGTAGAACAAGCCTTTTGGAAAGCCCAGGAACCTCTTTTCTTGCACTCTTAGCCATTTATGGATCTGTTTATTCATGAGGTTTGGTTACAAATGGTGGCAGAAGCCCCAGCCATTACACATAATAAACCATGCCTGACACTCAATCTCTGACATCCTCAAAAGACTTTCCAGAAGATGAATAAACTTCCCATAAGCTGCAGGGAGAACAAGGATATATAGGGCTATTTAGAATTTATTGGTTTCTAGTGGACAGGTTCCAGTGTTTAGATTTGCGTCTGGGAGAGAAAAGACTCACAACTAGGATTGTCATCAATGCAGCTATAACTCTTGATCAGTTTTCCAACCCTGTTGTCTGTTTTCTAGATTTCACCAGGTTCAGAATTAGTATTCTGTCTCCTCTGTTTTTGCCAGTGTGAAAAAAAGAGTTACAACTGTACTGTGGGCTGATTCACGCAGGGGTTTTCCTCATGTCTCAAGAAACGGAGTACTGAGGGTACAGTCATCTGAGAAAAGAGCTCGCTGGCTGCCCTGTGGCTGGGGCGACACTTCATTTAGGGATAAGGGTGCTTTATACCATCTGCATAGTTTCTGGCATCTGCTCTCACTAGTTGTTGATTTGGGTTCTTCTGCAACATTTGGTGACATGTGTGTGACTAAAATTAAAATCTATTGAGGCAAAATCTCGGCAGTAATTGGTTACCACTTCATCTCTATGTGACCTTCACAACCACTTAGACTGTTTCAAGCAGGAAAGGGGTAGGCAAGTAGTTTATGCCTCCACATTCTCTGTTCTGAGAAAGCACTTTGGCAAGAGATGTTCACCTAACTTAATTTCACCTAATCTGTCACCTCTCTTCTCCTACTCTTAGAAGCTTAGAGAGGGTCCACACTGAGAAAGTCTGGCTTCTCCAGCTCTCAGAGATGTCTGTGGTGAAGGCAGCCAGATGTCAAAGCAGGTGCCCAGTCACATTTGACCAGAGGCCTCCGGGCATGATGCACTTGCGAGGCACAGGGCCTGTAACTCCAGAAGGCATATCTACCCGCAAATGATATTTTAGCAGTGGTGTTAAGGCTGACCTTCATAAATTGTGCCCTTTTTTGTTACAGTTATAAGGAAGACTTTCTTATATAGGACTGTTTATATATTTCACAAGACTCTTTAAATATTTCTTTGAAGAAAAGTACACTCAACACTGCATTTTCACAAAGTGAACCAACTCATGTGACCAGCCTCTGGATAAGAAACAAAACATTTTAGTACCTTGGAAGACCTCCCACTGCTGCCTTCTAGTCAGCCCCCTTCTATGCCTGTAAGGATAACCACTGTTCAGACTTCTCATAATGGAGATTAGTTTTGCTTCATTTCATACTTTAAGTAGAATCATATAGTTTATATTCTTTGGAGTCTCGTTTCTCTCACTTGACATTGCATTTGTGAGTTCATTCATAGTATTGTACATAATTGTCAGTTATAGGACTCTCTCTTGATCTTTATAACTTCGTTTCAATTATAGTTGATTATAGTTGATTAGAGAGATCCATAGGATTGTTAAATGACCAACATTTACTATCCCACGAAGTGAATAATCACTTTCCTTTCTCCCTTGGGACCCCAGTATACACAAAGAATTCTAAATAAACAGATTCATTCTGTTTTGGCTGGGTAAAAACAGTTTGACTTTCTAGTAAAAGGCACAGAAACATTCTCCATATCCCAATTTTTCAATTTCTTTTGTTTAGAGTGTGTTGCACACGATAGATTAGAATCCCACTAGTTAAGATGTCCTGGTTAGAGAAGCGACCTCAGAAATGCTCCTAGCCACCCTGTCAGTTTTCTGTTGTTGTTTGGTTTGTTTGTTTGTTTATTTTTGGTTTGTTATTTGGTTTTTTGAGTCTCCATATGTGCTCTAGGCTGACCTTGATCGACCTGCCTCAGCCTTCTAGGTGCTGGGATTATAGGTGTGTGTCTGTACACCCAGTACCTTATCAGTTATTTGAAGGTTCTTGGGGGCTTGCTTTGCACTATTAAAACAAAGGCCAAACAGAAAAGGCCTTTTCTGTTGGGTCCAGCTCTATTAGCTCTGAGACCATGGGCAGTGACTTCTTTGAATGTGTCAGTTACCTAAACATAAAAGAAAAAAAAATTTGGGCTCAATGATCTCCATGATACTTTCTAAATGCAATATAATACAATTCTCTGGTGACCAAAGGTTTCTTCCAGTTGTGTAAACTTTTTTAAATTTTGTTAGATAAATTGCAGCCCCAAAGATAAGGACAAACCAGCGTGAGATATGGGTGTGGAGAGGGCTAGTTTAGCAATTGAAGATCAGGTTTCTTGAGGAATGAAGAATTGTTTCAGATGCTATTATCTAAATCAATCAGCAACCATGAGATGCTAAACTGTATCTAAGTGTATAAAATAAGTATATCTTTTATTGTACTAGTAGGTTTGATTCTAGCAACAAAAGGAAAATCTGTTTCTTTGGAGACAAAGGCTTCAGAAAAGATAGCTTTATTTCTGTCTTGATTGTGGACATCTGTGCTTTATGTTAATTTTAAACTAAAACTGGTGATTTATGAGGATAATAAGCCAACGTTTTTAAATACTTATATGCCAGGTATTATATGAAATACTTTATATGCATTATTAACTTCTTTAATCCTTCCAATAATTCTATAAGTTTGTTACTGTTATTATCTATTTTTGTGAAGGAAGAAACAGGTTGAAGGAGGTTAGGCAAAATTTGGTAGGGATAGTGTTTCAGTCATCCGGCCTTAGCATTGTAGGTGTGCAGGAAAGAGGTTATTACAGGTTTTCTTACCCTTTTCCATTGAATCCAGATATTTCACTGAGTTATAGAATTAACCTTGTCTTTTGCATTTGACTTCAAAAGGTGTGGAAATGCTGAACACTAATATTGGATTATTCTCTTACCTGGTGTTGGGGCAAACAGCTGGGAGTTGGCTTAAAATAGGGCAGTGTTTTCTTCCCCAGGGCTAGAATCTCTAGTAAGAGGGAAACAAAGACCCATGAAATGTGAGAACTGGCCAAAAATCTGGCTCACAGCTAATTTAACTAATTTGGGGTTGTCAGGGTGGCTGCACAATTGGCCCCTCTATGCTCCTGAACTCCCTTAAGGGGTGCTCCCTGCTGGCCCTCTGGTTTGTGGTTATGCCTGCTGGGACATATTTCACATTTTGCATGAGGCCCCGTTGGAGATTACTTTAGCTAAATATAACATCTGGAGAAAGTAGCCTCCTGTCCATAGCTTAGAAACAGACCCACTTTGCCTAGGAATCCAGGAAAAATTGAGCCTGTTCAGTGCTTCTAACATCTCCTTTCGTGTAATGAAAGCGCAGTTTGTCTGACCCCTGTTGGAACCAAGGTTTAGGCAAATATTATTGCTGCCACCTTCATTCATTTAATGTGGTGGCTTCAGAAACGGTGACCGAACACTGCCAAGTCTGACTACCATGTCTCTGTGAGTGATGTATTATAAAAGAATCTCAACAAGAACAGAAATGATTTTCCCCACTTGATGAGGTTAAAGTGAAGTTAGCTTGGGTGTGCTGCTTCTTGCAGGGGAGAGGCCAGTCCTTTTCTCTCTTCCCCCTCTCACCTCGGTGGAGCACACTGAAAGTGCCTCTGACTTTGCTTTTTCAGCTCACTGTTTCAGCCCCTGACAGCTGCTTACACTTAAGATTGGGAGCAGGTAAATTCAGACAGGCTGAGGGATCTCAGTTGCAGCCTTGCTTTCTCAGTACTCCAGTTTACTATATCTCTGTCCTACCTCGAGCTCTGTTAAGTTTCTCTGGCAGAAACTCAGGTTAAATTGAGACAGCTAGGTCAGGTTCCCCATAGACCAGTAGTATGAACTTTGCCTATTACTTGAAAGTTACTTGGAGAGTTTTTAAAAAATCTTCATGACCTTGAATAAACAAAGACTGCTAGGATATAAAAAGCATGGATTATAAAAGGAAAAAAAAAAGATAAATGAGACGTCATCAAGTTGGGAACTTTTGTTCTTGGAAAGATATTGTTAAGAAAATGAAAAATGAGCCATAATAGACTGCGAGAAAATATTTGCAATACATATGTCTCAGTCCCTTTTGCGTTTCTGTAACACAATAGCTGAAACTTACTTATAAAGAATGCAGATTTGTATCTTTTTATTTTTCTTTGAGGAAGAGAGGTTTAATTTGGCTCCTGCAGGTTTATTTGTTAACAGTTTTGGAGACAAGAGTGGTCCAAGGTCAAGGGCCTCATGTGGAGCATGGGCTGGATCATAACATAGTATGATCTTGCTGGATCATAACATAGTAGAAGGCAAGTGTGGACCACAGAGATTGGGGAAACACAGAGAGCATAAGTGCACAAGCCAAGCTCATCCTTTCATCAGGAGCCCACATCCAAAATACCTATGGTGATTCCTTAATCCACTCACTTATTCATCTCATAAAGGTCCCACCTCTTAATACTGTTTCATTGAAGGTTAACTTTACAGCACATGAACTTAGGGGCTGCATTCAAACCTTAGCAACATATATCTGACAAAGGTTTGTATGAGAATGTAGCATAAAGGACTTGTAGAACTCACTGTCACAGTGGTGCATGTCTGTAATCCCAGCACTTGGGAGGCAGAGTCAGGAGCATTACCATGAGCTCTAGGCCAGTTTTGGCTACATAGTATGCTCAAGGCCAGCCTGAATTACACAGTAAGACCCTGCCTCAAAAATAAATAAAGAAAATAAAACTCAGTATCCAAATGTTTCAGAATAGGCAAAACATTATAATAAGCATTTCAGTAATAAAGATTATAAATGGCAAATTAGCACAAGAAAATAATATTCAATGTCATTAATTATCAGGGGAGTGTGAATTAAAACAATGAAGTATACTTGGATATAGCTCAGTGGTAAAGTGCTTGAGTAAAAGTAACATGCATGAAACCCTGGGTTCTATAACCAAGAAAAAAAATTTTTTTAAATAATAAAGTGATATATCACACATATGCTAAGCAGTTAGAAGTAAAACTCCTCATAGTACCAAGTGTTAGCAAGGATGGGTCAGACATAGTGGCACACACCTATAATCTCAGTTACTCTGGAGGTTGAGGCAGAAGAAACATAAATTCAAGGCCAGCCAGCAGTTTACCAAGACCCTGTCTAAAAACCAAATTGAGGTGCAGGGCTATAGCTCAGCATACCTTGGGTTCCATTTCCACTGCCATACACATGCACATGCACACACACGAAATTGTTGATAACAATGTGAAATGGTATGGACCAGTTTGGGAAATGGTTTGTGAGGATCTTTTTGTTATTGTTATTGTTGTTGCTGTTGTTTGGGGGTCTTATGAAGTTAAGTCAGACCTAGCAGGTCCAGGTATTTTTAGGCATTTTCCCAAGAAAAATAAAAGCATGTGTCTATACAAAGAGCTATACTTGAATATTCATAACAGCTTTTGTGATAGACTGAAAAATGTCTATCCCTTCCAAAAGGTATCCGTGTTTTAATCTTGGAACCTCTGAACGCTGTCTTATCCACATAATACTTGCAGGTTCTTGTGATGGGCCATTATGCTTGATAATCCATATGGGCCTAAATGCAATCACAGTGCCCTTTTGAGACAGAGATTACAAATACAGGAAGGAAGTCCATTCAGCAAGAGCAGAATTATAGAGAAAGTGCTGTGCCACTGGCTTTGCATTGAGGAAGAAGCCATGTGGCACATCTAGGTGCTAGAAAAGGCAAGAGAGCACTGTTCTCAGAGCCTCCCCAGCAGAAGCAACACTGCTGACACCTTGGTTTCAGCCCAACGAAGTTACTTTTGAAGTTCTGACCTCCGTAAGTATAAGAGAGCAAATATATGTTATTTTAAGCCACCAAGTTTATAGTAATTTGTTACAGCTGCCATAGGAAACTAATACTTCACTCATAATAGCCCAGACTGGAAACAACCCAAATGTCCATCAGCAGATGAATGGAAGAACGTACTGTGGTGCATCCATATACACCACTGAGCAATAGAAAGAGACAGAATGCTGATACAGTTACGCTGATAGAAGGAGGCAAATGGAGCCAGAGGAGCAAAAATAAGTATATCCTGTAAGTTACCATTTATACAAGACTTTAGAAAAGATAAATCTTTAGTGACAGAAAATAGATTACTGATTGCGTTGGATCCAGGTTAGGAATGAAGGTTGACTACAAAGGGATGTAAGGGAACTTAAAGGTTTATGGGAAAATTACATAATCTTCAGGGTGGTGGTACATTTGTCAATACATATCATACTGTATACTTCAAATGTGTACATTTTATTCTATGCAAATTATGCTTCAGTAAAGTCAATTTAAAAGATAATAAAAATACTCATGCCAGGAATGGTTGAATCAAAGTCTCAGCAATAGGGTTTAGGGGATTGCTGCATACAGCCAAGGGTGAGAACCACACTTCCGATCCTCTGCTTTCCATCTTGGGCAAGTGAGGAACACAGAGGACATGTGCACTATTTTCCTGCCCCTCCAGCTGGGCCAGTTTCACTAGGCAGCCTGTTGTGGTTTCCTGCTTTGTTCCAGGAGGTGACAAAAGGTAGATCTGGCTTCTTTCGCACTGTCGGAAGTAGGGAATGCAAGCAGAGTCCTGAGGAAGGAATATGAGAGGCTCAATTAAGACTTTTCTCCAGGACCTGCAGATGTTAAACATGTCTTTTTATTGTTGATGAATCAGTCACAGGAGAATTGCTGTGACCAGGCAAATTTTCTTGGCACCAAGGAAATGGGGCTGGCAGTAAAAGAGGTTAAAGGAGATTTTTGAACTAAAGGCAGTGTCTGTTGCCTATCTGTTTATTCACTTTGGACTGGAATAGGTTTCCTCTGGAGCCTTTGAGTACAGTGCTTTGCAGATGTGCAGAGAGAGTTCAGGGATGCTATAAGGAGCTGTTCGGTGGTGGTACTGTCACAAACTAGAAGAGGAAAGCTGACCCACAGTACCCATACATGTCTAACATGTACAGTCAGCCCTCCATGTCCACAAGCTTCCCATTGTAGATTCAGCCAACTGTAGATGTGTTCCCAAACATAATGTTTGGGAAAAAACTACATCTGTATGCTGTATGTATTTAGACCGTTTCCTTATCATTATTTCCTAAACAACAAAGTATAACAACTATTACATAGTTGTTACTATTTATTTTGTTTTAGGTAGTATAAATAACCTAAAGATGATTAGAGTATACAGGAGGATATACAGCGCTTGTGTGCAAATACTGTGTCATTTCATATAAGGGCCGTAAGCACCCTTGGATTTTCGTATCCTCGGGGGTTCTATAAGCAGTTCCCCGTAGACACCAAGGGTGAACTGCACAGTGTAGAGAAAGGTTTCCCAAAGGTTATATCCTTGTTGTTCTGTGTCCTTGTGAAAGCGTTTAACCTGGAGATGCCTGAGAGAGGAATAGATGAGAAATTCAACCTTTCCATTGTTACTCGCTTCCCCAGCCAAACTCAGTAGCTGTCATTGAGTGAATTTTCTCTGCATTATAACATGGTGACCAGCAGCATTGTACAGTGCTTTTATACGCAGTGTTCCAGTTACCCAGTTTATCTTTTTGGTCACAAAAAGTCTGTTCTGATTAATTGAGCTTTATTCTTTCATATCTGATAAAGAGATCATCTTTGAAGAAAAGAATAGGCTGTGAAGCTGAGCTTGAGTAGGGGTGGAAGATTGCCAGCTACTTCAAAGGAACCTGACTAAAGGTGTCAGGTTTGCTGCCAAAGCCAACACTAGTATGGCTCAGCAACCAGGCTGTTCATGGAGTTCTAGTTTTGGTTTCTGGGACACTAGGTCAGCAGCATCTTTATGCTTTCCCTGGAGGCTTCTCTCTGGGTGGTCCAGGCTTTTTTAGGTTTTTGGAAGATGTGACTGGAGGAGAATGTGTACATCAAAGATATTTGCCATCTTTTTCTTAGGTTTGTTTATATGCTTGCCTTTTTGGTGGCTTGATTCTTAAGTATGTAAGTGCTGTTTCTGAAAGACTTCAAGACACTAGGTTTAGAACATTTCAAAGATGTAAGGTGGTAGCACAGGCCTATAATCCCAGCACTCTGGAGGCTGAAGCAGGAAAAATCAACAAGACCACCCTGGGCCATGTAGTGAGCTCAAGTTCAGCCTGAACTACTTAATGAGACCCTATTCCAACAAAACAAAACAAAAACCCAAAGGTATAGTGGTAATTCAGTTTTTATAAACCAAAGAATGACTAAGATAATCTAAAGAAGAATGAGAGAGAAGACTGAGGAAGAGGAGGAAAGAGAATCACAACCTTGTATGTGAATAATATTCTGAATTAGAGGATCCACTCAGTCAATAAGTATACAGTGAATACTATAAACACAGCATCAGGCTAGTGCTTAAAAACAGCTTAAAAACCAAAGTGAACTGTTAAGATTTTCCCCTAGGAAGCTTAGGGCTTTTTAATCCACTTAGGCCTCCCTACACTTTCTGTGGAATGATAATACTAGTATTACAAATGCCTGCAGCGCACGCCCGTAATCCCAGCACTCAGGAAGCTGAGGCAGGAACAGTGCCACAAGTTCTAGGCCAGGCTGGGCTACATAGTGAGCCCCTGTCTCAAAAAGCAAAACCAAACAAAAACCCACAAATGCCTTCTATAAATATCACCCAGAATAGTGGGCCTTAAATATATATTTCTTCTAGCCTTTTTATTTGTTTTACAAGGATTTTTCCTTAACTTTTTTTTTTTTTTTTTTTTTTTTTTTTTTTTTTTTTTTTTTTTTTTTTTTTTTTTTGCGGTACTGGGGATCGAACTCAGGACCTTGCGCTTGCTAGGCAAGCGCTTATTCCACTGAGCTATATCCCCAGCGATTTTTCCTTAACTTTTAATGAAACTATTAAATACTTAGATAAAGTACACGTATTGTAAAGCATGTAGCTAAATTTTTACCAACTGAAACAACTGTGTAACTCGCATCCAGATAAAGTAAAGAATGTCTTCATTGTCATAGGAGTACCCCTCATGTACTGTTCCAGTCATTACCCCCTGAAGGGTAGCTACTTTTAAAATAACATAAGCATTTGCCTGTTTATGTTTTTAAAAATATAAATAGAATCTTACACTATTCTTTCAGCGATGTAAATGTCTCCTTTTGTCTCTTGGTTTTCAGTGTTTCCTTATTTTTCACATCTACTTATTTTTTATACATAGTAGGTGTTATATATGCTACAAAGAATGTAGGTGTGTTTATCTTCTTGTGAAGAGCGTTGGTTTCGTTTTGTTTGCTAATAACCAGTTGCTGGTTATCACTTGGAATTTGCGGGAGATTGGTTTTCTGCTTTGCTACAATGAGTACATTTTGGCTTTAACTTTAGTTTTGGGATGTACTCTATATACTCTTTTAGGGGTAGGGAGACTGGGTCTCACTATGTAGTTCAGGCTGGACCTGAACTGTGTAGCACAGTTTGGCCTCAAACTCTTGATGATCCTCCTGCTTCAGCCTTTCCAGTGATGGAATTACATGTGTGTGTCACCATGCCTTATATACTTAACAGCTTGGCCTGCTGGGGTTTCCCTGAAAAGCCAAACATGTTTATCAAACCCCTCTAACTTGGCAGACTTTTAACTCCAAAGCTGGTCTCCCTGCAGTGGCAGGACCTGTCATAGCCCAACTGGTCCAATTTGTCTGGGGCCGGAGGAGTTCCTGCAACTTGAAACTTTTTAATTTTATCGTTTATAGTGTTGATGGTGTTTGGGTAGTTGGAGGTAAATGTGAATAATGCTGCTATGAACCCTATATTGACCCCCCCCCCCGCCACATGTACAGTTGAAAAACTAAAACCTAAATTTTGTAAGACCAGGAAGCAGAGGTAACAAGTTAGAACTCCTGTGTTCTTTCCAGGACAGCAGCCTACCAGTTAGGTTTCAGGATTTATAGATGATCTCTTTAGAAAGTAATTGTTGCCAATTTGTTGGATGTGATCACAATCAGCGTTTAAGGGGAAGTGAATTGAAAACATGCTCCTTTGCCTTTTCTGTCTCCCCTTCTTTCCTTTCCTTCTTCATTTTCTTGCCTTTCTTCTTTGCCTTTCTGTTCTTACAAATGATCTTTTAAAATTGTGTATTATATGTTAATTATAGAAAATTAGAAAGTACAATAAACGTGCCAGGTGTGGTGGTACGTGCCTATAACCGCAGCACTTGTGAGGCTGAGGCAGGAAGATCGATACCTAGTGAAATTTGGTGTTGTGATACCTCTAGCCTTGTGCTTTTGGTTAGGATTGCTTTGGCTATTCTGTCTTTTGTTTCCTTATGAAATTTTAGGATTGTATTTTCTAGTTCTGTGAACAGTGCCATTGATGTTTTGATGTGAGTTGCACCAAATCTGTAGACAGCTTTCAGTGTTGGCCATTTTCCCATCTTCTGGTGTCTTCAGTTTCTTCAGTGTTATTAAAAAAAGAAGATAAAAACATTTTTTTGTTTTTGCAATATTTAGAATTGAACCCCAGGCCTTTGTACTTTATTTTGACATAGTGTCTCTCTTAAGTCACTGAATTTCCTGGGCTGGGCTGGAACTTGTGATCCTCCTGCCTTCCTGAGCGCTGGGGTTACAGGCATCACCATCACATTCAGCTAATGTTCTAAAATTTTTGTTGTAGAGGTCTTTTAGCTCTGTAATTAGATTGATTCTTATGTATTTTATTTTCTGTGAAGCTATTGTGAATGGAATTGTTTTCCTGATTTTTTTCTCAGCCTGTCCTTTATTGGTATATAGTGATGCTATTGATTTATTTTTAATGTTGATTTTATATCCTGCTACTTTACTGAATTTATTTATCAGCTGTAATAGTCTTTTGGGTCTTATAAGTATAGGATTATATCATCTGCAAACCAGGACAATTTGACTTCTTCCTTTCCTGTTGTATCCCTTTTACTTTATTCTTTTGCCTAATTGCTCTAGCTAAAACTTCAAGAACTATATTGAATTAGAGTGGTGAGAGTAGATATCCTTATATTGTTCCTAAAGGTTATGCATTTTTTTATCTAAAATACATAATATAAACCAGGTATGGTGGCACGTGCCTGTAATCACAGCATTCGGGAGGCTGAGGCAGAAGATTGTTACATGTTTAAGGCCAGTCTTGACTACAAAGTGAGCTCAAGGCTACCCTGAACTGCATAGCAAGGCTTTATCTAAAAAAGACCAAAAACAAAACAAAATAAATAAAAAAATACATAATATAGGTAATGTCATGTTCTTCATGCCATATCACCTCAGGAAAGGGCTAATACCTATTTAACCTACCAATAGTGAGGGTAACATTGACCCGCGCCACCTCCCAAACAGTGATCATAGTCTGAATCCTGCATTTCATAATAACATCTTTTCTCATGTGAGGTCAAAGCTGATTGTCTGGAAAATAAGTTAGGCTTCTAACATAGAATTCTTATGAAGGAAACACTTAGAAAGCTCCAGGCTGTTTCTTTGCTACAGAGCTGCATAGCACTCTCTAAACTGCCATTCACAATAGAAACCTCAGAGGTGAGCACTTTACAAATCAGTAATTCAGAGAGCCAGACGCTCCAAAGAGTTCAGCCTTTCTGCATTACCGTTACTGAAGTTATACCTAAGTATTTCAAATGTTTATGCCATCATACAAACATTAGATGGCAATTTAGTCTTTCATCTGATAATTTAAAAATCAGTGGATAATTCTAGATGAGTTACTGTTTACCATCTCTAACACACTTGAATGTAAGACATCTCTCTGAGGGAAGCAGAGGATTGTAATACAACTCATCAGGCACTCTACAAATAGACAATAGCTTATAAGAACTTATTACTTGTAGGAAAAACTACACTAATGGGGTACTTGCTGAGCAATAGCATTTTTATTACAATTGTCACAGTAATAATAATAACTAATACTAAATGATTAACCATGGCTAGGGACTAGGCTAATTGCTTTACATATATGAGGCTGTTCAACACAACAACCCTGTAAGATGAATACTGTACTGGTGTTGTCATCCCCTTGTAAGAACATGGGCAGAGGGTTAAGTGACTTACTCCAGGTTCTACAGTGGCTGGACAATTGGGATTCAAGCCAAGGCACTCAGCCTCACTGAGTCATCTCTTGTCACCGTGCTCTGAGTGAGGCCTTGTGTGTGGAAAGGTGGTGGTGGGATTGGTAAGCTGTAGAAGCAGTGCCTCATGCCTGAAAGTGCTGGCGCGTGCCTTCTGTAGTCATGCTCTTTGATGCTGTTGTCAGGCGGGTGTCTCCACTGCACTCGGCTGCGTCTGCTTCTCACCAGCTTGTCCCGAGAGAGGCAGCACCTTTGATTGCAGCCTCCCTTCTCACAGCACCGGCTTCTTTGGTGAGAGAGTTGTCTTTTGAATTTCTCCTTGCTTACCTAAGCCTGATTTTTATTTGAAATTTAAAAAAAAAACTTAATTTTCTTTTTTGATATAGCATCTTCCTTTTTTCCGTTTTCATTCTCTTTCCTTATCAAACTGTACTTTCGCCAATCTTTTAGTTTTTCTACCAGCTCTTGCCATTCTTTGATTTTAAATATGGCAGTGGGGCTGTTTTGCTTTTCTTCTTTCTCCCAGTGTTCCACAAATCCTTCTGGTCTATATTTAGCCTTTCCCAGCATTTACTCAAGTTGAAACTTTCAGCTTTTGATTACTTTTTATTGCACTAATTTCTGGCTTTGAACGACCAGAGGAACCTGGAAGTAGCCCCTTCCTGATCTCTAGAGCTTTTGGAGTCATCCACTGGGTAAATTAAGGAGGCACGGATAAGGCTTAGGGACAGGACTGAATAGTAACATTTTCTGGTTTTCTTTTCCTTTCATTTTGAAGGAAACAAAACACCCATAAAATGACCATACAGCATTCTGTCTCCTGGCTGCTCCATAACATACTCATCTATTCCTTATGTTCTCTGGTTATGTTGCCATGTATTGTCACTGGACTGTGTTCTCACACATCCAAAGGCAATCCAAAATCACCTTGATATCTTCATGGGAGTTACTTACTCTTAGGATCTGTAGAAGCCTGTGCTTTTATTTAATATAGAGCAAGGAAACAACCCCCTCCCGTCCTCATTGTCTTTGTGCTTAGCTGGACACCAGATCTTAAAGCTGTGCCTGAACCTGGGCCCTGACAGGCTCTATGCAATTCTTTTACCATGTGGCATGTCAGTTTCCTCATCTTTACATTTAAGAAAATTACTGATTCATACTCCTCTCTCCTAGAATGTTGTAATAATTGCCAAAACCTGGGAAGAAATCACTCTGCAGAAGGATGTTATGGCCAGATGGTATTGGGTTATGTTCCTGTAGAAGAGTGTACAGTTTGTACTTTCTCCCAGCTAGGGTGGTCTTTGCATCTCTAAGCTAATCTTTTTTAGCAATGTGTTATCATATAGGATAGAAGGGAAATATAGAAGACAAACCAGGAGATCCATGCTCTAGCTTTAATTATCTCTTGTCCAAAGCCAAAATAATCCAAGCCTTCTGCCCACATAAGCATCACTTCCTTTCCTGTCTTGTCTCTTCCCATGACCTTCTTTTCCTTTTGATGTTCATTTTGAGGGTGGAGAGTAGAAAAAAGCATTTTCTCTTTTGTTACTCTCTGAGTCAATGGCCTTTCTGGGCCTTTGCGTTCTCAGGCAAGGAAAATTACATAGCCTACCTAACCCTTCTCTCAGGGCCTCATACAAAAACAAAGCAAACAAACAAAAAAAACAGCATTGCTTTATTTAAATCCAAGAGCACAAGTATCTACTACCAGTCCGTTTAGTTCAATATAATAATAGTGCTGTTTGTCTGTAACTGCTCAGTATTCATGTTGGCACTATCAAAGGTCTGCAGAGCAAGCTTAAATTATGCTTCAAGATCTTAGATTTCTTGTATCTCAATTGAACAAACAGAACATCCATTCCTAAAGCAGTTTAGTGATGAGTGGTGCTGATAATTAGTTGGATATAGCAGTTTGGAGAAAGAAAGAGAGTCATGATGGAGGAGTCAGGCAGACTTCATAGAGGGGAGTGAATTGGGCTGACATTCTTTTAATTACCAGCTGCTGACATTTTCAATTATTTGTAGCTTTCTTATCTGACGGAAATATATTTTGACTGTTTCTCAATTGTCTGATAGCAATTTCCTTTCCTGCTTCTTTGTCCCTATTAGAGATGCCACCCATGAGACCATCCTGAAAGCTCAGAGTCTTCATTCTGGCCAGCAGTGGGAGAAACATGTGGAAAGAGTCTGGAGGCTGAGTGTGAAGGGCTTTGTGAGCTCAAGGAGTCTTAAGAATAGGGTGGAAGAAAACTGTTAGCCATGTTAAAAATGGTTTTTCACATCTTCCTGTGTCTTGCCAAGGCATGGATCTTAGCAATACTGCTACTTTATAGAGAGTGCTACATGGTACTTGGACTGATTCTTGGAGAAAATGAGGGATTTGCTGTTAACTCTTTGAGGGGGATGTTTCAGGCAGAGGAAACAGAACATGTGTTGGGATGTCTTGTCTGGTGCAGGTTAGGGATAAGGAAGAAAGACAGGAGTTCAGGCTCAGGGCTGGGGACAAGCTGCATCAGGAAAGGCCTTGAAGTCTTTGAAACAGAGCAGTGGCACAGTCTGACTTCTGACTATTCTGGCTTCTGTATTAAAAGGACTGAGGAGAAGCAAGGTGAGGGAGACCATTGAAGAGGCTCTAAATAATTCACGTGAGTGGTAATAGCGGATTGAAACAGGATGGTATCTGTGGAGAGGTTGGTCAGTCAAATTCTGGAATGTATTTTGAAGACAGACCCAATAGGATTTGCTTCTGGAATGTGACTTGAGAAAAAGAGTAGTCAAAGATGGCCTCAAGCATTTGGGCCTTAACACTGGAAGTCAGAGTTGCCGTTTACTGAGAAAAGAATGTGAGAGAGCCACTGATTCTAATCCAGTGCTGTAATCAGGGAGCGATCTGAGAGCCAAGGTGAGGTGACCTGCCTTGGGTCACCCAGGGAGGTAGTTGTAAAGGTGGAGTAAACCCACCTGGACTTCTGAAATCTGCTCAGTACTCCCTTCATAGTTCCAGACTATGCACAAGGTATACTTTCTGAGTTCAGTTTTAGACATGGTAAAGGAAAGATTAGTGGGAGTAAGAGATGGAAGGGAGACTTGAAAATTAGCTACGTGAAACACATTGAAGCCAGAAAGTGAGTAAAGGGCAGTTGAGTCCTAGGAAGAGGACCTTGAAGAGCCAACAAAGAGGAAAGAAGAACAAATTAAATGGACAAAGCCCTATGAGAACAATGTAGCTCATAGACATCAAGTGAGAAGACTCAAAGATGAGCACTGTGAAGGGGCCAGGAAGAAGGGGACCTCAGCAGATGTCATTAGATTGAATCTTGGGAAACTGTGCTATCCTCAGCAAACTGTCCCTAAATTTTAAAGCACTATCTTGCTTTGGCAGCTAATAAGGAATGTAATTGTGTAAGCATGGGATAGGGAGTTTTCAAGTTTCCTTTCAACTAGTATTATTTTCTTGTGAACCTTAAGCAAGAATTTGACCTTCCCAGACTTCCATGAGCCCATCTATAAGCTGAACAGGAAGCATAACTTCTTGCCTGCTTTGCCCTCTGGAGATCCTTTGATGGTAATAATGACAAAGGATATGACACTGCTTTGCAAGAGAAATATTATATTAATCAAAGTGTCCTTTCCTAGGGTAGAGGTATAGCTCAGTGACGGAGTACTTGCCTAGCATGCACAAGGCTCTGGGTTTTATCCCAGTGCTGTGAAGGAAAAAAGAAAAGAAAAGAAGAAAGAAAAGCAAAACAAATCTGTAAGACTAGGGATTTAGCTTAAAAGTTATCTTGATAGTCATTTTAAAAACTTTATCCATTAAATGTAATAGACCACATTAACGAATAAAATAGATAACCTTCTCTAAAACAACATAAATTAGTTTGCTATCGTTTTGATTTAATCTTGCTTTATAGCTATGTCCATTAGACTCATATCAAATCTTGCCTGGGATTTTAAATTTAATTTTATAGTCTCTGTTACCCAACTACAAAAGAATCGCCACCCCCAGAGCTATCCAGGCCTCTCAGGTGAGCCCAGGATCAGCATTAGCCCTTCCCAGAAAGCTCAGAATGAGTTTTCCCTGCTGAGTTCTTAGCAGGCTGTTTCCAAGCGGTTGGCTGCAGCCACAGTGGGGTTCAGTTCCAACCTTCCGGTCCCCTTCACATAACAGTGTACAAAGAATGGGAATGGAAATTAACTGTACCTGCTGGCATTATCAGAGTTATCAGTGCATATCCCCTCTTGGCCCAGGAAGATTAAAAAGGGTGTTGTAATCAGATCACAGGATTTCTGACACACTGCATGGGCTTCCTCTCCAGGTTAGATGTAAGACTGTGATGTGATCTATATAGCTCAAGGCTATGCAGGTTCTGCTTCTTCCTCCCCCTGCCCTGGAGGAGAGCCAGGCTCCTGCTCTCTCTGGGTGGGAGGTCTCTTAGGTGGAAAATTAGCATTCTCATTTAAGACAAGTGGATCCTGGCTGCACATTCTTCATAAGATGTAGTCTAGTGTCTGGGATAGGCCTAGCCTCCAAGGCAACACCTTGCTCAAGTTCAACTTGAATGAAATAGGTAATTGAAGTGCTGCACCCTGGTGACCAGTTCATTGCAGCAGCCGTTCATTAAATGCTTTGCCCAGGCACCACGCCAGGCCCCAACACTTCTGCCTGCACTCTGTGGTTGTTAGTTTGGAGGGAAGATGACCCTCTTAGAGTCTTATGAACCAAAAGAAATCTTGATCTGGGATCCAAATTTCACACCAACTCGCAGTGGGGCCCACATCTGGGATCTGTCTAGGACTTGCTTTTCTATCCTGTAAAATGAGAATTTGGCATAATCAGATTTCTTACTGAAATTGTGTAACTGAATGAAGGAATTCCCATGAAAATGCTTGCACACTGTTAGCCACTGCACAAACATGGGGTATTATGATAGTTTTGTTTTTTCTCTATTAAGCTTATTGGTACAATTTAGATACACATAATGTTCATATTCATCATAGAGAATCTGTACCTATATATGATATATTTCATTCCTCTTTTTTTCGCAGTCCCCTCCTCTCCCTTCACTCTTTCTTCCCCTCCGTATTTATAAAGCTTTGTTTTCATTTTATCCCTTTTTTATCCTTTTTTCCCTTTTCTTTCCTTCCCCCCCCCAGTTCCTCTTTCCTTTTGAATAATTTCTTCCTATTTCACAATATCTATTGTACATTTTGTCCTTATTTACTTTTTAAACATAGACAGTACAGTCACTCAACATGCAGTTGAGTTTTGATTTTATGTGGTGTCACTGTGTGTCGGGCCTGTGACAGGGCCCCTGCCCTAAGAACGTGGACTCTAGTGGGAGAAACAGACCTGTAAATATGCAGCGGTAACAAACTGTAATAAAGGGTCCTTGGGTCAGGGGAAGTATGAGGTGAGCTTTGCCTTATGAAGTCCTTTGCATCTTTGAAGATTTGAAGAGTGGTAGTGTGGGTAAGGGGAGATGAACAGCTTTTGCATACAACAACCAGACATGAAGAGGGTTGGTGAACACAGGTCCCGTGTGGCAAGCAGTGAGGCAGAGGAGGTAGGCGGAGCCTTGCATGCTGCCTTACAGCCTGATACTCTGAAGCCAATTTAAGCAGAAGCCTCTGCCTTGCTGTTTTAACATCTCATTTTGAAATAATTTCAGACTTAAAGATTGTAAAAATAGTGCAAAACTTCCTGTGCACCTTTGACCCCCATTCTCCAAATGTTAAAACAAATATAACATGGCGCCATAATCAAAATCGAGGAAACTGACATGATACATATTGTTCATCTACTGATCTCATTCAGATGTCACTGGTTGTACCACTCATGTCCAATTTCTGGCGCAGGGTCTAGTTCAGGATCACATGTTGTGGTGAAGCGAACAGTTTTCTTAGTCCCTGATCTTGGCAGTTCCTCTGTCTCCATTTGTCATTCATGGGTTTTACGTTTTTGAAAAGTATTGTCCAGTTGTTTTGTAGCATATCTTAAAATTGTGGTTTATCTGATAAGATTCAGGTTAATGCCATAGAGGTAATGTATTCTTAATTCCTTATAGCAGGAGGCACTTGATATAGATTTGTCCCATTCCTAGCAGTAATGATTTTGATTTCTTGGGTAGGATGGGTGTCTCCCAGGTTCTTTGCTGCAAAGCTACTGCCTTTCTGTAGGAAGTTTCATCAGTATCTTGTGAGGAGACCTCAAGACTCTATAATGTCTTTTTCCTCCTCATCCTTTGCTCCCCGATTTTTAGCATCTAGAGATATTTTCTAACTTAAACTCTGGGAATGGGTGATGGGTTTTACCATGACAGTGCTATGGCCAGGTCTGCCTTTTAGAAAAGTTGAGATGGTTTGATATGGAGATATTATACAAGTGAGAGCAGTTAGAAAGCTGCTGCATTCTGTCATTCATTTAAAAGATGGTAGGGTCCTGAATGAGAGCATGAGAGAGGCAAGAAGAGGAGGAGGGGCAGCTCAGCTCTGTTTGGAATCAGAAGGAGCATGGTGTACATTTTGTGCTGTCCCCAAATGCTGGGAAATTCTGAGACAGGAAGAAAAACCACATATTCTCTAGCTTATCAAATGTATAATATCTGAATTACTTTTCTAAGAACCATAGCAACTGCCCTTATGAAAATATGGTAAGCTAATGGCAAATAGATTACAGTGAATCATAAGGAAAATTATACACCACGACCAGGTAGGATTCATTCCAGGAATGCAGGGATGGTTCAATATTCGCAAATCAATTAATGTAATACACTATATCAATACAGTCAAAGACAAAAACCACATGACCATCTCAATAGATGCAGAGAAGGCTTTCGATAAAGTCCAACATGCATTCATGTTAAAAACCTTAGAAAAAATAGGAATAGATGGCCTCTACCTCAATCTGATCAAAGCCATCTATAACAAACCAACAGCCAACATTATACTAAATGGATATAAACTGAAAACTTTCACTTTAAAAGTCAGGAACAAGACAAGGATGTCCATTGTCACCACTCCTATTCAACATAGTTCTGGAAGCACTAGCCAGAGCAATCAGACAAGAGAGAGAAATAAAAGGAATAAGGATAGGAAAGGAAGAAGTCAAACTGTCACTATTTGCAGATGACATGATGCTATACATGAAGGACACCAAAAATTGCACAAGAAAACTCCTGGAATTAATTGACAAATTCAGCAGCGTAGCTGGATACAAAGTTAACACCCAAAAATCAATAGCATTCCTATACACGAACAACAAACAGACTGAGAGAGAAATTGAGGAAACCATACCCTTTACAATAGCAACCAAGAAATTGAAATACTTAGGAATCAATCTAACAAAGAATATGAAAGATTTATTCAGTGAAAACTACAAGACTCTGAAAAAGGAGATTGAAGAGGATTTCAATAAATGGAAAAACATACCCTGCTCATGGTTAGGAAGAACTAACATTGCAAAAATGGCCATACTACCAAAACTGTTGTACAGATTCAATGCAATTCCCAT